>CM062817.1:1524833962-1525081462 GCA_031772625.1 Pinus tabuliformis
TTTAAATATTTTATTTTCAAGAAAGAATTAAGTTGTTATGTAATGATTAAAATAGCTAGGCCTTTGGCATGTTTGCATAGCAATTAGTTTAGACAGTTGTCGCACTAGGAGATTTTTTGTAACTATTTTTTTGTTAGTACTCTCCTATAAAAGGGAAGAGGAACTTATTTGTAAGGGTTCGATTTTATATTCTAGAGACTACAATATTTACAAGTTCTGAGGCCTAATGACATGTATGTTATTCTAAAATACTAATGAAGAATCGTTTTGGTGATTCCAATCATTGATATGTGAAGTATGTATTCCTGTCTCTATTTATCATTTCATGTATGTTTCTTTCTTCTTAGAAATTGTGTAATTGTAGTTGTTGGAACTCAATCTTTTATGTTAGATTTACCTATGTCATGTTATGGAAAATGATACCTGTAAACGTAAGATTTAAATCCTTAAAATGTGCTCCATGTTTTCTAATTGCATTTCCTTCATCAACACATTATTCTGCTGACTTTTAGTGCACAAGATTATATATCTAGATCTCTACACCATATTCCTCCTTTTATCTCCTCCCTCACCTATACTACAACAGCTAAATAAGCTTCATTATTTGTGTGTAGGCCACCATGGAAAACTTTACTTCTTTGCAACAAAATGTTGTCAATGTGTGTAATGTGTTTGGTCTCTGAGTATGATTATTGAAGTAGATTTAGATCCTTTTATATTTCATCCTTGAGAAATAATGATTCATCTACAAGAGACTCTAAGACGTCCTAGGCACTAACCCTTCTTCTCAACATGGGGGTTGTCTCTAGTAGCAACAACATCTTCTGGTGTCGTTGTCAAGGAAAGAATTAGAATATATTTCCCTCAGTATGATTTTGAACATTCATTTTGTAGGTTGAGCGAAGGAAGTGTGGGTTGATATTTTTCACTAAGTAGGTTCCCAGATTATAACCTTGGCCTTTAGGAGGCCTCATACCCATTCAAATACCTCACAACAGAGAAATCCTCTTGTCTTTGACCCAGAAGAATTGTCTCCAAAAGAATTTGGAGAGAAAGAACCCCTAGAACTGTAGATCCTATGGTTTTTGCCTGAGAGGCCTCAGCATCTATCTCTCAGAAAGTTGACATAAAATATATTGAAACCTCATCCAGAATTTTAGAGTTCTCATAATAAAATTTTCCTCCTCTTAGCTTTTACTTCTCGGGACCTAAGTCTGAAGAAACCTCTATCAGTTCTGATCCTTTTACATATCATACCTTCCCAGAAGTTGAAGAAGTCAAAGATATTCTTATTACTAGTCCATCTCAAAACCCACACTTATTTCGCACTAAATATTACCCAATGCGGTTCACCAAATCTCTCATCTAGGCCGTATAGTAAAAAAAAATTCAACCCCTCTACAAAATATGGTTGTCCTAGGATTTTTACTCAACAGATATGCTCCACTTAATCTGCAACATCCTTTGAATGCAATGCCCCAAGACTATCTTAATCTCTTTCCTAGATTCACTGGGGAAGATGATGTCACGACCCAAAAACACATCGATATTTTGTGCATTTGCTGAAAACTTGAATGTAGAGCACTTGGATGTAGTCTTGAGACTATTTGTTCAATCCTTAGATGGAGAGGCTATAAAATGGTTTAAGACCTTACCAAATAACTCAATCAACACTTGGGAGGAATTGGAGAACACTTTTATGCAGAAATGGGGAGAGAAGAAAGACCATGGGTATTTCCTAACTGAGTTTAATGCAATAAATAAAAGACACAATGAAGATGTCATAGAGTTTATAAAGTATTTAATAAGTTGTATAACAACGTCTGTTGATATTAAACCCCAACAGGCAGCAGCTAAGGTGTTGTTTGCTCGAGACTTTGAGTCATATTTTGGGTTTACCCTCAAAGAGAGGAAAATATTGACACTAAACCAGATCCAGACTAATGCTCCAAAAAATGAAGCGAACCTTTCATCTATAGGGAAGTTGAAAGGAAAGGGAGAACATGGTGATAGGAGAAGGGGAAAATAAGAAGCCATCTCCTCTAGACAGGTAAGGGATGCCCAAGAGCATAAGTTGGATGAGATGAATAAGTTGATTAGAAACCTTTCAAATAAATTGGTGAAGCTAGAGTTGGAAAAAAAAGTCTTCCTTGATAGATCCATCAAGACCCTAATGGAAACTTCAATCCCAAATATAGGAGACCTCCTTTGCAATTATTGCAAAGAGAAATAAAGGACCAGCAAGACCAAATACAACCTCCCTTGTATTTAGAAGATGATCCTAAAGAAAATATTGAAGATGTTATTGAGGTTCAGGAGAACCAATACTCTACTCTCTCAGAAGAAGAAAACGAAATAGAAGCACAAGGAGGAGAGGAGGATGAGAAGAGCCTCCCTTTGGAAAAGAAGAGATAGATTCCTATTGTAAGCAGTTTGTTGATTTCATGCAAGCACAATTGCATAGGAGATATGATTTGAGATCCAGAAAAAGATCCTGGACACAATATCAAAGTGAAGAAATTATCCAACCTGCCCCCCAAAACTAACTCATAAAGGGAAAAAACCTGTCAACCCTAATCCACCAACCAAAGGAGAAACCTCCCACCCCACCAATTCCAAGTCTGAATCTGCAAATGCAAATAAAATACCAGTGTAAACAAATCTAATACATCAAGAAAACAAAGAGCCAATCGAGTCGATGAAGATGGATAGGAATCTTGTTGTTTTTAGTTTACAAAAATAGTTAGAGAAGGTCAAGATATCCATTCCCTTGACTAAATTGTTGAAATAGCCTAGTTATAAAAAACAAGTTTTTGATTTCATGGATGTATCTCATATTGCCTCATCACAAGACAATCTAAATCTATAGGAAGAAAGACCTTTAGTCATGTTTGGCCCCCATGTGGAGGAGCAGGACCCCTCCACACCTCCATTCTATGTTACCTTAGTGATCCATGACTTATTGTTGCATAATTGCATGCTTGATTCAGGAGCCTCTCATAATATTATGCCTTTGACTATTATGGAGCAATTAGGCCTACAAATAACAAAACCTTACAAGGACTTGTATTCCTTTGATTCCAAAAGAGTCAAATGCCTCAAGATGATCAAGGATTTGGTAGTCAACTTGGCTCAGATTCCTGTGAAGAGCATGGTAATGGACATTGTGGTTGTAGACATTCCTGCAAGATTTGGTATGCTCCTCTCCAAATCCTAGGGAATGAAGCTTGGAGGGTCTATCAAATTAGACCTTACATATGCCATTATTCCATTATTTGGTGGAGAAGAGTGTAGGTTGTACAGAGAATCCAGGTTTGTAAAAATTGTCACTATAACAGATAATTTGACCAACTCTCTAGTGTATGGTCAATAAAAAGACCTTTCATGCTTTCTGCTGGAAATGGATGATCAAGTTATGGAGGATACCAAGTGGAAATTCCCTCACAGGCCAATCAGAAACAAATAAAATTTGGTTGTGTGTGGAAGTTGTACTTTGATGGAGCCTACTCCAAGGAAGGAAATGGAGCAGGAGTATTGTTGAAATCCCCTGAAGGTAACCTCATTCCTCTTTCATATAAGTTGGAATTTGACACTACAAATAACATTGTTGAGTATGAAGCATTGGTGTTGGGCCTACAAGCTGCTAGAGATCTGAAAATTGAATGTTTGATAGTTTTTGGAGATTCTGAACTGATTGTGAAATATATTAAGAATCAGTGCCAAACCAAGCATCCCAAGTTGAAATCTTATAGAAATGAAGTGTGGGATTTAGTTGAGAATTTATTTTTGGCATTTAATATTCAATTTTTCCTAGGGAGTAAAAAAAAAATGGTAGATTCCTTGGCAATAGCAGCTAACACTTTCAAACCCCCACAAAATCCCCTACTAAGGTATGAAGTGGAAGTTAGGCATAGACCCTCAGTGCCTGACAATGTAAAATATTGGAAAGTGTTTGAAGATGAAGACCAAATTAAAATGTTTATGGAGGTGATTGGGGAGTTTTCTAACGTTTTAATAGACCAAGAGGGTGAAGATATTGAGGAAATTGAAGCAGTTGAACAACAAGTGCCTGGGAGGAATCTATGGCCAGGGAGAAAATTCTACAGTTGAAGGGAAACATAATCCCAAAGGGGTTGGTTCCATTGGAAAGGTTGTTTGATGTTAATGATGTAGCTATCAAACCATCCAAGAAGGAATTTGAAGAGGATACAAAGGATTGTAATATTGGCACAGATTAGAAACCCAAACTAATTAAGTTGGCCAAGGGGATCCTAGAGGGATACAAGCAAAAGTACCTTGACCTATTCAGAAAGTATGCTGATATTTTTTCTTGGTATTATGATGACTTGAAGACTTATGATATCAATATCATTCAACATAATATTCCTCTAAAGTCTGAAATTAAACCCCACAAATAGAAGCTGAGGAAGATAAATCCCCTACTTCTCCCCTTGATAGAGAAGGAAATCAAGAAAATGCTCCAAGCTAAAATCATTGTACCCTTGAGATATTCATATTGGTAGCTAATCTAGTCCCTATCAGAAAGAAGAATGGAGAGATCAGGTTGTGTGTGGATTTCAGAAATCTGAACAGGGCCTCCCTAAAGGATAATTACCCCCTACCCAAGATGGATTATATTTTGCAGAAGGTGGTGGGGTCCTCAATATTTTCCATGATTGATGGGTTCTCTAGGTACAACCAAATTGTTGTACATCCTGAAGATCAGAAGTGTTAGAAAATTATGTATTACGGAGCAATGGAACACATAAAACTATTGCAGAAATATGAACACAGAAAACACATAAAACAAGAGAGACACAGATATACATGGTTCACCCAGTTTGGGCTATGTCACCCCGAACAGCCAGTCCTTCCTTTCTATTATCCAGCAAAAAATGAAGAGACACAACCTATAGAAGATCCGTTGTAATATCCTTTGTTTTCTCTCACAGTCTCACTTCTTTGTTTCTCGCTCGGAGAATACACATCTATTACACAGCCTCAATACAATGCCCTCATACAAAGAGAGGGTTTGCCTTCGAGGGAAAAAAACCGTAAACTAAACATAAGTTCTACCGTCAAATCATCCGCCTAATGAATAGCCCAGATTGACTAGAAATTACTATACTTTTACAAGGCAATTTTACATCTATTTTTAACTTCGGGGGCACTGCGCCCGAAACCCCCGCGGGGGGCCATTACCCCGTCGGGGGACCACTGGCCCTGGACCCCCAGCCGGAGGGGATTAGCCCCCAGGACCACCGCGGGGGACAAGTCCCCCCCACACCCCCTCGCATTGAGGGGTGTACAACTTCCTAGGGTATACATCTGGCTGAAACAAAGTCCTCTAAATAATCATGCTCCACACTCAAACAATCTCCCACTTGGAGAATGATTGTAGCAACTCCACCGCTGCATCATTTGCTGGACAATGACTCCTCTTTGGATCTGGTTGTTTCTCATATTCATCGTCATCCTTGAAGACCAATTGAAACTGAGCATATTCTCAGTTTCTCCCTGTTACAACTTTTGTTAGCATATCCGAAGGATTCTGGCTAGTGTGTATCTTTTGTAGCTTCAACTCTTCATCTTCCAACACTGATCGTATGTTGGTACTTGAGATGTATGTGTTTAGTCCTGGAATGAAATGTTGAGTTCTTGCAAGATGAATGGCACTTTGGCTATCACTGTATGACGTGCCCATATCATGCTTCTTACCCAATTCACCCATAAACCTTTGTAACCAAATCATTTCTTTACTAGCCTCTGTATACTCTGCTTCTGTTGTTGAAAGCGCAACAACACTTTGGATTTTTGAAACCCAACTGACAGTTGTTCAACCTATAGTAAATACATATCCTGTAGTGCTCCTCCAGTTATCTCTGTCACCTGCCATATCTGCATCAACATATCCCTGTAGAGAAATGTTTGAACCACCAAAGCATAATGCTTTATTTGCGGTACCTTTCAAATATCTGAGAATCCATTTCACTGCCATCCAATGTTCCTTTCCTGGATTGTTCATGTACCTACTTACAACTCCCACTACATGTGCAAGATCAGGCCTTGTGCAAACCATTGCATACATTAAGCTTCCAACTGCTGATGCATATGGAACATTAGACATATAATCCATGTCTTCTTAGGTCTTTGGGCACATTTTCTTACTAAGTTTGAAATGGCTAGCAAAAGGTGTACTAACTAGTTTTGCATTGTGCATACTAAATCTTTTCAACACCTTTTGTATGTACTCATTCTAAGACAATGTTAATTTGCGATTTTTCTTGTCTCTAGTTATTCTCATAACAAGGATTTGTTTTGCAGTTCCCAAATCCTTCATTGCAAATGAATTTGCCAATTTTCTTTTGAGCACATTTATTTCTTGCATACTAGACCCTGCAACAAGCATGTCATCTACATACAATAACAATATAATATAGCTGCCATCATTTTGTTTTTTCAGATAAACACAATGATCAGAGTGACATCTAATATAACCTTGTTCAGACATAAACTTGTCAAATTTTAGATACCACTGCCTTGGAGCCTATTTTAAGCCATACAAGCTCTTCTTCAACCTGCACACTAGTTTCTCCTTCCCTTTTACCTCATATCCTTATGGTTGTTGCATATATATCTCTTCCTCCAAATCCCCATGGAGAAAAGGTTTTCTTTACATCTAACTACTCAAGATGCAAATCTTCAACTGCTACTAGACTCAAAATAGTTCTGATTGAAGTCATTTTAACAACAAGAGAAAATATTTCATCAACATAAATATCTTTCTTTTTTGCAAACCCCTTCACCACAAGTCTAGCTTTGTACCTCTGTTTTCCTCCATCTTCTTCCTTAAGCCTGTAAACCCATTTATTCTGCAATGTAGTTTTACCTGCAGGCAACCTGACTAAGTCCCAAGTCTGGTTATGAATTAAGGAGTCCATCTATTCTTCCATGGCTAGCTCCCACTTATTCTTGCTTTCAACCTACATTGCTTCTTCATAACATTCAGGTTCACCAGAATCAGTCAACAATAAATAATATAATGAAGGAAAGTATCGTTCAGGGGGTACACTTATCCTGGTAGATCTTCTAACACCACTTTCAGGTGTTTGGGGTGCCTGTTGCTGTTGTGGTGGTTGTTGTTATTGTGGTTGTTGATTATTATTATTTTCAAGCACCTTTACTTTTTCAGTGATTTCATCAAGAACTGCGTATTCCTTGTTTTATTTTTCCTGTTTCTTTTCTTGCAACTGATTCTTATACAAGACCTTTTCATTGAATATTACATCTCTGCTCCTAATGATTTTGTGATTTTCGTAATCATAGAAGTGATAACCAAAATCATTAACACCATATCCAATAAAGGTACATTTCTTTGACTTTGCCTCAAGCTTTGTTCTATTTTCTTTATTAATATGGACAAAGGCCTCACAACCAAAAGGCTTTAAAAAGGAGTAGTTTACCTTTTTACCTATCCATGTTTCCTCTAGAACACCACCATCCAAGGAACTTGAAGGCCCTCTGTTTATTAGATAAACAACAGTATCTACAACATCTGCCCAAAACTATAAAGGCAATCCTGCATGCAATCTCATGCACCTTGCACGCTCCATGATTGTTTTGTTCATCCTTTCTGACACACCATTTTCTTGTGGTGTTCTTGGAACTGTCTTCTCTCTATGAATTCCATGCTCTAAACAGTACCTGTCAAACTCTTTGCTGCAATATTCACCTCCATTGTCTGATCTGAGACACTTCAATTTCTTTCCTGTCTCAATCTCAACCAAAGCTTTCCATTTCTTGAAAGTATCAAATACATCATATTTATTCTTAATACAATAAATCCAAGTTTTTCTAGTTGCATCATCAATAAAAGTAACATAATAACGAGATACACTGAGAGATGATACCTGAGCAGGTCCCCATACATTTGTATGCACAAGCTCTAATTTTTCGCTCTTCTTTTCTTTCCCAACTCTGAGAAATCTGACTCTCTTCTGTTTTCCATAAATGCAATTCTCACAAAAGTCCAAATCAACATTCTTCAAACCCGGCAACAAATTCCTTGAGTGAAGAATCTTCATCCCCTTCTCACTCATGTGTCCGAGCCTATGATGCCATAATGTTGCATCTGCTCCTTTGGAAGTTAAAGCATTAACAGAGTTAGAAATACCATTGCATAAATACAATGTACCAACCTTTTCACCTTTTGCTATTACTAGGGCTCCTTTGGTGACCTTCCAAGATTTATTTGTGAAAGTTGTCACACAACCTTCACCGCCTAACTGCCCTGTTGAAATCAGATTTTTCTTCAGATCTGGAACATGTCTTACCTCCTTTAGTAGCCATTGGTTTCCATTCTGCTGTTTTACAAGAACCTTACCCATTCCAACAATTTTACAGGGTTTATCATCACCCAAACGGACTTGTCCAAAATCTCCTTGAACATAGTCATGAAAATATTTCTTATCAGGTGTGGCATGGAATGAGGCCCCTGAATCTACCACCCAGGAATCAGTAATATTTTCAAAAGAAAGAATCAAAGCATCTTGTAACACCTCACCTGTCACATTTTCTTCATGATTGTTTTCTTATTGTGAATCTCCTTTTCCCTTCCGAGATCTACAATCTTTCTTTAGGTGTCCTTTCTTTCTGCATTCCCAGCACACTATCCCTGATCTGGACTTGGATCTGCCTTTCCTTGATTTACTACGATATCCTGAGATTTTTCCTCTTTCCATTTTTCTTCCCCTAGACTCTGCACTTAAAGCATTACCCGATGTCTCACCAGAACTTTTCCGTTACATTTCCTCGCTAAGGATAGCACCAACAACATCATCAAACTTTAAAGTACTAGATCCAGAAACAGAGTTACTAATGGCCATTACTAAACCATTCCAACTTTCTGGAAATGAGCACAAGAATAACAGAGCTCTAACTTCATCATCAAATTTTACCCCTACAGAACTTAACTGACTTGTAACAGTATTAAAATCATTTAAATGGTCTGTAACAGATCCACCTTCCGACATCTTCATATTAAATAACCGTTTCATAAGAAATACCTTGTTTGAGGCTGAGGGTTTTTCATATAGTTTCGCCAACACCTTAATCAAACCCTATGTCGTTGTTTCCTTCGAAATGTTGAAGGTGACCGATGCTGCGAGGCACAACCGTACTGTTCCGAGTGCCTTTCTATCGAGAAGGTTCCATTCTTCATCTGTCATACCCATCGGCATCTTTGTTTTTCTACCCAATGGTAGGTACAGATCTTTCTGATACAGATAATCTTCCATCTACATCTTCCACAGCGAGAAGTTTTGGCCATTAAATTTCTCGACCCTAAACTTACCATCTTTCACCATTGCTCCCACTCGAATCAGGAACCCTTCTCTCCTGCGAGTTTGTCAGCCAAATAGACCTTCGCTCTGATACCAGTTGTTAGAAAACTATATATTACGAAGCAATGGAACGCATAAAATATTGCAGAAATATAAACACAAAAAACGCATAAAACAAGAGAGACATAGATATACATGGTTCACCCAGTTTGGGCTACGTCCACCCCGAACAGCCAGTCCTTCCTTTTTATTATCCAGCAAAAAATGAAGAGACACAACCTACAGCAGATCCGCTGTAATATCCTCTGTTTTCTCTCACATTCTCACCTCTCTGTTTCTCGCTCGGAGAATACACATCTATTACACAGCCTCAATACAATGCCCTTATACAACGATAGGGTTGCCTTCTAGGGAAAAAAACCATAAACTAGACATAAGTTCTACCATCAGATCATCCGCCTAATGAATGAACCAAATTGACTAGAAATTACTATACTTTTACAAGGCAATTTTACATCTGTTTTTAGCTTCGGGGCGCTGCCCCCAAAACCCCCGCCGAGGGACCGCTGGCCCCCAGACCCCCCAGCCGGGGGGGATTAGCCCCCCGCACCCCCCCATGTGGAGTGGTGTACAAACTTCTTGGGGTATACATCCAGCCAAAACAAAGTCCTCTAAATAATCATGCTCCACACTCAAACAAGAAGAAGACAACCTTCACCACTCCTTGGGGAACATTCATGTATGCTTGAATTCCTTTCGGTCTCATGAATGTTGGAGCTACTTTTCAAAGGGAAATGGACATAGCATTTGTTGGGGAGAAGGATAAATTTGTGGTGATTTACTTAGATGACATAATTGTGTTCTCAAAGTCTAATGAAGAACATTTGTAACATTTACAACACACCTTTGAGAAATGTAGGAAGTATGGTTTATCCTTGAATCCAAAGAAGTCTCAATTTTCTCTCAGAGAAGGCAAGTTGTTGGGGCATATAGTCTCAAGAGAGGGAGTGAGAATTGACCCCAAAAGGGTGGAAGAAATCAGTACCATCCCCTTTCCAAGAAACAAAAATGAGATACAGGTCTTCCTAGGGAGGATAAACTTCCTAAGGAGGTTTGTGCCCAATTATGCTGAGATTGTAAAGGAGATTACAAACATGCTAAAAAAAAGAAAGAGACGTAAAATGGACTACATAAGCAAGAGAGTTTTTTTCCTAAACTAAGAATTCCTTTGGAGAGGCTCCAGTCTTGGTTAGCCCTGATTACTAGAATCCATTTATTATCTTTTATTTCACATCCCCTAACATTGTGCCTACTATCCTATTGCAAAAGAATGAAGAATAGAAGGAACAACCAGTGGCATTTTTTAGCCAAGTACTGAGGGATGCAGAATTGAAGTATGATATCTTGGAAAAATAGGCCTATTCTCTGGTTAAGGTCGTGAAATATTTCAGGACCTATGTTTTACAGTCGAAAATCATTTCCTATGTTCCTACGATAGTTGTGAAGGACATTCTCACACAAGGAGACAATGAAGGGAAAAGGGGCAAGTGGATAGCCAAAATTTAGGAGTATGACATGGACATCAAGCCAACTAAGCTGATAAAGGGGAATATTTTGGCCAAGATCTTATCAAAGGAAAACTGTCAAGTGATGGGAATAAATTTGTTGGTTGAGACTTCAGGACCAAATACAGTAAGCAAGGAGAACCATTCTAGTGAACAAGATAACATAATTGCTTATAAATACCTTTTCTCATATTAGTACAAAAGTGTTGCCCATTATTTATCGTTTCTTAGTTGTCTAGTTGGTTTTCATAGAGAAAACTATAGGGCTCTAAGAATGAAATCCTTGAAGTATGTAATCACATATGGCCAAATGTATTGGAAGGATCATGTTGGTATCTTGTTGTTTTTCTTAACAGAAGATGAGAGTCCTGAGATCATTAATGAATACCATGGCAGTGCTTGTGGAGGCCATTATAGTTGGAAGGTTACAGCTCATAAAATTCTTAAGGTCGATTTCTACTAGCCTACCTTGTTTTATCATATTTATAGGCTAGTGAGAGGTTGCATAGAATGTCATATTTTATCTAAGAAGAATAAGCTAGCTCCAATTCCATTGATCCCATTTTTTTGTGGAAGAACCTTTTAGGTAGTTGCGATTGGATTTTATAGGAGATATTCACCCACCTTCTACTGGAAAGAATAGATGGATTTTGATATCTATTGAATACTTCACGAAGTGGGTGGAAACCATTCCTACCCAAACAGCGACTGATTCGGTAGTCATAAAGTTTCTTGAAGAAAATATTTTTGCCAAGTTTGGGTGTCCAAAGAAGATAGTGGTTGATAATTCCCAGGTGTTTAAGTCTACAACACTCATTAACTTCTGGTAGAAATATAATTTCATGCTTGGTCACTCTACCGCCTATTATCCACAAGGAAATTGGTTGGTCGAGTCATCAAACAAGACTTTGGTGAGAATTTTAAAGAAAACCATTGCAAAGAATAAGAAAAATTGGGACTCCCAGCTTAAATTTTCTCTTTGGGAAAACATAGTCACCATTTGAATTAGTATATGGTATTGTTGCATTGTTCCCTAGTCAATTAGCTATGCCAATGGCTAAGTTAATTTAGGATGCAGAGGAGGAACCCAATCCATTGACCAGGAGGATAAATTAGTTGGTTGAATTGCAGGAGAACAGAGAGCAAGTGACTCAGAATCTGCTCAAATACCAGGATAAGATGAAGGCCCTATTTGATAGAAAGGCCAAAGATAGAATTTTCCATCCAGGTGACCTTGTGCTCAGGTGGGATGTTAGGAGAGAAGACAAAGGAAAGCATGGGAAATTTGATCCTTTGTGGTTTGGACCATTCAAAATAGTTGAAGCCAAAGGTAACAACACATTCTTGCTGGAAAACCTGGATGGTGAAGTGTTTGAGTTGCCTGTCAATGGGAAGTACCTCAAGCACTACTTTCAGTACTAAAGTCAGGTACCCATTTCCATTGTAAATATTGGTCAGCCATTATAAATACCATATTGTTTGTTTCATTTTCAGTTTAATATATATTTTTTACTCCATTCCCAACAAAAGGATACTAGTTTTGGGTTCTTAGTGTCATTCCAGCAAGACACTATCCATAGTTGAAAGCAATGTTGCACCCTCCTCTTTTGTTCTCTTAAGATTCATATAACTAAGAGGTTGAGGTGCAAATCATAGCATAGTTTGGAGCCATTTTCTATTTATTGAATGAGCTCAAATACCATATCGGACCCACTCAATAAGAAAATGCTCTGGAAAATCTTTCCAATTATATAAAGAAGTTTGAATTTGGCCTCCTAGATAAAAATATAATGGCAGTCAAAGTTGGGCTCATAAAATTCAAAATCCTGAAGACCCTGGAATCTCGTAACTCATTATAAAATCAATTTTAAAAAGAATCTAGGGACTAGGGACCAAGGATCCATAAATTGTCAGAGCCAGGGTCATCTACTATCGAACGATAGGTAGCTAACATAGGAAAGAAACAAGAAATACAGGGATGAAATGTTTTCACAGTCAGCATCCCACTCAATGCCATATCAGACCAGGCTCTTGGCTCCCATAGACCTAGAAAGAAATCATATGAAGTTATCCCTGTATCATCCCTCAATTCGTTCCCTCCCCACTAGACCATAGTTCAGAATAGTGGACCTATATCTAGACATGACTAGTGTCCCCTTGTACAATAAAATTTAATTTACACAGGTGGGAAGGGGAAATGATATATAGTGAATTAAGCAAGGGATCCTTAACCATCAGCAAGGTTGAGAAGCTACTAGAGAAAGAAACTACTAAGGTGAAATAGGAGAAGGAGAAATTAAGATCCCTCCATTTCCAAAATGAAGGCCACAAAGAAATGATTATCAAGGTGGGGGTGGATCCCAATGATAAGGTTGTCATAGATGCCATTATCAAAGGCTCACAATAAGAAATATGGTCACTAAGGCGATAGCTTAAAATTCATGTTTCATAGCATGTAGAAACCAAGGAAATGGCACAGGTTGAAAACGAGAATGAAATCCTATCTAGAGAGTTAACTGAGAGGAATAATGAGGTAGTATCCTTCAAAATGTAGGTAGCAGAGCAACAACAAAAGATAGATTCCCATATATGTGTTTTGGTTGTGCCATACAACCCACATAATCCCACTAAGAAGCTAACCAATGCTCTCACAGAATTGCAGCTATTGGAGAACAAGCTATAGAAGGTCCAGATCGACTTGGACAACACCGAGTACAAGCTGGAGAATAAGGAGAAACAACTCTAGTCCACCTAGGAAAGTGTGGATCAAATTAATAACAAGTATTAGGTGGCACAAGATGAGATCAAATCACTAAAGAAAAATTTGAAGGGAAATATGGCCCTTGTTGAAGCTAGGAAGATAATATGGGAGGACATCATCTCAGAAATAAAGAAACTATGGGAACATCTGAAATTGGTTGTAAAATAGAAGGTTGGACTAAAGACCATTGAATTCGTTGTCCTGTCAGCTAAAGTGGAGAATGCTAACAATGTTAACACTGCTAAGAGATTTATCAAGCTCCTTAATGAGAAGTCAGCTAATGAGTTGAGGGTGATAGACATCATTGATAGCACAGATGTGATCATGGAAATCACCAAAGCGATTCAAAATAAGTAAGTTGGGGATAAGATTGAAGAGTGTGAGTGAGCTAGAAAGATTAGTTGCAACCTTCAAATCTCATTTTGAACAAAGAACCAGAGTTGGCCTACCTAGTTGTTTATATTTCGAAAGACAGCTACTTCCCTAGGAGAAATATGAACAATTATTAGTTGAGGCCAAAGGTAAAGTGGGATCATCACATGAGAAAAATGTCACTCTCAAGGGGAGCACCGTTGTGAACTATCTGTAGAGATACTTCCAATTGTTATGACTTATGAATACCTTGTTCATCGCTAGGCCACATTACACTGAGCTCACAAATATAAGGATGGAGTATAGTACCCTTATTCACACTCTCATACCAAATCACGAATCAACCCATCACGAATCCAGGTGGTGGATCCTAGGTCCACTTCAAAGGATCAAATGAGCCAACATTGAAGATCTTTTCTGATTTGGAATCATGATATATCTTTGTCATTTTGGAAATTTTGTTAATATTTTATTTTCAAGAAAGCATCGAGTCGTTATGTAATGATTAGAATAGTTAGGCCTTTGGCACACTCACATAGCTTATTATTTTAGACAGCTGTCACACTAGGATATATTTTTTAAATATGTTTTTGTTAGGACTCTCCCTATAAAAGGGAAGAGGAACTCATTTGTAAGGGTTCAATTTTTTATTCTAAAGATTGCAATATTTTGCAAGTTTTGCAATTTTTTAGGCTTAATGACATTTATGTTGTTATGAAAGACTAACGAAGAAACTTTTAGTGATTCCAAGCATTGATATGTGAAGTATGTGTTCCTGTCTCTGTTTATCATTTTCATGTGTGTTTCTTTCCTCTTAGAAATTGTGTAATTGTAGCTGCTAGAACTCAATATTATATGTCAGATTTATCTATGTCATGCTATGGAAAACAATACCTGTAAATGTAAGATTGAAATCCTTAAAATGTGCTCCATGGTTTCTAATTTCATTTCCTTCATCTACACATTATTTTGCTAAAGTTTAGTGCACATGATTCTATATCTAGCCCTCTGCACCAGATTTCCTTCTTTTATCTCCTCCCTCACCTATACTACAACAGCTAAAGAAGCTTCACTATTTGTGTGTAGGCCACCATGGTTGAACTTTACTTCTTTGGAACAAAATGTTGTCAATGTGTGTAATGTGTTTGGTCTCTGAGTATGATTATTGAACCAGATTTAAATCCTTTTATATTTCAACTCTTGAGCAATAATGATTCATCTACAAGAGACTCTAATATGTCCTAGGCACTGACCCTTCTTCTCAACCCAGGGGTTGTCTCTAGGAGCGACAAAATTACTATTACATATTTATAAATGATTTCAATAAAATTTCCTCTCCTTTATTTTCCTTGCTAACCAAATATGTTGAGTTTTGTTGGATAGATCCATTCCAAGAAGCATTTGAGAGCATAAAAGAAAATTTAATGACAACACCTTTTTTCATAGGTTCTAATTGGACCTTTCACTCTCACATTCATATATATGCATCAAAAAAGGAAATTGGAGCAATGTTTGGTCAACTTGAAGGTAAAATTCCTTATGAAATCTACTTCATTAATAATAATCTGTCTAAGGCTGAATTGAATTACACTATAACTTAAAAAGAATTCCTCATTGTTGTACATTCTTTGAATAAGTTTAGGAATTATATTACTAGTTACCAAGTCTTTGTACATACTAACCATGTAGAAATTAATTATTTTATGAAGAAACCAAATGTAAATGCTCATATAATCAGATGGCTATTGATTTTGCAACAATTTTACTTAACCATTATTGACAAACTAGGGAAAGAAAATGTTGTTGTATATTTCTTGTCAAGATTAACCTTTTTTGCAGATGAAGGGTTGGTGGATGATCAACTCCCAGATGAGCATATTTTTTCCATCTCACTTCTCTCTCCATGGTTTGTTGACATTTCCAACTATCTAGCCACTGGACAATTCCCTCCTCACTTGTCTTCAAGGGGAAAATGCAATATCATTAGAAAAAGTGCCTCTTATACTTGGATTGGGGGAAGCCTCTTCAAGTTGGGACGTTGAGAATATTTGTGAGGGAGAATGAATTCTATGATATCCTCTAATATTGTAAATATGGACCTTGTGGAGGTCATTTCGTTACAAAAATGATAGCCTACAAGATCCTGCAAACTGGATACTTTTGGCCAACTCTTCATGAAGATACCTAAAGATACACTGCATAATGTGATGAATGCCAAAGAATGGGTGTTATCCGGAAGTATGAAATGCACGTTCAACCTCAAGTTTTTTTAGCCATTTGAGAAATGGGGCATGGACTTTGTTGGTTCGATTGATCCCCCATTTGGACAGAAAAAGTACAACATTGTATCCATTGATTACCTAATGAAATGGGTTGAAATGAAAGTAGTAAAGGAAACAACAAAAAACAAGGTATTTGTTGGGTGTGGAGCCTAATTATCTTCTTCATTTAGAGGTATCGTGCATTGGACCCTAGTTCATAATGTGGCGGCAACGCTGCACGTAAAATATACTCTGCAAGGGGGGTCCAAGGAGGGAGACTGCGATCTTTGGGAGCCCCCCCCCCCCCTAGAGGGGGATCTGGGGTAGCACCCTCGAAGCCAAAAGTAGATGTAAAATTGCCTTGTAAAATGTTGTAATTTCGTAGTCAATCTAGGCTGTTCATTAGGCGGAGATCTGACGGTAGAAGTTATGTTTAATTTAGGGTTTTTTCCCTAGAAGGTAACTCCTCACTATATATGAGGGAATTATATTGTGTCTATGTAGATTTGTATTCTAAGTGAGAAAGAGAGAGGAGTTTGTGTGAGAGCGAAGAGGGAATTATAGCGAATCTGTTGTAGGTTGTATCTCTTCAGTTTGCTGAATAATATAAAATGAAGGGCTGGTTGTTTCTCCGTGGACGTAGCCCAAATTGGGTGAACCACGTATATCTGTGTCTCTCTTGCTTTATGTGTTTTATGTGTTTTTCTGTGTTTTCTGTGTTTATATTTTCTGCAATATGTTTTATGTGTTCCATTGCTCTGTAATATATAATTTTCTAACAGTATTTAAGTTCTTAAGAGATAATATTTTCTACAAGTTTGGTTTTCCAAGAGAGTTAGTAAAATATCAAGGATCCCAGTTTATTTCCAACTTGATTGATGGGATAATGAAGTAACATCACATTCACCATCAAAATTCCACTCCTTACTGCTCCCAAGAAAATGGACATGTAGATGTCACTAATATAGCATTGGAAAACACTCTTACTAATGTGATTAGTGGCAGAAAGAAGGACTGGGTATAAATGCTTGTTGCAGCCACTTGGGCATATAAAAGTAATAGGAAAACCACCACTAGTTTCACCCCCTATGAGCTAGTCTATGGAAAGAAGGCTTTGTTATCAATTGAGTTTGAATGCAACATTTTGAGGATGGTAGCCTAGTTGGGCATAGATTTGACCAAGGCCCAAATTGATAGGATACAATAGCTAAATGCCTTGGATGAGTATAGGATACAAGCCTTGTTACATATTGAGGTAGTCCATCTACAAAGAAAAATATGGTAGGATAGATGCATCAAACCTAGATCCTTCAATAGGGCGATTGGGCTCTCTTATATGACTCTAGGTTTAAGGACTTCAAAGGAAAACTCGTGACGAGATGGTTGGGACCTTACTTAGTGGAGTAAGTGTTATGATAATGGCTTTGTCAGAATCAGAAATATATATAAGGAACAAATACCACTATTAGTAAATGTTTACAAGCTAAAGCCTTACAAGAAGCTCCTTTCTAGGATTGAATTCATAGTTTCAATAAGCAAGGAATTGAATGTTATTGAGAGCATCAAATCTCCCAATCCATCCAACCCCTAATTAGCATAAATAAAAATAAAATATATCAAGTGAAAACCTCCTTTTAGGCACTTGAGACAAGCTCATTGGCTGAAAAACTCTTCAAGGCACATAAAGCAAGTCCACTAGTGAAAAACTGCCATGTGATAGCTAACGAGCCTAAAAAAGGAGAAAAAAAAGGACAAATAGAAAAAGGAAAAGGAAAAAAAAAAACATTTTAATCTCTCACATTGGTTTTTGTGTAGGTATAGTTTTTCAATAAGTGAAGGCACAACAACTTAGGTCAACCAAGAGGGATCATCCTACACCCCATTTCAATTCATCAGAAAAATTTCTCCAATAATGACCTGATTTACATCCTTGCACCATTTTCCACTTCTTTATATCATCCTGAAAATCACCCATCGTAGATCACCCACTTTTCATGAGTTTTCTGCAACTTTCCTAAAATTCTCTAGGAAACTCCTGAATGGTTATAGGAAACATTGGTCATTAAAAAATATACAAATCCAAGTTTATTTGGTCATATGTTCCAAATAAGAGCACCAAGAGGGTCTTAATAATTGACCTTTCCATTACCAAGCCTCATGAATGAGTTCCTCCCATTATATTCACCTCATTTCACTCTATACCAACCCATTTCATTCAAATTTTTAGCACAATCAAATTCAAAATCTTCTTCACCCACATTTCCTCCATTCCCATGAATTATCAATCCATATGTTCCATTTTAAGAGACTTTTTCATTGAGTATGAGGGGAATTTTTGCATGGTATGGGAAACTACATAGCCCAGTAGCAGACTATACAAACCCTACAAACCCAACTTTTTCAGCACACACAAAGCCCTTTGAGGGAACTTCATTCTCCAATAAATTAACAACTTTAATAATATTCTCCAAGAATTGATGAATAAATCCTAAGCATATATAGGATCCCCTGCAAACTACTACAGGATAAGTTGCACACTACAATCAACACCTAAAAAGATCTACAACAATGGCATACATCTACATCAAGCATAAAAAAGGTAACCATGAGGTATGAAACCCACAAACTCTATCTCTTTGAATTCATTTGAGCATAAAATAAATTACCTTTTTTGCAAAAATGGAGTTCAAACAGGCTACCCCATGTAATCTTACCAGTAACAACCAAGTATAACCAGCAATCAACATTGACCATTCTCAAAATTTTCTTCCTACGTATAAGGAGTGAATGAGACAAATGGGCTACCCTATTGGACTTATTTGAAAATGTGGTTGTTGTGTTTTATGATGAAATGGTCGAGTTGGTAGTACAACCAAGTATTGTGTTGGAAGTGGAATGATTTATGGGACATCTAAGTGTTTTGTGTTGAGTCCCATCTCTATCGCCTAAAATATCATGTTATATTCCTCGCTCAAGACTTTGAGAAACCAAAACAATATGTACTCTTCCCCTATCAATGATTTGCATGTAAATATTACAAGAGTTATTGCAAGTTTACAAGGTGCTACAGGAAACTACAAGTTTACATATTTATATAGGAACTGCTACAGGGTCAAATATATGTTTCCAGCTTCTCTCATGAAGCTCCCTAACACATATTAAAGAGGTTATTGCCCCAAAATACCCTATAAAAATCTTACCATCAAATTGTTTGAGCATGTGTAGCCTGTTTTGTGGTTAATTAGGTTCCTAGTCCAAATAAGAATTTTTATGTGTGAAATTGTGAGTAGAAAGGAAGAGGGTTCACTAGTTTATTTTACATATTTTTATGTTTGGTTTGATGTCAAGGTATAAATTCAAGACTATCCATTCAAAAAGGCACCCCACAGAAGTGTTTCTAGAGGAAACCATGTTTCCTATAGCACCATTAAAACACCACTTTCTTTCCATATTTTCATGCCCATAGATAAAATTGTTAGCCTAACTAAGTATTTGTGATTTATAAGAAGGGAACCCTTGGGTGTGGCCTAAATTTGATCTCCAAAACTAGCTTGAAGGAAATTTGTGAAGGCAGAATGGGGGGAAGTTTCAATAGGAGAGAGCCCACTAATACTAGCAAAATTTAATAATACCTTGAAGTGGTCGTCATATTTGAGAATTGTCAATGGCTTGGTTTTTTTTGAGAGACTCAAAGGTTTTGATGATGAGGTGGCAATGGAGTTTTCCATGAACCTATAAAACCCTAAAGGATAGGAATTTGTTATTGCAGTCAAAGGGTTAGTAATTTACATAAATGAGGACTCAATAAGAAGAATCACAACCCTCCCCAAGGGACTACAATGGAACATTTAGGAAAAAAAAGAGGTCATCAGTGCCAAAAGGAGATTCTTCTTGCAAAAAGAAGAACCTAATAAAGATAAGAATGGAGTGAGGATAAAAATTATGCTTGTTCATTAGGATGAGGTGACCTACCACATCCTTAAATATATCTCTTGTGAGGGAAGATTAAGCATAGTTTATGATTATCAGTTCAAGTAGTTGTATTAGTTAAGATATCAATCCCACCTTCCAGCCTCTAAACTACTAAGCATTCTATTTTTCCTCCCATGGTTTCTAAAGGATATGAGTACTAAGGTAGGGGAGGGTAAACAAAATTATGTATGTTGTCATGGTTTGATCAAATTAATTATCACATATGCACTATAAGACCTGCAACATCCAATCCTTTGGATTTACTTTTTAGATATGGATAGGAAAACATTTTTAGAATCCCAACTGGAGTTTAGTAGGTTGAAGAATATTATAGCTAAAAAGAGAAAAAGAAAGGCGGTATCCATCCCTTCAAAATAGAAGACAGACACCTTGGAGGAAGAGGAAAAATAAATAGTAGCTACCTTTGCAGGTCTAAGTACCCCTACCAATCCCAAGGTAAGTAGGCCTTCCCAACAGATTGTTTAGGACAAAGAGCATTAGAATTAGGTTCAGTGGAGAACTTAAAACTCCCTCTGCTACTCCCACTACAACAGAAGAGACACCTAGTCCTAAAGGGAAAGAGATATAAGAGGAAGAGACACAGGGCCTATCAGAGCCATAAGTAAAAGAAGCTAAGATACAATAAGGGAAGATAATGGTAATACCTAATAAGATGTAGCAACATATCCAACTACAAGAGTAGCCTATCTAGCTACAAGAGCATCATGTACAACTACAGGAACGACATGCAAAACTACCAGAGATAGAGAAAGTTACAAAAATATATACGACAAGGAAGCCACCTTATTTCTTCTCCTAGTCACTAAGGTATGACCCTCCTATCATAGGGACATTAGGAAGAGTGCTACCTACACATATGGTTCCTCACTTGATGTTTGAGGTAGAGAAAGCCAAAGTAGAAACTCATAAATGGAAGAGGATTACATAGGAAAAAGGCATAGCCGATCTTTCCAACATGGAAGAAAAATTCAGCAAGATGAGGGAAGAAATGGCCATCTTAAGACTAGAAGAAGCTAACAAAAGAGAGCATCTCAAAAGACAAAATCAACACTAGATAAATCAATCACAACGGGCACAAGAATTATTAAAGGAAAATATGCAAAATGGAAATAATGGAGGCATCCTTGGGAACCATGGCACGCCTTTCTTTAGAATCTATTAACTGTAGGAATCCTTCTAAGGAATACTCATTGTTCCCAAAAGAACAATGGTTAGGTTCTAGATTAAGAAAATAGCTCAAACAGGAAAAATATAGTTGTAGGAAACCAAACACTTCATAGACTTTTTCCTAGAATGTATCAAGGAGGACAATGCAAAACTTGTTGAGTTCTATATACATAACATTGTTCTCACCGATATGTCTAAATGGGATCCCAATCCTTTCCTAGGGGATGAAAAACCATTACACTAGCATCCTAGTTAATATATGAAGATATCAAAGTGGAGGAAGTAAAAAGAACCTTAGAGGACCAAAACATCCATCCCCTTTAGTACTTACATCATCCCATGCCATTCTTGCAGAGGATCCTGAGGTAGAAAATATTTGGAAGAAAAGACAGGTAGAAACTATCCTGCATTTTGAGGACACCTTCATATTGTTGGGAGAAGAAAGCTCATAAGATTTTAAGAGAAGATGGCAAGGATTGTCTCACAACATGAAGATAAGGGAGTATCACTCTCTTGATAGATTACAAGTAACACTAGCAAGAGCTCCTCTATAGAAGAGGACAATCTAGATACTTGGGGTTTAGTGGATAGGACTTAAGTTCAATATCCAATTGTTTCTAGGGCTATAGGAACACCAAATCCAAGAAGAAGAATCCAGAGTGTGGAAAGAGATTGAGGAAAATACAGGATTATATCCAGCAGGGGCAACGCAACTAACTTAGCTTGGGACATTAAGCAAACAGTTAGAGAGTTTAATGAGAAAGAGAAAAGAAAAGAAGAAGATTAAGTTGCTCAAGCATGAGCAATAGTTCCAGTAGGGGGTTATGACAAGCCTCCAAAATAGGAATATCTTAAGGCCTGTCATTCCACTCCTAGGAACATATATTGAAAAATGAAGCAAGAAATTCTCAATTTGATTTCACCTTAATTAAATTGAAAAAAAATGAATTTCCACATCAACGGACAACTTGGATGATGTTACCCTATGTGACATGGATTTTTTCACCAATTTTACTTAATAAATTTGAGTTGGAGGAATTAGAGTTCAGTTTTGCATGTGTGATTGCTAATTTGTAGCAATCAAGGTCAATTATCTCAAGTTGTTTTCAGTTAAACTAGTTCCAGCTTTTGGAGGAACTAGTGGAAAATCAGTTAAGTAGTGGGACTTCAATCAAACTTAGTGATCATCCAATTAACTAATCAATCAGCCAAAAATAGCTAGTGCATGCAGAGAATTTGAGTACCTAGTTGAGGTGGAGATTCCAAGGAAGTGTAACATTAGTTGTAGACTAGTCTTGAGTGTACAGGTGTTGCATGCAGTCAGATGATCAACCTAAAGTAATTGTGCAATTAAATTGAGGGAATTTCCTAAATAATAGGGGATAATTCCTCAAGTAACAGTGCAAGGAAATAGGAGCTCAATGCGAGGGAAAATTCAACTAAGTCTGGGTCATAGGCCTTTAGTGACTAGAGAGATAGGTTGTGCACTTGCAGGGTTAGCTCAGTTGAGCAAAGAAATTTTAATGAATCTCTATTTCATTTGATTAATGCAAGATGCATTGGGGTTTTTAGCAAATTGATTTCCACAGATAAAAATACTTATTGCATGTGTGTTATTCCTTCTTGCATGTCTGAATTTTTTGTTATAAATTGTGAATTAATATCTGCAAAGCAGTAGTGTGGATCTGTTTCTTTTGATTTAGATTAAAACTTCATGAGCAGTTGCAAATATACAACATAATTTATACATGGTATCGGAGTTGGATTCAAATTAGAGCAGGAAATTCGAAGTTGTTTCTCCGAGGTTCGAATTTGAAGATCAATGTAGAAAAATTTCTTCAGAGCTGAGAAGATGGCCTTCAATGGACTAAGGCTGGAGTATGTCTTGGAATCCACCTCTAATTTTGTTACATGGAAGGACCATGTAGAGGCAGTATTGGATGATAATGGATTGCTAGAACATCAAGACAGAGGTTGCAAAACCACAAGCATATGATGCCTAGAACCTTTCTTAGTGAAAGAAATATGTAACCAAGGTGAGGGGAATCATCTTAGAGGGAGTACGGGATCATATTGTCTCTAATCTCTATGGAAAAGAAACTTTGTTCGCGATGTGGAAAGCACTGAAAGAAATGTTCGAGAATAGTAGTGACGACAGGAAGTTGGTGCTCAAGGATAAACTTTGAAGTATCAAGATGCAGAAGAATGACACAATTTCGTAGTATCAGGGTAAGTTTACACAGTTTTGTGATGAACTTGGTAGGGTCGGTGTTAATGTCTCTGAAGAAGACATGGTAACCATAGCCCTTCTGGGCCTTCCCAGGAGCTAGCATAGTTATCAAGATTCCATGAGTGGGAGGGAGAAACTACCGCATTGGGTGCACTTATGGTCTAATTTGGTACAGGAGGAAATAAGGTGCAATACCATAGATGAGACTTCATCGAAGGGCGAAGATGAAGAAAAAATTGCATTGACTAGAAAGGAAAAAAAGGGAAAAGGGGAGAAATCTGAATCAAGCCGGAATGCAATCAAGGGGGCAAGAAGAAATATTTTTCAAAAATTAAATGCTTCCATTGTCATGAATTCAAGCAATATTCCACGAAGTGTCCACATAAGAAGACAAGAAAGAAGACCTCAGAAGGAGCAGCAGTTGAAGCTTTGGCTTCAAAATTCGAGCTTCACTTTACCCTTATCACATGCTTGGACAACACAATGATGGGAAGCATGTGGTACTTGGACTCAGGTGCATCGTTCCATATGACGGGAAATAGATATTTTTTCATCGGCCTGGAAGATAAATATTTGTAGATGCACATCAAGATGGGGGACGATGGAAGGTATAAAGCGACCAAGATTGGTACATTCACCTTTCAGAGGGAGTTGGGCTCTCCCCTTAGGCTCAAGTATGTCATGTTCATTTCGAGCCTAAATAAAAATCTCGTCTTTGTTCACGGGACAGGTGAAGAAGATCCGGGTTCGTGTGAAACACATGTACAAGCTATATGTGTAGGATTGTGCTGCATTGAACACAAAAGCGGATAAGGTGCAGAGACATGAGGTCGGTGAAATTTTGCATAGAATACTTGACCATTTGCGTCATGGTTCTTTGAAGATCATGCAGCAAATAACCATAGGCCTCCCCAAAGGAGAACTTCAGAAATAGGATGTATGTAAAGGATGAACCTTGGGGAAGTACACAAAATCTACATTCCATGATCTAGACAGCAAAGCACATGTAGTCCTTGAAAGATCCACTCTAATGTCTGTGGACCTTTCTCGGCAGCCTGCACTTCCAGGCACAAATATTTTGTCATTTTTATTGATGACTTCTCACGGAAGTTCTGGATCTTCTTGATGTGGAAGAAGGATGAGACATTCTCCAAGTTCGTAGAATTCAAGGCACTAGTTGAGAAATAAATAGGAAAGAGGGTAAAGGCTCTCAAGAGTGATAATGGAGGTTAGTATGTTTCAAATGAATTTTTAAAAAAATGTGCAAAAGAAGGCATTCAACGAGGGTTGAAAACACCCCACAACCCAAAGTAGAATGGGTTGGCTAAGAGGAAGAATCATAGCGTTGTGAGAGAAGCGAGGGAGATGTTGCATGATCAAAGCCTACATCTACATTTTTGGACCGAGGCATGCAACACAGTAGTCTATTTGCAGAACCTAAGTCCTCATTGGATTTCGGGCATGATTACATCGAAGGAGACTTTCTCGGGGAGGAATTCGGATGTGTCGCACTTTAGTATTTTTGGAGCCTTTGTTTACTACCATGTCTCCAAAGAATCAAGGAAGAAGCTAGAGCTAACAACAGAATTGGGGGTATTTGTGGGTTACATAGAAACTCCCCACAACTACCATGTGTACTTTCCATCCCTCATAATGACAGTTGTGTGAAGGGATGTAAAATTTGATGAAGACAAAGCCATGTAGTTCTCTCTTGAGAGGGAGCTTAAGATCCCACCAAAAGAGAGGATTTTAGCTCCAAAGGAGGAACCTTAAGAAGTTGTGGAGAAGGAACAAATTCAAGAGCGCAGAGTGGAGATAGCCACTCAAGCAAAACTATCCAAAGAAGGTAGGAAAAGGACCAGGGAAGTTGAGAGACTTGTGCAAGATGTGAGGGAGAATGTGGGTGCTCCTTCAAATTAGTGCAAGCAGAGAAGGTCACCAAATCGATACACTGGCTACATGGCTCTAATGACTGAGATTGTAGAGACTGAGCCACTATCTTTCTACGAAGCAGTAGATAAAATTGTATGGATTAATGAAATGGTGGAGGAATACGAATCCATTGCAAAGAGCAATGTTTTGGAAGTGGTCCCAAGAGTAGCCGATAAATTAATTGTGGGTTCGAGATGGATCTTCAAGGTAAAGCATGCAGCAGATGGAAGAAAAGAAAAGTACAAGGCCATATTTGTGGCCAAGTGGTACTCTCAAGTTGAGGGGATTGACTATGAGGAGACCTTTTCTCTTGTAGCAAGGTACTCATCCATTAGATCAATTCTTTCTCCGGTTGCACAGATGGGGTGGAAGAACCACCAGATGGATGTGAAAACAACATTCTGCAATGGAGTTATTGAGGAGGAGGTATATATCGAAAACCATAAAGCTTCAAGACTTTTGATTGGGAGTCTCATGTGTGTAGACTCAAGTGAACATTGTATGGTCTCAAGCAAGCACCTCGTGCTTGGTACACCAGGATCGATAACTATCTCATCAGTTTGGGCTTCACCAAAAGTGAAGCGGATGAAAACCTCTATCATATCTTGGTATAAGGTAAATTGTTGATTATTGTCTTATATGTTGATGATTTGATTTTAACTGGTGATGAGCAGTTGATAACATCTTGTAAGGAGGACCTTGCAGGAGAATTTTAAATGAAGGACATGGGTTTCATGCACTTCTTCCTCGAATTGGAAGCATGGCAATGTGATGGGGAATTGTTTGTATCTTAGGGAAAGTATGCCAACAAGCTACTTTGGGGGTTTTTCATGGATATTTGCAAACCCATGGAGACATCTCTAGCAACCAACTGGAGGAAATAGGATGTCACTTCAAGTGAGGAAGTGGATGCTATTGTCTATCGGTAGTTGGCGGGTTCATTAATGTATCTTTTCAACACATGACCAAATATGTGCTATGCATTCAACTAGCTGAGCCAAGCTATGGTTAGGCCAACCAAATTATTTTGGAGGATAGCTAAGCATGTTCTACGATACCTTAGAGGCACTACCCAATTTGGACTATGGTACAGACGGACAGAGGGAGTGAAGTTGTGTGGCTTCACAGATGAATATTGGGTGGGGATTCCATTAGACTGAAAGAGTACATCAAGTGGAATTTCCAATGTTGTGTCTACAGTTTTTTCCTGGTACAACAGGAAGCAAAGATATGTGGCACTTAGCTCGGCAGAAGCAAAATACATGGCTGCCAGTCAAGCAGCATGTGAGGCGATCTGGATGAGAAAGATACTTGTTGGATTGTTTGGTCATATGATGGATCCAAATTTGATCTACTATGATAATTAGGGTTTCATCAAGCTCTTTGAAAATATTCTTTTTCACGTTCAATCCAAACATATAGATATCTGGTATCACCATTTACGGGATTGTGTGCAGAGGTGGATAATGTTGTTGCAGTACATTCCGATAGAGGAACAAGATGTTGATATTTTGACAAAGGCCTTGTCAAGAGAGAAGTTCGAGTTCCATATGTGAAGGATAGGGGTGGTTGATAATCCGTTTATTGCTAAGAGGGAGCATTGAAAAATGCAGCAAGAAATTCTCAATTTGATTTTGCCTTGATTAAATTGAGAAAAATCGAATTTCCATATCAGCAAACAACTTGGATGATGTTAACTTGTGTGACATGGCTTGTGTCACCTAGTTTACTCAGTAAATTCAAGTTGGAGGAGTTAGAGTTCAGTTATGCATGTTTGATTGCTAATTTGTAGCAATCAAGGTTAGTTATCTCAAGTTGTTTTCAGTTAAACTAGTTCCAACTTTTGGAGGAACTAGTGGAAGGTCAGTTAAGCAGTGGGACTTTATTCAAACTCTATGATCATCCAGTTAATTGATCAATCAGCCCAAAATAACTAGTGCATGCAAATAATTCGAGTTACCCAATTGAGGTGGATATTCCAAGGCAGTGTAACATCAGTTGTAGACTATTCTTGAGTGTATAGGTGTTTCATGTAGTCAGAAGATCAGCCTAAAGGAATTGTGCAATTAAATTGAGGGAATTTCCTAAATAATAGGGGCTAATTTCTCAAGGAACAACACAAGGAAATAGGAGACCAAGCAAAGGAAAATTTTGACTAAGTCTGGGTTAGATGCCTTCAGCGAGTAAAGAGATAGGTTGTGCACTTGCAGGGTGAGCTTAGTTGAGAAAATCAATTGTAATACATCTCTATTTCATTTTATTAATGCAGGAAGCATTGGGGTTTTAATCATATTATTTTCCTCGAATAAAAATACTTATTGCATGTGTGTTATTCCTTCCTGCATGTCTGGAATTTTTGTTCTAAAGTGTGAACTAATGTCCGCAGAGCAATAGTGTAGATATGTGTCTTGTGATTTAGATTAAAGCTTCATGAGAAGTTTCAAATATACAACCTAACTTATACAACATAAAACAATGTTTGACCCCACCTTTTACACCTAATGGTATATTTTCCAAGCTTAATGAGTTCCTAGGGGATTCAATGTTATTTTAATATTTTACTTTTCCTTAACATGTTTATTGTGTGGGATTTACAGAGATATTAGCTAGATTCTGAATAATCCAACACTAGATATACTTTAGGGGCTTTCTCTGTGCAGTAAGGATACATAAACTCGGTCAGCTCAGATCATTTAATGCCTCAAGTCCTATTACTGTGAGTTGGATCTAGAAAAATGTCCCCATTTTTAGGATTTTTGGAGGGAAATGCAGCCCTCCTCTCTAGGAGGTTGCTCTCCACTTGATGTATAAATAGAGGCTCAAATTGGCCTAGTAGAGGGGGAGTAGAATAGCAAGTAGAGAAGCAAGATTAGGCTTTTTGTATTCTCAAGCAATTTTTGCAGTCTTGTAATGTAAGAACATATTTTCAGTTAATGGAAGTAGTTCTTTATTCTAGCTCTTAGTTTGGTTCTTCTTTAAGGACTTTGAGCATCCTTGGGTTGGGCCCACCCTAGGAGCTTCAGATCCCTCTTGTACTTTTGTTGATATTATGCTTTGCATTTGTCTTGTTTAGATTCTAACATTAGCAATTCTAGAAATTACAATCTGATGGTTTTGTGCATGATTAAGTAGGTGGTTTCTTGAGAAATTATTCATTGTAGGTCATTTATGCAAGTTGTCAACCTTTTGATCAATCATATCACTTATTAATGCACTTCTAGGTCATTTTCCATTACATTATGTTTACTATTATTATTTATGTAATTTATTATCATGTTGTACAATTGATTTTATGGATACAAGAGATAGATAAAACTTGTTTTTGTGATGATATAGCTTGAATTAAGCTGTCCCCAACCTTCAATAGCTAAATAACATCATCCTTTGTCATTATCACTTCCTTCCTTCATATTAGGTTTTCACTCTAATTATTTTACAAGCTCATTGGACTCTTCCTATAGAAAAATAGAGAATCTTGTAGCAACCCACAATTAGTCCATCTCTTGCCCAATTTAGTAAAAAATGTTTTGTTAGCCTCCTAGAAGTATTACAGCATGTCTAGGAGGTTAATGGTGAATTTTGTAAGCATAGAGACTTCACAAAGTTATGTGTAGATGCTTTTATCAATTTCTTTTTGTGTTGTTTTCTGCAATTTAGGTTTCATGTTTTTAGCCCTTTATTTCCAACAAGTGTGTTTCTCATTTGATGAAAATAGCATAGATGTGTGTGCCATTTCATTTCTGCAAGTTATCTCTACAATTATACTTTTTTGTAGCGTAGCTCAATGCAACAACTTAACTTGGTTCCGATTCATCTAAAATTCACTCCAAAACTACCAACAATGTGAGAATTGAAATAGGAAGTGTGTGTTACAAATACGATGTCAACGCCTCTTAAGTTTGTATGAACTCAAGTTGATAACTAAAGTTGAGACCCTTGGATTTACAACATTTTTGTTGCAATACTGAAGGCCATCACCACTATCAAGGTATTTGGAACGATCTTCAATTAAAATTTTAAAATGGACCATTGCATTATCAACCCATTTTATTTTTCTTAGAGAAGTCCCAATGGCCAATATCTTTGAAATTTTGTGTCAAACAATGCAAGATATATTCTTTAAATATACCAAAATCCCCGATGAACTATCAAGATATTCAAAAGTTTTTTTTTCACTAGGAAACTTGGAGATGGATTGATGAATTGTTTGGAATATTTTACATATGTTTTGTCATGATAAATCATTGGTCTATTTTGAAAGACATGTATACATGATCGAATGGGGCTAGATGACATATTATGTGATTTTGAAATTTTGCAATTTTAAATTATACTTCCTCAAATGAAGCTTAATGGACACGTCATTGGAAAGAATTGAGATATGTCCAATTTAGAAGTGAAAAAGGGTCTAATGATATATTGACCTAGTCCAAGATATCTTCAATCAGATGTTAGAATTGACCCGATGAACAATGGCCTCATTCAAAATATAAAATGTTCAAATATAAAGAGATTTCTAATGAACTTTAGGGGAGGATGTAACTCTGAAATCGTGCAACTTAACAAAACAAACAAACAAAAACTTTATGAACTATCATCAAGCTATTTAGAAAGATTTCTATTCAAATGTTTATGAATTTTCGAAAAAGGATGTGATGAACTGTTAAGGATATCCTTTAACAAAAGAGGCTTAAGCATGCACCATGGCACTTTCACAATTAGTGCTTTGAAAGAAAAGGAATCCTTGAGGACTTTATTTTGAACAAAGTAAGTCACTCCCCAAAAAACCATTGATCTTGAAGCAAATTTAGGATTCCAAACTCCCTTCAACCAAGTATACCATAATCAAATAGAAGATAAAGGCTAAATGGAAAATTTATGAAATGAAGTACAAGGTCAATAGTTTGAAGCTTAAAGAAAAAATGGAATCCCCAAGTCTAAGGACTTGGGGCTAGTTGATACCTCAACAAGTGTTCTATACTTATTCAATATGTTTGAAATAATCCTTTCATTTTTTGATGTAGATGAGGAAATTGTCAAAAAATACCAATACAAACTTCCTTAAATATGGTTGAAAATAGTTCGTTCATGAAATCATGAAATGTTTCCAAGGTGTTTTTCAATGTTAATGACATTATTTTAAACTCATAGTGTTTCATGAGTACTAAAGGTTGTTTTTTCAATATATACCAATCATACCCTAATCTAATAATACCTTAATCTTAGGTCTAGCTTTGAAAAATATCTTTCTCCATGTGGTTTTCTAAGCTTTTCATCCATAAAAGCAAGGGGAATTTATTCTTTATTGTGATTTTGTTCAATCCTCAATATCTAGTGCATATCTTGAAATATCTATCTTTGTTTTTTTACAATTGGAAGCAACATAAGGTCTTTTTCTTTTTGTGATCACTATGTATCTCCACAAATATTTAATGGATGTTTCAATTTATGTTTTAAAATGTTGTGGATATTAAGATTGCTTAATGTTAACAAGGGTTAAATAAGATTTCACCTCAATCATATGTTCAATATCTCTTTTTTGTAGTAGCTTCACAAGGGTATCATTAAATTCTTCTTTATGCTTCTTAATTATTTTCTGTATTTTTGTAATTGTGACCCACTTAGTTAAATGGGTAGAATTTTTATTTGATAACACTATGACATATGTGAAAACAATCATTCGAAACTAGTTTTTTTAATTTCATGAGATGAGATTTTTTCAGGGGGTTGGTTGAAATCCATATAACTTATATATCTCTCCATATTATCTCTTTAGAATATCTTCCTAAGATTCAAAACCACTCTACTAAAGGATTGCATAATCCTATGTTTCTAAGTTGAAATTTGAAAATTTATATGCAAAGTTGAACCTTGTGGCATCTATGTATGCCCTTTAATTTTTTTCTATTTGCAACCATTACCTTCATGCCTATATTTGGATATATAAATAATTTTATCTTCTTGCGACATTGATATTAATAATGGTATAGGTGCTCCCCAAGTATATTAAGACTATAAGATTTTTTTCTTAACATGTCTTTTTAATTTCAATGCCATGGTTGGGCTACGAATGTTATATCTACAAGTGATATTTTTTTTTTGTCTCTTCACCTTTTGATTCTATCAAACCATCATGCTTGTGTGTTTCTTTTGAATCTACATCTTCAATTCTAGTAGCCAAAATCCACATTGTTTGATTGTGCAAGGATCGATGTTGAGGTAGATCTAGAGAAAGGAATCACATAAGCATCCAAAATCACCCTAGATGATTTCATTTACATACATCAAGTTAATTATAAACAATTATTTTCTAAGTGCAGATATTGTCACGAATACAGACATTTTGCCAAAAATTGTACAAAAAAAACTCAATATATTCAAGTAATATAAGAACAAGAAGAAATATAGAAATAAGTGAAAAGGTTCCAGAATAATAAAGGATCTAGACAAGCCTCAACTCAACTAAATTCTAAGAACATTGAAAACTTATCCAATCAAAATTGAGATCCAAAAAATCCTTCAAAATTCAATCAACCTCATCCCTTTTCTTCATCTTCAAAATCTCAACTAAACTCTTCACACAAGTTTGAAATATTAGGATCATATACATCTCCATAAGAACATAAGAATCAACGAATGTAGTAGGTTCTACACAATTTAATTATTACATAGTTTCCCCCTCTAGAAAATCCTTCCAAAAATGTTAGCATAAGGGATGAGCTCTCCTAGGTTGACCCCCATTTAGATTTGGAATAAATAGATGTGGAAACCCCAATGCAAATAGGGAAGATTACAACTAGAATAAAATCCTATCAAGTGATAGAGGACGGAGAAATTCCATAAGAAAGGGTCCCTAATAATATGTGTAGGAGAACCAATAGAGAATAAAGAGAAGATACAACCAATTCAGGAAAATCCATGGGAATGAAAAAATCCTTTTTGTCAATGTGGGTGTTAAACACACATGGGTAGCAAGAGAAAATAGGAAAGATAAAACATGCAGTACCATTTTTATTAACAAATGATTTACATTTATAGTACAATATCTGACCGTTGGGTTCCACATCCCAAGGTCTCTTGGACTCCTTTTGTCCATTCGACTTCCACACTAGCCCATTTAGGATTAGGTGTCCAACATTCCCCCCCTTAATCTGAAGGGTTATGTATGAGTCCAAGAAGAGAGCTGTAATACAAAATGTGCAAAAAATGCATGGCAGCACTAAGCTGAATGTGCTCTATGAAATGTTGGTATAAAGGGCAGTGGTTTAAGGATGACCACCAACACTGGAACGCTTAGTGCAGTTCCCGAAACTCTTCCAAAACTGGCAAGAAACTGAAGTTTTCTGCTAGAGGAAGTGATCATATTGTTTTAAAGAGGGAAACCTTCAACCATAAAAGGGAGGTCTCACCCCACATAAAAGGTAAAACTTCAACCTGAAAATGGAAGTCTCAACCTGTGATGGTTTAAGGATAACCAACAACTCTGGAATGCTTAGTGCAATTCCTGGAACTCTTCCAAAGCTGGCAAGAAGCTGGAGTCTTCTGCTAGAGGAAGTGTTCTCAATTTTGTTCCTGGAATGCTTCCGAAACTGGCAAGAAGCTGAAGTCTTCTGCTAGAGGAAGTGTCCCAGATTGCCAACTGAAGGCATGTTCAGGGGCATCTTTGTCGCTGGCTACAACTCTGAAACTGGTGTGGCAGGTTGTTGCTCAGGCTCGCTTGATGTGACTTTGAAGCTTGTAGATGACCATCATTTCCCCCCCTGTCAGATACAAGGTGAGAAGATGGAGAAAACTCAACTGCAAGACTGTTCAATACTCTGGAACAAGTTCTGACATGTGTTTTGAATATCTTCTTGGCTGTTGATGCTCATTGCCAAGAAGCGATCCATCCAAGATGAATCTTTGTTCTTGCGGGACGTTTATTTCTGAAGCATCTGTGTGAAGAATGGGTGGTTTTATGACAGTTCTTACATGGATGAAGATCAAAACAGTGATCTTTCAAATGGCCAACTCAGTCACAGTGTTGGCATTTCACGATCTGTTGTTGTTGTTGCTGTGGAAGAGGGGCAGAGTCTGGAACAGCTGAAGCTGAACTATCATGAGGAGCAGGTGAATTGTCATGAATGAATCTAGCACTCTGAAACTAAATGGGCTTGGCGTAGTCTGGAATATGAAAGGACAAGTCCTTGCCATATCCAAGACCAGTTCTGTGCTTGTTGTGGACAAGTTGTTCCCAAGGTCTGATGATGGGCTTGGGAAGTGCAGACTGAGTTTCTGCATCCGCATGTACAATTGCTACTTTATTTGAATAAACAGTAACATTATTGACTTGTTGTTGATGGGTTGCAGTCTCAATGTTCTGAACAAAAACAGGTTCAGAATGATGTCTATTTTGATGTAGCTCTTCTTGCTGTAGCTGTCATTCAATCTGCAAAAAATCAATCTTTTCCTGTGCATTTTGTAGACAGACTTGAATATCTGCAAGAGAAACTTTGCTGACTTTTAATGTATCATGAGTAGTAGACAACATTAGAGTTTTGAGGAACTCTAATACTTCACAGATTCTAGCCATTTTTTTTTCTTCAATGTCAGATTTACACCTTACAACTACTACTCAGTGCAGAAAAGTAATACCTACAGTAATATCCTTTATACATGTGCAGCAAATGATCAGAGTTCAACCAGCAAGCACCGATTACAATCCATTACATGAAAATAAGAGTTTACTCATGACCAGCATTATGTTCTGACAAAACAACTGATAAAACTTTTCTCCATAAATATTATAGTCAGCCCACCAAACTCTTTATACAACAATCGAATCAAGGAATCAATGCACTATAATGAGTTTTAAATACAATGCCACACTGGGGCAACAACGACTGCAAACTTCAAATACTAGAAAGAGTTGTCATAGTAGAAATACCAGCAGTAAATTTCTCTATTAGATCATCCTCTGAGATCAAGAACTGCACAATTCACTTGAAGAAAAACTCTCGAGGAATTTTATTTGTTTTCCCGGTGTTCTTCTTTGGAATCCGTCTTGACTGCAAAAAACGGTGATTTCAAAGGTCCACGGTGCAATCTTTAATTTGCCTTCAGTTCAAATCACTTGAAGAAAATTTGTCAAGAAGCATTATTTTATTTCTTCGAATCCTAATGCTTCTGAAATACGAAAACCAATAATTTTAATGCACGGACTGATATTTAAAACCTCGATTTGAAAGGCTTTGATTTGTCATCAACCAAAAGTAAAATAAACCGCCAACTTTCGCCGGAGAGATTAAAAATTCCTGAAGAAATAACACAACTACAACCACTGTGGTCTACAAAAGTATTTCATTTTTCGAAGCATACATTCCCAAATTCTTCTTGAGGGTCCTCAAGTCCAGCCTTCATGGGCTTAATCATACCCATTGCCATGATTCTGTTCGTGGGCGCCGCTGCAGAAGACGAAAGATGAACCGAAAGACCAAGAACTGGAGCGAGTTATCCGTGTTCAATACTATTCAATATATACGCTGGACCATTTTATCAATGGCGACGGCGTGTGAAGCGAAAGCTGGAAGGTGATTTCGAACAGATATAAGCTTCGACACTCGTAGAGGTGGAGACGGACATCGGGAATGAGTTGAATGCATTGAGAGAGGCCCTTCGGAGCCAACATCAGGCGATAGAACAACTGCAGAGTGAGCTAGATGAAGAGAGAAATGCTTCGCATCTGCAGCAGACGAAATGTTAGCTATGATTTTGCGTCTCTAGAAAGAAAAGGATGAGGCGCAGATGGAAGCCTCTTAATTCAAAAGGTTTGCTGAGCAAAAACTTGCACATGATCAACAGGAATTGTTGTCCTTAGAAAATTTGCTCTATAGAAAAGATCAGGCGATTAAAGCGCTGGTGTTTAAGCTTCTATCTTTTAAGCATAGGATGTTGAGCCTTGGTTTTGATGAATTTGAGGATGGGAATATTAGGTCTCCTGAAAGGTCTGGGTTGAATGACAGAGAGGGTTGTTTCTCTACATCAGAATATTCTAACAAGAGGATAAATTCTAATACAGAGACCATAGATAGCTTGGATTTATGGGATGGACAGACAAGAGTTGGATGGACCGATACACCTCGTTTCTGCGTGCAGTTTATGGTTTAATATTCACTGTTCTAGAAAACGATATGCGTACCATGTCCAGAACACCACTTTCATTAGACATAAAAATCGTTACATAATGAAATAAACCACAGCGTTGTCAGAAAGTATGCTGCTCCAGCGTTAAACCATAGGCAGGTTAAACCACAGCGTTGTTCGAAGGATTCTCCACGCGCTTGGGTTCATGCCTCTCTCACACGCACTTGGATTCACGCCTCAACCCACAGGTTCAGCCGCTTTCACGTGGAAACAGAACCTGAATGGTCTTTGATTAGAACAAGATGTACGCAGATGCATTGGAAAGACAGGCAGGGGTGTAACGCATAATAGGTTTATGTTGCAACAAGACAACGTTAATTATCATGAAACGCTTGGCAGTCAGGACGGCCAATAATGGTAAATCACAGATGGAGCAGCGCTTTTAAATGGGGCGTTTATGGACAGAGAGCGCAGGTAGTGGCAGAGAATGAGAGCGCAGGTACAGAGAGCGCTGGTATGGCAGACAGAGGTCAGAGATGTCAGTCAGCAGCGGATTTCAGGCAGAAAATAAACTGTATAGAGAGGCCATAAAACAAATGGCTCAAATTAATTTTGCAGGGCAGGAATACGCCTGCTCTGATACCATGTTAAACACACATGGGCAGCAAGAGAAAATAGGAAAGATAAAACATGCAGTACCATTTTTATTAACAAATGATTTACATTTATAGTACAATATCTAACCATTGGGTTCCACATCCCAAGGTCTCTTGGACTCCTTTTGTCCATTCGGCTTCCACACTAACCCATTTAGGATTAGGTATCCAACAGTGGGAAAGGTCTCAAATAAAACACCATTGTAGGTTCATTGGGAGGTGATCCTACCCACTTACATTTCACATGCAAGTCCTCTCATGGAACTATAGAGATATGCACAACAAAATCAAAGAAGAAGCGTTAAAGGACCTATTAAAATTAGAAATCCCCTTTGTGGTATTAATTCAAGAGATGCAACTAGGAGATGAAGATGACTTAATTATTTAGGAAAAAAAATGGAAATTTAATTTTGGAATAGTTATTGGATCTAAAGATGCATAAGGTGGCATTATTACCCTTTGGGAGTCCACTAATGTAGAGAATATATTCTCCTTCAGTGCCAATAATTGGATCCTTGATAGCTTCTTTCATCAAGAAACAACACAAATATTTAATATAGTCAATGTTTATTCACTAATTACGTATCCAAAGAAGATTGGATTTCAAGGCTCACTATAGGAAATCAAAGGAAACTATAATTTAGAACATTTTATCATTGGATGGGATTTCAACACAATCATATCTACAATTGAAAAGAAAGGAGATAACATAGTCATGGATCATATGCATGGGAAAATGGAAGATATCATCAAAAATTACAACCTTGTTGACATAAAACCTACAAATGGGAAAAATACCTAGAGAAACAAAAGAATGGTTCTTGGTCATATGGCTACCAAATTGGACTAGTTCATGACTTATAGTATTTTTTTCTATACGATTACATAATCTCCTAAAGAAAAATATCCTTAATAATCTTCAACCATAAACCATTATGGATTGATTCCATTCAAATTCAATCCATTGTGGATTCATAATAAAGGCACATGTCAAATTATGGAAGACACAAAGAAAATTCAATTCAAAAGATCCCATCTTTTGTTTGGGAATCCAAACATAAAGTTGTAAAATAGGCACTTAAATATTGGGTCTTGAAAGAATATGTTTATCTATATCAAGAACAGTTGAATCAGTAGACACTTTTGGAAATAACTAAAAAACAAATTGAAAAGGTGAAATTCATAGAGAACTTGTCCTAAAAGAAAGGGAAATTGAGCATAAATTGCACCTAGTATTTAGAAAACAATAAGAGGAATGGAAATTAAAATCCAATAGTGTATGGATCAAATTAGGCAATCAAAATACCCCAATGTTCCATAGGAAAACTAAAGAAAGAGGACAACATAATCATATTAAAAATATAAACATTTAAAACACTCAAAGACTAGATGAATTTGAAGAAATTAAAGAAGAAACAAAATCTCATTTTGAAAGATTATACATTGATGGAGAAGATAAGAATCTAATATAGGTCAACAAAATGTTGGAAAATATCCTAGCTATCATAACAAAAGAGGAGAAACATCTCTAATAAAATAAATTGAGGTGGGGGAGATAATGCAAACTATATGGAGTTTAGAAAAGGATAAAACAATGAGTCCAAATGGTTTCTCAATTTACTTCTTTAAGGTATTCTAAAACATTGTAAAAATGTATCTAAAGATGATGTTGAACTGCAATCTAAAAAGGAAAAAGTATGGGGGTGCAGGGTTGGGTGTGTTGGGGTATTAGAAATTCCACCTTTTTGGATTTTATTCCAAAATATTTAAATCCTTCCTCTTTTTCTATATTTTATACATTCTATCCTTATGACACTCCTAGTTCACATATGACACTCTGCTTTTAGGCACAATTTGCATCGTTATAACCTAAAGATTCAAAAAATTTCTAGACAACTTTCTATATAGTCCAAAGATAAATTCAATAATTTAAAAACCAAAAATTATAGGAGGAATATCTCTTTATAGAAGTTACATATGATCTCCCAAATCCTTGGACCTTTTTCAAATATTTAGGAATGCCTATTTTTCCTCAAATCCCTTCATCTCAAGTTTGGCATGGTCTTTTGGATAAAATGGAATTAATGTTACAATAGTGGAGGGAAATATAGTTAAATATTTCTAGGAAACTCACATTTATTAAAGCAATATTTTCTTCCCTTCCTCTTTATTATTTCTTTGTTCTTTTATCTCCAAAAAATATCATGGAACATTGTGCATGCAAAATCAAATAAATTGTATGGTAGGGAGAGAAAGTTGAGAATAAAAATTCTTTTTGATTAAATGGTCAATTATAATATCCCCAAATGATAGAGGAGTTACGTTCATCAAACATCCCACTCTTATGAATATAGCCATGGGAGAAAAAATGTTATGGTGGTTGGTCATGGGAATAATGAGTTGGTGGAAGAAAATAGTATTCAAATATAATTTGAAGGAATAAGAAAAATACGTATTAAACCATAAGATAATAAAGAATCAATCTTGTGGTAACTTCTTAAAGCAACAGTAAATCTCATTCAATCCAAGTTCGCATAGGTTCCTGGAAATTTCCAATAATTCAATCTATGGATAGATAGTGTTCTTTCAAAGTTAGGATGGTGTATTACAAGGAACTCATCCACCCCACCCCACCCCCCCCCCAATCGCAACCCTCCCGAGAAATTGGTTTCAAAATTCAAGACTTTTAAAATTGGTTGAAATATTGGAGTGGTTAATTGAAGGCACTTGGAAAAGATGGACACTCTTCTATTTCCAATCAAATTTAAGGAGATAGTAGGTTTTTTTATATGAACCTAGAGGGGCACAAACCTCAAAATGAAAAAAATCCTAATAGTGACACTGGGGGTGAAAAGGTTACTCTTCACTGCTACTAGAATCACTAATCCATACTAAAGCTAAACAATGGAATCAAATTTGGGAAGGTGACTCTCTTCCAAAATTTTATGTATTATATTGAGTAAAGGTGCATGATAAGTTGTTGACCAATGAAAACCATATTCAAGGACCTTCAATATGTCCCTTATGTTGTGAACAAAGTGAAACAATATGCCATTTATTCTTTAAACGTAGTTACGCCCATAAATTTGGGAACATATCTTAAAAGTATATCTTACTTCACACTTCACATCATCAAACTTAGAGTGACATGTTCCTAACATGGAGAAATAAAAACTTAGAATATTCTCGCAAAAAGTTATTTCTCTTACAATTATTTAAAACACTATCTATATTTGTGCATTGGGAAATATCGCTGGAGAGAAATGAATCAACATTCCAACAGCAAATAATTCCATCTAGTAAGGATGTGAATTTAACCCACATCTTAGAAATTGAATTTTTTCAAATAATTGGTTTAAAAATTCAATATATTTCTATTTTAGACATGGAGGAATGGAGATGGATAAAAAATATTCTCCTTCTTAGACACGTATCTAATACAAATAAGATTTAGTTTTCACAAGGGAAGTACAATGGATATTGTGTCTCAATAAAGAGAAATTCTCACAATGGAATCAATGATGGAATAGACCTATATTATTTTTTAATGGAGCATATAAAAGGAATCCAAGGGTGGCAGGAGTGGGAGGGGTCCTAATAGACCCATATGGAACAAATAAATTTGACTTCTCATGGGGATTAGGATAAACAACTAAAAATCAAGTTAAATACTTTACTTTATACAGGGGATTCAGGATTATTTGATCCCTCAGTTTCTTTGGATAGCTTTACTACAGAGTGTGGACTGAAGAAACTGGGATTAGCAAACAATGAATATGGATGGGAGGAAGTTGGAGGTGGAAAAGTGATGGAACTGGGAGTTCTAATAAAAATGAAGAAGAATGTTTTGACACAAGCCTTCATAAAATAGACGCAGAACCACAAATCGAAGATCTTGAAGCCTGTATAGATAACTTCTCTATAACAGATCAAGAAAAATCAGATGATGACAAAGATCAGGTAAATGCTACATCTTCAAGATCTAGATGGGAAACTACATGGAACCCTGCTCCTGACCTCAGAGACCTTATGAAATCTTAATATCATAAGGATTGGTCTGCAAATGCAACTTATTCATGGAATATTGACAATTGCACTGAAGCTGAAATCATGTCTTTATTACATTCCATGCTTGTTTGCTATAGGACTTATCTTGCAGATGATATAGGTCCTACTAATGCTACAAGAAGAATAATTGGAGGGTTTGAAGGTACATTGGATTCTTGGCTAAAAGCTGAGACATTAAAAGAGCCAAGCCTCCTTGCTGATTGGGAACAAGCTGTTGTCTTAAATGAGGATGGCACTACTCACATAGACCTTGTTACTCACATGCCTGTCAGCAATATGATAGGGAAACTCCTCTATGCCATTACTGTCAATTTCATTGGTTTTCCTTAGATAACCAATGATATTACAACAATTACTCTGCTTGCTATGAAATTGCATAATATGCAGCACTTTGATGAGTACTTTAATGAATTCCTTCACAGATTGCACACATTAACTCCAGATCTCATCCTTGAGCCAAAATGGAAGGAAATTTTTGTTGCATCTCTTCCCCAATGGGTTTCTTCTGCTATTGTCAACAAATTACCAGGGAAGGTTGGTGATTATAAATTTGGCATAATCAGACACGCTGTTAAAGCTATCATTGTTGAATTATGCTCACAAATGAAAATTGCTAGAGCAGCTACTAATCCTAAAAAGCCTCATGGTTATCAGCAGCTCTGTAAGCAATGGCACCTTGGTAAAGCTGGCAATTCTGAGGGGCATAAGAGAAGAAAGAAAAGGCATTTCAAAAAGAATTCCCAGATTTCCCAAGAAGAACCAAAAAGAAAACATCACAAAGCTAAACCTTACAAGCATACAAAAATGTTTTCCAAAGATAGAGAAATAATATGTTACAATTGTAACAAAAAAGGCCACACAGCTCCAAATTGTCCAAACAAAAAGAAGGATACATCTAAGAAGAAAGTCCAATATAGAAATAAGAAAGGAAAGATAAATTCTTTTGATCTTCCTAGTAGCTGTGATGAGCTTGTATCTTCTGATTCTGGATCGGAAAATGATTTAAACTTTGTGGATTTAGAAGAATCTGATGAAGAATTATGTAATGACCCACATAGTACAGAATGTAAATATTGTGATTGTGATGATCCTGATGTTTGTACATGTAATACAGTCAGGATGATGAATACTGATTACGATGAAACCAGCAAAAATATCTTTGCACAGATGATGGCTGCTACTGACCCACAGATAAAAAAATATGTACAGATCTTTGTTAACAGAACATTTGAAGTAGACACCTTCTAGTTCTAAAAATCTTCCAAACAAAGGATATGTGCCTCCGGCTACTCTCTTCTCAGTAGAAGCTTTGACTAAGCAGTTTAAAAATGAATATTTTGGAGAAGATTTGCCGCAAACTTTGCCTGCAGTCCATCAGGTAATAAAGGAATTAAGAAAAACAATAAAGGAGAATAGGAGATTATGTGTTGAAAAACACAATGAGCTAAGTCTAAGGATAATGAATGCGCAAGCATCTCCTGCCACTTCTTCACAAGGCCCTGTTTCGGGAAAAATAGAGAACTGGACTTATCATTCAGGAAAAATTCAGCATCAAGATAAACCGGAAGAAGGAGAAGAAGAGGAGAAAGCCAGAACAGACTTCGGATGCAATACAATGAGCAGAGATGTCATGTATTGCGTCAAAATGAAAGTAAGAATTGGGAATCAGTATGAATACTGGAAAGTTTTGACGGACACTGGTTCCAGGTTGAATATAGTAAGTGACACTGTAGTCAGCATGCATCACAGAAGGCCAACTACATGTCCCAGAGTAATTACTGCAAGTGGTGACATTCCCACTAAATATGAAGCAGAAATAGATGTTCTGCTAACTGAAAAAATTGGAATTCATCTGGTTTGTCCTGTTGTCCCAGGGTTGGATTGTGCAATGTACCTTGGGACCCCATTTTTCCATAATTTTAGCATGCATGGAGCTAAGTTTGATGAAAGAACCCAGAGGTATGGATATTTTATAAGCCTCGAGAATAAAGAAATATTTTTCCCATTTATTAATTCTAATTCTCCTATTAGAATTAAAAGGCTTGAAAGAATGGAAAATCTTTTGGCAAAAATGGAAGTAAAAAGAGAGATATTAAAGACAGAAGAACATTTGGATAATGGAAAGTATGCCTCCGAAATAGCAGACCTAACTGCTAAATTCAAAGAATGTTGTTTAGATGATCCAAATGCCTTCTGGCATATCAAGAAACAGGAGGTAGAACTTCCTCTCAAAAAAGACTTCAGTGGAAAATTGAGGAGATCAAAGGCAATGGCTATGAATGAAGAACAGATGAAGATGTGTAAAGCAGAAATTAAAGATCTGCTAAAAAAGGGACTCATCAGGAAGAGTAAGATCCCTATAGCATGTTTTGCATTTTATGTAAATAAACATGCTGAAATCGCCAGAGGTAAGCCAAGGTTATTTGTGAACTATAAGCCTCTGAACAGTATTTTGGATTATGATGCATATCCTTTACCCAAGCCTTCCTCTATACTTGCCCAAATATCAAAGTCAAAAATATTTTCCAAGCTCGATCGCAAATCTGGCTTTTGTCAAGTAGGAATCAAAGAAGAAGACAAATGGAAAACAGCATTCTCTGTACCTGAAGGACATTATGAATGGAACATCATGTCATTCGGCCTAATCAATGCCCCTTCAGCCTTCCAGAGAATAATGGATGAAACTTTTGAAGGAATGGAGAATTTTCTGAAGAAGTATATTGATGATTTATTGATTCACTCTGATAATATTGCTAACCATATTAAACACTTGAAGATCTTTCTCTGCAGAGTTAAAGAAATGGGTATAGTATTATCAGAATCCAAAATGAAGTTGTTCCGGCCAATGATAGATTTTTTGGGTTACAATATACAGTATGGATCCTATACTGTAATCCAAAGGAGTCTAAACTTTGTTGATCACTTCCCTGATGAAATTAAGGATAAAACACAGTTGCAAAGGTTTTTGGGAAGTTTGAATTATATTTCTAAATTTCTGAAGCATTGTGCACAAGAAAGAAAGTTATTAAATAAACGACTTCATAAGGATCCAATTCCATGGAATAATGACTATACTCAGGCAGTCAAGACAATAAAGGAAAAGGTGAGAAACATCCAACCCCTCTCCCCTATCAGAGAAGAATGGGAGAAGATCATCATGACAGATGCCAGCTATCAAGGATGGGGAGCAGTTTTATTCCAGAAGAACCCTAGCAGCAAAAATGAGGTTGAAATCTGCCAATATGCCTCTGGACTATGGGCCAAGAATCAGTTGAATTGGTCTAGCCTGAAGAAAGAGCTTAGAGCAGTTTGTTTGGGAATATCAAAGTTCAGAGATTTTGTCATCTACACCAAGTTCACTGTTAGAACGGACTGTCAGGCATTAAAATTCGCTATCCATAAATGTGACTTTGAAGATGCTGCTATGGTTAGATGGATAATGCAGCTCAGCCAGTATAATTTTGATATTGAATTTGTTAAAGGAGATAAGAATAGTTTTGCAGACATGCTGAGTAGAGAATTCCTGTCTGAACATTCAATACTAAGTCTACATTGCAATTATTTAAGAAGAAGGGAAAACACTGTTGAAATAGAAACTCCCAATGGATGGGTAAGCTATGAGCTTGAAATACCAGTGCTTATTCATGATGTAGATTGGTATCCAATCAAAGAAATCAGACATCGGGAAGATATTCCTTATCTATGGACTGAAACAATGCAAGATGAAATGAATCAAGAATCAATTGAGGCATTGGAATATCTGGAACATATCGGCAGCATACACTATACTCTTGAAAGAGATGATGAGGACGATGACAGAATGACAAGTTGCCACATCACACTCCGGAGGTTTGATAACCATCTTCATCGGGATAATTATGATCCTGACAGACAAAAAGAATCTTTCTTCACAGCAATGAACCTCCAAAACTGTTCAGCCAACCTATTTTATTCAGTACAGTCCTCATTTCTATTTGAAGGAATGACAGCAGAAGCCTTAGAAAGAGAAGACCCCACTCCAGACTGGTTCATAGAATGGTGGAAAATATATGGACTCTCAGCCCTAATCATAAAGCCATATACACTACACATGCTAAAGATTCCTGGTTTCAGTGAACCAAGGTCTCATATGAATGGTATAGTGTATAAGTCTGTCGAAAATATTGCTGACATAAATGATTTCTCTTTTTTGCAAGGAATTCGAAGATGTGGCCATATCAGGTGGTTTGTCACAAACCACTACAAGGCTAGGATGATATCTCCCAGTACAAATTATGAAGATTTCCATAACCAAGTTGATATTTCATCAAACCCTTTCCAGAACATCAACTTTTTAGAACCACCTGACAGAAACAGTTCGCAGACTTGGGAATCAGAGAAAGAGATAAGAGTGCAGTACTTCAATAATTATCTTGTTGAACGATTCCGGTACCAGCACTATACACATCCACAAATAGAATATTATAAAATGGATTAAGTGTTATCTTTCCAATCGACGATGGTGTTGGACGAGCTTTCGTGGATTCCCTCGTCCTGGAATCTCCACTTTGTACAATCGAGATTTGCATATCTCAAAGTTCATATTTTAGTCTTTCGAGGGTTCTCTTTTATGAATATACTCTGTGTAATTATTGTGTGTACCAAGATTCGGTCCCCACATGCCACTGGCTCTCCGTAAAAGGAGTAGGGACGAGATAACAAGGAAAATCTTTTCCCTGCCCGAATCTTGCTTTCGGCGATAAGTCCTGATCTGTCCAAAAATTTATTTTGAGTCATCAGTTTGTACAACAGTCCATTCATGGATGTTTGTTCCCTTCCTGCCTATAAATAAGTGGAGGCTGCGAAGTAAGACTCATTCGGGTTTTGGAGAGTCTAGAGTCTTGGGAGTTCTGAGTCGAGTAACTTTCTTGCTCTGCATTTGCGGACCATAGGGTCTGATCTGCTTGCAACACGAAAAGTCACTCAGGTCTTCTAGATTTGGTTTGGAAGCCTGCGCATCAGTGTGCTCGGCACTGGTGAGAACCTAAAGTGGCTGAACCATTAGGAAAAGTCTTGGAGTTTGTTATAGATTTCTGAGGCAGAGTCTATCTATCGCCAGGTAGCCTCCGGTAATACTTGTTCCTTGAGAACGGTATAAAGTCTGGTAAATGCGACGACAGTCGACCTCTGTAAAGAAATCATCCTTCTGTAATATTTGCATCCATATAATAAAATTCCCGTTCATATTTCCGCAACTTGTTGTGTTATTTTTGTCTATGAAAGATCTTGTAGAAATGGTATCAGAGCCAAGTATTGTTTGAGTTGATTTTGTTGTGAGATATTGTTTGAGTGGATCGCGAATTCGCTTGAGTCCTGAATAGCGTTTGTAGCTTGTTGTTGCCGGTGTTGGCGTTGAAGAGTGTTGAAGACGTTGGACGAGAATTCATACTTTGGTACGCGAAAAAGCCGCAATTTCTCCATCAGAAGGAAGCCGAAATTCTTCTTTCATCATTTACTGCAAGTCTCTACACGGGTATTTATTCAACTCATCTTAAATGGATGCATTTAATAGAAATTCATTTGTTGAATCTTCTGAGACTATGGGAATGTTTGGTTCAAAGCATTTTAAGTCTATAAAATCTGAAGATGACTTAAAATCTGGTTTGGAAGGGTTATGTCATTCTAAATCTACTTCTGGCAATTCCGCCATTATTTAACAAGAAGAGACAGATCCTACTGTAAATTGGAAACTTCCACCAGTTTCTCCCCATGATGTATATCGAGGACTTTCCTCTTTTGATTTCCGTGCTCTTAGTTAGATAAAAATCAAAGAGAAATCTATCAAAGTTGATTTAACATTAAATGCTATGTTGACCATCTCTCTCCTTGAGTCCAAACATATCAAAGCAACCCTGAAAGCTGGTTATCAGTACGCCCATCTAGGGATGGTGAGGATAGGACTGAATGCATTACATAGAAAAGGCCAAAAAGCCTATGTTTTCTCAGCCCTATTTGATAATCGATGGACTACATTTACACAAGTTATGATAAGTGGTATTGAGACAAGCCTAGCTGAAGGTCCTGTACAGTATGATGTTTTTCCTGATTTTTCTGTTGCACTAGATGATCCAAATGTCCTGTAATGTCTAACCTTGGGTATCCAGACTGACGGATATGAAAATTTCAAAACAAAGTCAAAAAATTTGGCCATCTTTTATATTACCTGTGTCCGATTTTATAATACAACAATTCCTGCTGTATTACATACTCCAGATAAAGATGAAGGCCGAGTTACTCTCATCCAGTATGACTCCTCTTGTAATCCTGTAGCACCAGTATATGTTTCCCGCAATGAATTATTTCCTCCTGACGACTGGGTAACCAATTGGGGTAAACCCATCAAGAAACCTGTTGTTGCAGCCCAATCAATAATCACAGAGATAGACGGCAAAGTTACCACACGATTTCCCAGAGTCAACACAGTTCAGCATGGTGGACCTTCCGCCTCTGTATCTACAATTCCAACTACAATCAGTCAATTACATCCTGCCCAAGTCCAAGTTCCTCCTCAGTTTGCAATTGACCAAGCAGTATATGATTCCATCAGAAGATTTTTTTCACAGCCATACCCTTCTGAGCCTTTCAGTTTAGTCTGTGACCATCCACACTGCTCCAAAACATTCTGTCAGTTTTCCTCAGAACCACCTACACCACATGGTGAGTCATCAGATCGTCATAGGATCAATATGATCAGATTTACTCCTCCTTCTGACTCCTCTGAAGAAAGTTACAAAAGAGTTGTATTTTTTAATCCTCAAGAAGAATTGCTTGTACATACAGTCTCTAGTTCTTCTACTTATGGTTTAGGATATGTTGATTCTTCACCCACTCCTGAATATAGAAGGAATCCCATTGATAGAATTCCAAAATATGTAGAAATTCCTTCTGATTCAGAGATAATTGCCTTTTTGAAGATCTTTAAGGGTATAAGTCCATATGATCCAGATGATCAATGGAAAAAGAAAATGTTCAATTGGGATATGTTTACACATGAGAAGGAACATTTGTACTTTGAAGAAGTAATGCTTCTTCCAAAAGATTATCGTCCTGCTTTCAATAGACAAAATGTTGAACATTGGAAAGAATGGATGAAGACAGAAAACCAATGGATATCATTCTATGAATGGTATTATCCTTCTGCAAACATAATTGAACAATCCTTGATGAAACAATTCAGAAATCAGGCCAAGCAAAAGAGAATCAAGGATCCAAAGAAATTCATAAAAGAAAAATTGAAAGAAAATCCAGTAGTAATTCCTCCTCCTTTGAAAGCTCATGTTTTTCAGCCAAAAATTCAGAGTATGATGAATAAGCCAAATATTCCTAGAACTCTGATTGTTGTTCAAATAGAAGGAGAGAAATTACTAAGAAAAATTTGTTCCCAACTCGAAATAAACATGATACAGACTGGAACTCCTAATTAACACAAGTGGGAACTTCTTGATGGAAATCTCTTGGAAACAGAAACAGAATTTCCCCCTTGGAAAAATTTTGTAATAAGTCAAGATGGAAAATTGTTCAAATTACTTCCATCACATGCCGATGATCCTAATTTAGTAGCTAGAGATGCGGTTGCTGCTACCAATTGGACAAATCTAGCTCTGTCTAGCCTTGAGAAATTTGTCAGCTCTAAATTTGAGAGTATTGAAACTGCTAATTCTAAAACGAAAAATATGCTTGAAAGCATTTTAAGGAAACAAGATTATAACACAGTTTGTCTGAATAGCAGTGTAGCTACTCTAGCAGAAAATGATAAGGCTCTTGCTAAGAGTCTTGAGAGATTGTCTCTACAAACAGGACAGATAGAAAAGAAGACCCATGAAGCTGCCTCTGCTCATGGAAAAGAAATAGTAAAGATCAATACTTCTCTGGACATTGTCAAAAAACAGGTTTGGGAAGTTTCCCAAGGAATAAAATCCTTGAGAAAGAAGCCTAGGGTGGAAGCCTACAAGTCTGCAACCTTATTTTCAGAACCCAAGACTTCTGTTCCATATTCTATCACTCCCTCTGTGGAAAGTCTTATCAGAACGGTATGGGGTATGGTAAATACGATGACAGTCGACCTCTGTAAAGAAATCATCCTTCTGTAATATCTGCATCCATATAATAAAATTCCCGTTCATATTTCCGCAACTTGCTGTGTTATTTTTATCTGTGAAAGATCCTGTAGAAATGGTATCAGAGCCAAGTATTGTTTGAGTGGATTTTGTTGTGAGATATTGTTTGAGTGGATCGTGAATTCACTTGAGTCCTGAATAGCGTTTGTAGCTCGTTGTTGCCGGTGTTGGCGTTGAAGAGTGTTGAAGACATTGGACGAGAATTCGTACTTCGGTACGCGAAAAAGCCGCAATTTCTCCATCAGAAGGAAGCCGCAATTCTGCTTTCATCATTTACTGCAAGTCTCTACACAGGGCATTTATTCAACTCATCTTAAATGGATGCATTTAATAGAAATTCATCTGCTGAATCTTCTGAGACTATGGGAATGTTTGGTTCAAAGCATTTTAAGTCTATAAAATCTGAAGATGACTTAAAATCTGGTTTGGAAGGGTTATGTCGTTCTGAGTCTACTTCTGGCAATTCCGCCATTATTGAACAAGAAGAGACAGATCCTACTGTAAATTGGAAACTTCCACCAGTTTCTCCCCATGATGTATATCGAGGACTTTCCTCTTTTAATTTTCGTGCTCTTAGTCAAATAAAAATCAAAGAGAAACCTATCAAAGCTGATTTAACATTAAATGCTATGCTGACCATCTCTCTCCTTAAGTCCAAACATATCAAAGCAGCCCTAAAAGCTGGTTATCAGTACGCCCATCTAGGGATGGTGAGGATAGGACTGAATGCATTACATAGAAAAGGCCAAAAAGCCTATGTTTTCTCAGCCCTATTTGATAATCGATGGACTACATTTACACAAGCTATGATAGGTGGTATTGAGACAAGCCTAGCTGAAGGTCCTGTACAGTATGATGTTTTTCCTGATTTTTCTGTTGCACTAGATGATCCAAATGTCCTGCAATGTCTAACCTTGGGTATCCAGACTTCCGGATATGAAAATTTCAAAACAAAGTCAAAAAATTTGGCCATCTTTTATATTACCTGTGTCCGATTTTATAATACAACAATTCCTGATGTATTACATACTCCAGATAAAGATGAAGGCCGAGTTACTCTCATCCAGTATGACTCCTCTTGTAATCCTGTAGCACCAGTATATGTTTCCCGCAATGATTTATGTCCTCCTAACGACTGGGTAACCAATTGGGGTAAACCCATCAAGAAACCTGTTGCTGCAGCCCAATCAATAATCACAGAGATAGACGGCAAAGTTACCACACGATTTCCCAGAGTCAACACAGTTCAGCATGGTGGACCTTCCGCCTCTGTATCTACAATTCCAACTACGATCAATCAATTACATCCTGCCAATGTCCAAGCTCCTCCTCAGTTTGCAATTGACCAAGCAGTATATGATTCCATCAGAAGATTGTTTTCACAGCCAGGCCCTTCTGAGCCTTTCAGTTCAGTCTGTGACCATCCACACTGCACCAAAACATTCTGTCAGTTTTCTTCAGAACCACCTACACCACATGGTGAGTCATCAGATCGTCATAGGATCAATATGATCAGATTTACTCCTCCGTCTGACTCCTCTGAAGAAAGTTACAAAAGAGTTGTATTTTTTAATCCTCAAGAAGAACTGCTTGTACATACAGTCTCTAGTTCTTCTACTTATGGTTTAGGATATGTTGATTCTTCACCCATTCCTGAATATAGAAGGAATCCCATTGACAGAATTCCAAAACATGTAGAAATTCCTTCTGATTCAGAGATAATTTCCTTTTTGAAGATCTTTAAGGGTATAAGTCCATATGATCCAGATGATCAATTGAAAAAGAAAATGTTCAATTGGGATATGTTTACACATGAGAAGGAACATTTGTACTTTGAAGAAGTAATGCTTCTTCCAAAAGATGATCGTCCTGCTTTCAATAGATAAAATGTTGAACATTGGAAAGAATGGATGAAGACAAAAAACCAATGGATATCATTCTATGAATGGTATTATCCTTCTGCAAACATAATTGAACAATCCTTGATGAAACAATTCAGAAATCAGGCCAAGCAAAAGAGAATCAAGGATCCAGAGAAATTCATAAAAGAAAAATTGAAAGAAAATCCAGTAGTAATTCCTCCTCCTTTGAAAGCTCATGTTTTTCAGCCAAAAATTCAGAGTATGATGAATAAGCCAAATATTCCTAGAAATCTTATTGTTGTTCAAATAAAAGGAGAGAAATTACTAAGAAAAAATTGTTCCCAGCTCGAAATAAACATGATACGGACTGGAACTCCTAATAAACACAAGTGGGAACTTCTTGATGGAAATCTCTTGGAAACAGACACAGAATTTCCCCCTTGGAAAAATTTTGTAATAAGAAGTCAAGATGGAAAATTGTACAAATTACTTCCATCACATGCTGATGATCCTAATTTAGTAGCAAGAGATTCAGTTGCTGCTACTAATTGGACAAATCTAGCTCTGTCTAGCCTTGAGAAATTTGTCAGTTCTAAATTTGAGAGTATTGAAACTGCTAATTCTGAAATGAAAAATATGCTTGAAAGTATTTTAAGGAAACAAGATTATAACACAGTTTGTCTGAATAGCAGTGTAACTACTCTAGCAGAAAATGATAAGGCTCTTGCTAAGAGTCTTGACAGATTGTCTCTACAAATAGGACAGATAGAAAAGAAGACCCATGAAGCTGCCTCTGCTCATGGAAAAGAAATAGTAAAGATCAATACTTCTCTGGACATTGTCAAAAAACAAGTTTGGGAAGTATCTCAAGGAATAGAATCCCTGAGAAAGAAGCCTAGGGTGGAAGCCTACAAGTCTGCAACCTTATTTTCAGAACCCAAGACTTCTGTTCCATATTCTATCACTCCCTCTGTGGAAAGTCTTATCAGAACTCCCAGTTCCATAACTTTTCCACCTCCAACTTCCTCTCATCCATATTCATTATTTGCTAATCCCAGTTTCTTCAGTCCACACTCTGTAGTAAAGCAATCCAAAGAAACTGAGGGATCAAATAATCCTGAATCTTCTAGTTCTATGTTCAGAGAATCATCTGATAAAAATGAAGAAGAATGTTTTGACACAAGCCTTCATAAAATAGACGCAGAACCACAAATTGAAGATCTTGAAGCCTGTATAGATAACTTCTCTATAACAGATCAAGAACAATCAGATGATGACAAAGATCAGGTAAATGCTACATCTTCAAGATCTAGATGGGAAACTACATGGAACCCTGCTCCTGACCGCAGAGACCTTATGAAATCTGAATATCATAAGGATTGGTCTGCAAATGCAACTTATTCATGGAATATTGACAATTGCACTGAAGCTAAAATCATGTCTGTATTACATTCCATGCTTGTTTGCTATAGGACTTATCTTGCAGATGATATAGGTCCTACTAATGCTACAAGAAGAATAATTGGAGGGTTTGAAGGTACATTGGATTCTTGGCTAAAAGCTGAGACATTAAAAGAGCCAAGCCTCCTTGCTTATTGGGAACAAGTTGTTGTCTTAAATGAGGATGGCACTACTCACATAGACCCTGTTACTCACATTCCTGTCAGCAATATGATAGGGAAACTCCTCTATGCCATTACTGTCAATTTCATTGGTTTTCCTCAGATAACCAACGATATTACAACAATTACTCTGCTTGCTATGAAATTGCATAATATGCAGCACTTTGATGAGTACTTTAATGAATTCCTTCACAGATTGCACACATTAACTCCAGATCTCATCCTTGAGCCAAAATGGAAGGAAATTTTTGTTGCATATCTTCCCCAATGGGTTTCTTCTGCTATTGTCAAAAAATTACCAGGGAAGGTTGGTGATTATAAATTTGGCATAATCAGACAAGCTGTTAAAGCTATCATTGTTGAATTATGCTCACAAATGAAAATTGCTAGAGCAACTACTAATCCTAAAAAGCCTCATGGTTATCGGCAGCTTTGTAAGCAATGGCACCTTGGTAAAGCTGGCAATTCTGAGGGGCATAAGAGAAGAAAGAAAAGGCATTTCAAAAAGAATTCCTAGATTTCCCAAGGAGAACCAAAAAGAAAACATCACAAAGCTAAACCTTACAAGCATACAAAAATGTTTTCTAAAGATAGAGAAATAATATTTTACAATTGTAACAAAAAAGGCCACACAGCTCCAAATTGTCCAAAAAAAAAGAAGGATACATCTAAGAAGAAAGTCCAATATAGAAATAAGAAAGGAAAGATAAATTCTTTGGATCTTCCTAGTAGCTGTGATGAGCTTGTATCTTCTGATTCTGGATCGGAAATTGATTTAAACTTTGTGGATTCAGAAGAATCTGATGAAGAATTTTGTAATGACCCACATTGTACAGAATGTAAATATTGTGATTGTGATGATCCTGATGTTTGTACATGTAATGCAGTCAGGATGATGAAGACTGATTACGATGAAACCAGCAAAAATATCTTTGCACAGATGATGGCTGCTACTGACCCACAAATAAAAAATATGTACATATCTTTGTTAACAGAACATTTGAAGCAGACACCTTCTAGTTCTAAAAATCTTCCAAACAAAAGATATGTGCCTTCGGCTACTCTCTTCTCAGTAGAAGCTTTGACTAAGCAGTTTAAAAATAAAGATTTTGGAGAAGATTTGTCGCAGACTTTGCCTGCAGTCCATCAGGAAATAAAGGAATTAAGAAAAAAAATAAAGGAGAATAGGAGATTATGTGTTGAAAAACACAATGAGCTAAGTCTAAGGATAATGAATGCGCAAGCATCTCCTGCCACTTCTTCACAAGGCCCTGTTTCGGGAAAAACAGAGAACTAGACTTATCATTCAGGAAAAATTCAGCATCAAGATAAACCGGAAGAAGGAGAAGAAGAGGAGAAAGCCAGAACAGACTTCGGATGCAATACAATGAGCAGAGATGTCATGTATTGCGTCAAAATGAAAGTAAGAATTGGGAATCAGTATGAATACTGGAAAGTTCTGATGGACACTGGTTCCAGGTTAAATATAGTAAGTGACACTATAGTCAGCATGCATCACAGAAGGCCAACAACATGTCCCAGAGTAATTACAGCAAGTGGTGACATTCCCACTAAATATGAAGCAGAAATAGATGTTCTGCTAACTGAAAAAATTGGAATTCATCTGGTTTGTCCTGTTGTCCCAGGATTGGATTGTGCAATGTACCTTGGGACCCCATTTTTCCAGAATTTCAGCATGCATGGAGCTAAGTTTGATGAAAGAACCCAGAGGTATGGATATTTTATCAGCCTCGAGAATAAAGAAATCTTTTTCCCATTTATTAATTCTAATTCTCCTATTAGAATTAAAAGGCTTGAAAGAATGGAAAATCTTTTGGCAAAAATGGAAGTAAAAAGAGAGATATTAAAGACAGAAGAACATTTGGATAATGGAAAGTGTGCCTCCGAAATAGCAGACCTAACCAATAAATTCAAAGAATGTTGTTCAGATGATCCAAATGCCTTCTGGCATATCAAGAAACAGGAGGCAGAACTTCCTCTCAAAAAAGACTTCAGTGGAAAATTGAGGAGATCAAAGGCAGTGGCTATGAATGAAGAACAGATGAAGATGTGTAAAGCAGAAATTAAAGATCTGTTGAAAAAGGGACTCATCAGGAAGAGTAAGAGCCCTATAGCATGTTTTGCATTTTATGTAAATAAATATACTGAAATCGCCAGAGGTAAGCCAAGGTTAGTTGTGAACTATAAGCCTCTTAACAGTATTTTGGATTATGATGCATATCCTTTACCCAAGCCTTCCTCTATACTTGCCCAAATATCAAAGTCAAAAATATTTTCCAAGTTCGATCTCAAATCTGGCTTTTGGCAAGTAGGAATCAAAGAAGAAGACAAATGGAAAACAGCATTCTCTGTACCTGAAGGACATTATGAATGGAACATCATGCCATTCGGCCTAATCAATGCCCCTTCAACCTTCCAGAGAATAATGGATGAAACTTTTGAAGGAATGGAGAATTTTCTGAAGAAGTATATTGATGATTTATTGATTCACTCTGATAATATTGCTGACAATATTAAACACTTGAAGATATTTCTCCGCAGAGTTAAAGAAATGGGTATAGTATTATCAGAATCCAAAATGAAGTTGTTCCGGCCAATGATAGATTTTTTGGGTTACAATATACAGTATGGATCCTATACTGTAATCCAAAGGATTCTAAACTTTGTTGATCACTTCCCTGATGAAATTAAGGATAAAACACAGTTGCAAAGGTTTTTTGGAAGTTTGAATTATATTTCTAAATTTCTGAAGCATTGTGCACAAGAAAAAAAGTTATTAAATAAACGACTTCAGAAGGATCCAATTCCATGGAATAATGACTGTACTCAGGCAGTCAAGACAATAAAGGAAAAGGTGAGAAACATCCAACCCCTCTCCCCTATCAGAGAAGAATGGGAGAAGATCATCATGACAGATGCCAGCTATGAAGGATGGGGAGCATTTTTATGCCAGAAGAACCCTAGCAGCAAAAATGAGGTTGAAATCTGCCAATATGCCTTTGGACTATGGGCCAAGAATCAGTTGAATTGGTCTAGCTTGAAGAAAGAACTTAGAGCAGTTTGTTTGGGAATATCAAAGTTCAGAGATTTTGTCATCTACACCAAGTTCACTACTAGAACGGACTGTCATGCAATAAAATTCGCTATCCATAAATGTGACTTTGAAGATGCTGCTATGGTTAGATGGATAATGCAGCTCAGCCAGTATAATTTTGATATTGAATTTGTGAAAGGAGATAAGAATAGTTTTGCAAACATGCTGAGTAGAAAATTCCTGTCTGAACATTCAATACTAAGTCTGCATTGCAATTATTTAAGAAGAAGGGAAAACACTGTTGAAACAGAAACTCCCAATGGATGGGTAAGCTATGAGCTTGAAATACCAGTGCTTGTTCATGATGTAGATTGGTATCTAATCAAAGAAATTAGACATAGGGAAGATATTCCTTATCTATGGACTGAAACAATGCAAGATGAAATGAATCAAGAATCAATTGAGGCATTAGAATATCTGGAACATATCGACAGCATACACTATACTCTTGAAAGAGATGATGAAGACGATGACAGAATGACAAGTTGCCACATCACACTCCAGAGGTTTAATAACCATCTTCATCGGGATAATTATGATCCTGACTGACAAAAAGAATCATTCTTCATAGCAATGAATCTCCAAAACTGTTCAGCCAACCTATTTTATTCAGTACACTCCTCATTTCTATTTGAAGGAATGACAGCAGAAGCCTTAGAAAGAGAAGACCCTACTCCATACTGGTTCATAGAGTGGTGGAAAATATATGGACTCTCAGCCCTCGTCATAAAGCCATATACACTACACATGCTAAAGATTCCTGGTTTCAGTGATCCAAGGTCTCATATGAACGGTATAGTGTATAAGTCTGTTGAAAATATTGCTGACATAAATGATTTCTCTTTTTTGCAAGGAATTCGAAGATGTGGCCATATCAGGTGGTTTGTCACAAACCACTACAAGGCTAGGATGATATCTCCCAATACAAACTATGAATATTTCCATAATCAAGTTGATATTTCATCAAACCCTTTCCAAAACATCAACTTTTTAGAACCACCTGACAGAAACAGTTCGCAGACTTGGGAATCAGAGAAAGAGATAAGAGTGCAGCACTTCAATAATTATCTTGTTGAACGATTCCGGTACCAGCACTATACACATCCACAAATAGAATATTATACAATGGATTAAGTGTTGTCTTTCCAACCGACGATGGTGTTGGACGAGCTTTCGTGGATTCCCTCGTCCTGGAATCTCCACTTTGTACAATCGAGATTTGCATATCTCAAAGTTCAGTATTTTAGTCTTTCGAGGGTTCTCTTTTATGAATATCCTCTGTGTAATTATTGTGTGTACCAAGATTCGGTCCCCACATGCCACTGGCTCTCCGTAAAAGGAGTAGGGACGAGATAACAGGGAAAATCTTTTCCCTGCCCGAATCTTGCTTTCGACGATCAGTCCTGATCTGTCCAAAATTTTATTTTGAGTCATCAGTTTGTACAACAGTCCATTCATGGATGTTTGTTCCCTTCCTACCTATAAATAAGTGGAGGCTGTGAAGTAAGACTCATTCGGGTTTTGGAGAGTCTAGAGTCTTGGGAGTTCTGAGTCGAGTAACTTTCCTTCTCTGCATCTGCGGACCATAGGGTTTGATCTGCTTGCAACACGAAAAGCCACTCAGGTCTTATAGATTTGGTTTGGAAGCCTGCGCATCAGTGTGCTCGGCACTGGTGAGAACCTAAAGTGGCTGAACCATTAGGAAAAGTCTTGGATTTTGTTATAGATTTCTGAGGCAGAGTCTGTCTATCGCCAGGTAGCCTCAATAATTGTTCCTTGAGAATGGCATGCATTCCGGTAAATGCGACGACAGTCGACCTCTGTAAAGAAATCATCCTTCAGTAATATCTACATCCATATAATAAAATTCCCGTTCATATTTCCGCAACTTGCTGTGTTATTTTAACTGGAAAGAACATGGCAGATAAAAAATTTAGTGGTCCTAGGATACTCATTGAATAATTTCCAAACCAATGCAAGGTTGCAAAGACAATAACCATATGACAATGGATCGAAATTTCATCAAAGTTCAACAAGAGACTATAAATTTTGAAGAGCTAAAATTTTATCACATCCTCTAGAATTACAATGACAATGTTGACACATTAGCTAAAGAGGCATCATCCCATATCATAAGGAGTTCTCCTCACCTCTTATAAGAACCAAGAAATCCATCTTCCATAATGAAACTATTAATCATGAAAGCCAAGTTCCAAAAATGGGTTAATCCCTCTCTAACTTTCCACCCACCTTAATCATGTAATCTTCAAACGTCACTAGTATGCCATTTATTGTGTTTATCCTTGAATCTCCTCCATGTTATTCTATAGGAAGAAGTATATCTCTATTTCATATCAGTTATTCATTTATCTTCCCTACTTTCTCTATGATTATCATAGGTGGGATTTTTGTTGTGCATGTGATGAGAAAGCTCCTCTAGTTTTTGGCTTGCTAATCATTGTAGGTACTCATATGATTTTATTTGTTTATATTTGCTATGTTTTGGTCCTTTCTCTTGGTTATTTGATAGGATTGAATGGCCTTGGACCCCCTCAATGAAATCTCCATTAGAATTATCCACACTCAATTTTAGGTATTTCCTTGTCCATTCATTTTGAGGATCCAACTTTTTATCATATCTATGTTTTACCATGTTCTTCCTCCTCTAGTATTTGAATTTTCATCATTCAAATACCCATGTGACTTTTCCACAAGAGAAAAACCTAGATCCTCGACTTTATATTAACTCTCTCCAACTTACAATCTCACATAGCCACATTAGGGCACAGAGATCACCCTCCTCCCAATTTTGAAATTCATGCAATTCCTTTTCAACTAAAAACCAAAATCAAGAAGAAAATTGTCAAAATGGAGTAGATGAGGAAACTTCAAGCAACCCAAAACCAATCACAAGCTCAAGAGATGAATATCATATTTAGCACTCGGTCAACTTATGGTTTAGAGAACTCCATATTGAAAAAATAAAATCACCTAATGAATCAAAGTATTGCAAATGTGGATTTCCCTTCACTAACTCAGAGGTCATCTTCCAAAGGTTCATATGCAAACATAGAACAAGTCATGGTCAATCAAGAGTGGTTGAATCTAGAACAATCTAAAGGATAAAAAAAACATAGTTAATTTAGATTTGAAATTGTAATATATTATACTTCTAATGTTTTGAAAATTAAATCTACTTCAAGGAACTTATATTAGGATTTACACTAGTCATTTCTTTAAGAAGTTTAGCTTCTTCCGACTCCTTTTTGTATAAGGAGGAAATATAGTTATAGTATAAATTTTGTGATGATATATTATGAAATCATGTACTTATTAGTTGTACCTTTTGTGGCCTTTTATCAATCTAGAATCCAACCATTTTTGTAAACTAAAAAATCATCCTATGGTTTAAAACTTGTTTGGGTGGGTATAGATCTTCTTTAACAGTATGAAGGTCTCCAATACAAAAAAACCCACACCATTCTTTGCTATAAGTGACAAATCTTTTTTGAAAAATAGGTGGCAACTTTTTAAATAAAATACCTTAAATATCCATTGGCAACTTTATTAATCACCTTTAAAACCAATGCAATTGGAAATGTCAAGTTCTAAATAACTTGGTTTCTCTTTACATTGTTGTGAAGCATAAATATAAATTTGTTTTGTGTTTATTTAAGAGGAATTACTTTGAACACAGAGATCAAGCATTCTTGATGTTGATTTTGAAGAGTATTTTATGCAGATAATTTATTTTGATGGTTTAATTCATTTACACATTAGTATCCATGGTTTCATCATTAAGAAAATTACACACAAGATATCAACAATTAAGATATTAGGATCATGAAAAAAAATTCCACACAAAGAACAATATATTTTACCCTAGGAAAACCTACTAAGGGGAAAAACCCAGCCAACATTTTCCTTAGAGAATTAATGCAACAAGAGATACATAAAATTCAACTAACCATCAAGATGACCAATCACCAAGGATCAAGTTAACCCTCCACGATTTTGTCCACGGAAGCTCTACAACAAGGTCTAGGAACGTCCTCCAAGTTTGCCTCAGAACTCGTGTTGATTTTCTAGTGCAATTAGGGTTAGCACAATATTTCTAAAATTATGATAATTACGTTTGATGTAGATATTATTTTATCGTATTTCAATATATCATTCATAAATTATACTTCATAAATTCAACAGTACAATAGTAGAGATCACAATGCACAAAACAGAGACAAGATTTACCCTAGGAAAACCCATTACGGGGGAAACCCAACAACCTTTTCAATAGAGTAATTCTTCATGCCCAATAAGAAAAATACCTATACCTATGTTCAAAACCGATCTTCTCCTCCAATTCAAGTCACCCAAACTAATTTTGCACTTCGCTCTACTTGCCTGATCCAAAAATTTCATCCTCCCAACAATAATCTAATAGCCCATAATGCCGGCCTCCCTTAAGTTGCCCAGTAACCTAGAAAACTTTGGCGCTTCTAAAGTTGTTTCCCCAATAAGATGTGAATCATAGAGAGAGACTTTTATCCACACATACGGGTTGATGAGAGAGGAAAGAAATAAACGTGGCCTTCTTTATCTTTATCCTTCTTCGTCCTCCTTAACCTCCTTCGCTTGCCCAGAAGTTGTCTTAAGTGGGGAATGTCAATCTACCAAATGTGGAGCTCTAGATGCCTTTATATAGTAGTTTTTCTAGGGTGAATAGATGTATCTCTTAGCCAAGGCCGACTTGACTTGGAGGGAAGCCGATTTGTCACTTTTTGAAGCCAAAATTTACATTTCAAAAATTCAAAATTACATCTTTTAAAAGTCACAATGGGACTTTCACTCAAGATAAAAATAAAAAAATCTTTGACTTAATCATTTATGAATATTCTTTATAGCAATAAATACAATTACATCAAGTGACCAAAAAATACATTATGAAGACCGACCGTAGTTACAAATCCATCTATACCTCTTAACTAGGGAGGTATTCATAATCACTATCATAGATGTCTCACATTGCAAAAAATTATCCAAATAAAAAGGTTATCCATTATTACCAACATCATCATTATTATCAGCATCCTCCAGGAGCCATATCCGGGGTAGTACCAAACCCATGGAAATGTCATCAACATAGAAGACTCACTCCTTTATAGTGATCGGTCCTCGAATCCCATGGCCACCACCTAGGCCAAAATGTTGAGACCCTCAACTAGTAGGCACTCACTCACCCTTCTTGGTGAGCACTCTGGGCCATGACCTCACTTAACCCCTACCTGGTTGGTGATCGGGTCTAGATGTTGAACCGAACCTCACTCCACCCTAATTATTATGTGATCAGGGTCTAGGACCTCACTCCACTATGCCTAGGGTGTGATCAGGGTCCAGGACCACACTCCACAAATTCTAGTGTGCGATGAGGGTCCTCCTCTAAGGGACACTCACTCAAATATGCCTATTTATCCCTCTAGGTATCTTGGACCCTTTCAGGAGAATGTCCATCTATGTTGCAGACAAGTCAACACTCCCTCTCAGTGAGAGTGGTGATCTCCATGATCCCTAGCTTGTCTCTGAAGTACACGAATTTATTCCTTGGAAATGGCTTCGTCAAGACATCAGTTGTCTACTCATCAGTGGATATGTACTTGAGACTTATTTCTCTTGTATGCACCATGTCACAGATGTAGTGGTACTTAATCTCAATATATTTCGACTTGTCATGGAACACGGAATTCTCTAAAAGCTTCACATAATTTTGATTATCGCAGTTTATCACCGTCGGTTCCAACTCTTGGTTGAATAGTCCTGCAAACAACTTTAAGATCTATACGCCTTTAGTACAAGCCTCATTGGCTTCGATGTACTCTACTTTAGCAGTGTTGAATGCTACTGACCTATGCTTCCTAGTCATCCATGATATCATTTTGGATCCCAAAATGAAGCATACTATTGAGGTACTCTTCCTATATTCAGCACTTCCTTCCCAATATGTGTCTGTATATCCCTGAAGTTGTACATCCCTATTTGCAACATATTTCAAACCATAATTCACTATACCATGCAAATATCTCAATATGTGCTTTGCTACAATCCAATGCTCATGTCTTGGTTCTATCTAGAACTGGTTCAAAGTGTTCACAACAAAGAAAATGTTCAGCCTGGTGTTAACCAAATACATTAGCATACCAATTAGTCACCTGTAAATAGATGGATCTACCAAGATGGAGTCGAAACCTCTTATATTCTTCAAGTTAGTCATCATGGGAGTCGCCATGGATTTACAATCCATCATTTTGAAACTTTGAAGGATATTTATCACGCACTTTCCGATGGCCAAGGAAGACTTCACTAGGTTTCTTTCATACTTCCAATCCCAAGTAATAGTGCATCAACCCAATATCCTTCATATCAAACTCAGAAGCCAACTGCTTCTTGTACTAAATGATAAGAGGCTTGGCACCTGTCAAAAACAAGTCATCAACATATAATAATAGGATCACAGGTGCATTATTCACAATCTTAAAGTAAAGGTTTGGATTTGCTTCACCTTTGGTAAATTCTAGTCTTGTAAAATAATTATCGATATGAGCATACCAAGCTCTTGGAGCTTGTTTGATTCCATACAAGGCCTTCTTCAACCTACAAACATGAGACTCTTTTCCATATACCTCAAATCCTTGAGGTTTCTCTATGTACACCTCTTCCTCAATTACTCCATTGAGGAAAGCAATATTTACATCCATTTGGTGTAGTTCCCATCCCATAGAAGAAGAAGGTGAAATGATGGATCTAACGATGGTGTGCCTAGAAACTGGAGAAAAAGTCTTATCGTAGTCTTCTCCCGCTTTCTGGGAGAACCCTCTAGCCATGAACTGTGCCTTGTATTTTTCAATGCTTCCACCTGTAGCATGCTTAATCTTATATATCCACTTAGAATTCACTACTGACTTCCCCTTAGGCCTTGGCATAATTTCCCAAACATCATTTTTCATGATAGATTGGTATTCCTCATTCATTTCTTCCTTCCATACCTTTTGATTGACTGCTTCTTCATAAATGGAAGGCTCTTCATCAATGATTTTTGTCATGAGAGTTTCATAGCTAGAGAACCATGTAGGTTTCTTCACCTCTCTAGATGCAAGAGCTACATGTCCTTCTGCCTCTTCTAATGTGGATCTAAGTCATGTTGGTCTTTTCTTGATATCTGGAACTATGAATGGTTCTTATGGTTATTGAGGCCTTGCTAGCCTTCTGGTACATTCTATAGAACTTGAGTATTCTTCCCTTGAGGCATCTTCTTTTACTTCATCCAAATCTACAGAGACTTCCTTAGAACTCGAATATGCCACTTTCTCATCGAAGGTGACATTTCAGCTGACCTCAATTTTTCAATGCTCTGGAATTTAAATTCTATAGCCTTTTAAAGATTCATGGTATCCAATAAATATGCATTTCTTTCCTGAAGGTTCCAACTTGTTCCTCTTATCCTTAGGAACATGAATATATATAGGAAAACAAAAGATTCTCATATGTCCAACCTTTGGCTCACTTTTAGAGAAGGCTTCTTCAGGAGTCATACCTTCCAGATCTCTATGAGGACTTTGATTTTAAATGTACATAGTTGTTTGATGATTTTCCCCATAAGAACAATGGAAATTCCAAATCATGCATAATGGCCTTGGTGTATTCTTCAATGGACCTATTTTTTCGTTTAGCTACACCATTTTGTTTTGGATTATAAGGAACAAATAGTTTCCTCTTAATTGTTTCCTGTTTGTAGAAAGAAACAAGCTCTTTTGAGGTTTTTTCGCCTCCATTGTCTGATCTCAGTATCTTGATCCTCTTACTTGTCAAGTTTTCCACTTCAGCTTTGAATTCCTGGAACTTATCAAATACCTGATCTTTTGTCTTTAAGATATATATCCATGTCTTACAAGATAAGTCATCAATGAATGTCACATAGTACAACAAGCCACCGAGTGATTTTACAGGCATCGAACAACATAGATTAGAGTGAATCAAGTCCAAAGATTCATTAGTTTGGAAATGGTTTTTTGATGTTCTTCCTAATAGAACAACCTTTGCAAACAACATATTTTCTTATATGAATTTTAGGAACCCATGACCCTATCTCACTTAATTCAAGCAATGATGTAAAAAAGAAGATGTCCATACCTTTTGTGCCATAACTCACTTGGATCTATTTCATCATGTACTAGAACTTGATTTTTTTTGCTTACAAGTCTATATAGTCTTCCATCACAAATCCCAATGACCCTAGCATCATCTATCTTAGAGCTCTTTGACCAAACAAGTACTTTTCCATCCAAAAAAGCAACCCTTACTCTTGGACATTGGATAAACCAATGCACCCCGTGTGTTTCGCGACATGGACTAACCACCTCTCGTGGATCTTTATCTCTAGTGATGTGATTGTTGACTAACACCTACAGGTTTTGGTATAACGAAAATCGTGATTCCCAACAAGTAGTATCAAAGCGTAAGTCACGATTTTGATACACACTGGGCTCTCGTTGGGGGGGAGATTGTTGGACATTGGATAAACGAATTCTCCTTATGTGTTTCGCGACATGGACTAACTGCCTCTCATGGATCCTTATCTCTGGTGATGCGATCGTTGCCTAACACCTACGGGTTTTGGTCTAATGGTAATCGTGATTCCCAACACTTACTCCTTTATCTTCTAAACCCGAAATAGAGACAAGATTCTTTTTCAAACCTAGTACATAAAGGGCATTGTTGAGATGAACGTTGTTACTAGATTTCAACTCTATGGATGCCTTCCCAATTCCTTTGAATGCATAGTTATTGTTGTTTCCCAATTCAACCCTTTGAGACAACCTCCTTTTCGTCATGCTTGAAATATTCCTACGCTCTTCGGTCATGTATCTTGATGCTCCACTAGCTACCAACCACATGTCATCATCATTTGTAAAGGAACCAGTGAAAGAAAAAAAGTAGAATAAATATTTGTCACCCTTAGTTCTCTTTAGTTTTTCATCTTCTTTAAATTTCATTGTGGAAGCATGTTGCTTCCCTTTTCTTTTCTTGTTAGTCATATTAGGATAATCTCTCTTGAAATTTCCATACTCTTGACATCCATAACATTGTATCTTAGATAAGTCTTTCTTATTCTTAGAGGAAGAAGACCTTGTTACCCACCACCTAAGGGTGACACCCATAGCAGAATTGTTTCTCCTACATTGCTTTCATTTGACATCCAGTAGACCATCGTAGCCACTAGATAGCTCGATGTGCCACTATCTCTACCACTTGAGCCAGCCATTATGCACCCTCTCCCATCTATCATGATTGTATGTTTGAAGGTGGGCCTTCCAACCTTCAAGGTATGACTTTCATTATGTAACTATGTATTTTTTCTTACTTATCATGGACACTTTTGGGCATGGGTTAGTGGGGGGATTCGGAGGAAAGAATGGGCTTGGTTTGTACTCTTGTCTCCTCTGTCCAACTTAGTGGCTAACCTTGTATCCTAGTCCTATGGGATATCCTTTATTGGCTACTAGCTTTAGGAATGACACTACATGGGAAATCTTGTTTTTGGTTACATGGTCCCGCTTCCCGACACTACATACATCACTCTCATCTGCTCATTGTAACCCATTTCACCATATTTCCCATAAGGGTCCACATTTGTCCATTGGGTCCACAAGGAGTTAGTCTTCCCCTCCCCTTGTCCACACTTTGGGTCGAGCCTAGAACGATACCCCAGGAGTTGATGCAACTAAAAATAAATTAAAAAGCATAATTTGGCCACTCTCAATAGGAAACATACCATAAGATGAAAAATATGGTCAAGACATACAAATTTAGTACGTGGGTAAAAGCCAACATGATCTCTACCCTCTATCATTATGGTCATCACCTTGGTTCGTAGGGCCCATATACGAGCCCCCTGAATCATTAAGTAACCCATGATTGTCCCGACCCCTAGTGGGCGATGAACTGCCCAACCTAAGGGGGTATTCACCGCTACATCATTCAAATCATGCTCTCATCCCCTAGAGCTCTGAGCAGATATATAATAAAATCAATAAAAGGAAAAAGGGATATGAATAAGGGTGGAAAAACAAAGTCTAAGGTAACTCATGTACCATGATTTCTCCCTCCTACATTCATACACCCAAGTGTGGGCTTCCCTCATCCTGGCTACCCTTGTACTGTGGCATGTGGCCCGGAGCCTTCCCTTGATGCCCCACTTCGTTCCATCATTATATCACATGACACCTGCAACTTAAGGGATGTACCATGGACATGTCACTCCCTTAGAGGTTGAAAACACTTAATAGGGTCCTTGATTAACCTTCTTCTTGAACTTGGAGACACTTGTACGTTCTAAAGCCCATTATAGAAGGGCATTCCATTTTGAAGTGTCCACTTGGCTCTATGATTTGCAAGATGATTTACTCAATTACATTGATGATTTGTTGTACTGGAAGGTGAGGAGACACATTGGATCTTATGCAAGATTGCAGGTGGTCTTCGTCTTGGAGTTTGGTCTCCCTATACAGGATCCAAGCCCTCCAGAGGGTCATATTGGCATTTGTAAGGTGAGCGTACAGTGCCATGGGCCTCCACTATAGTAGAGAGGATATAGCCACATCATAGGATCCTTCAACTCCACCCAATGCTCGCTCGTGTTTCTTTATTTAACGAGGATGATGTACCTAGAGCACCTTGCCCAACTGGCTACACACTTGCACCACACACTTGGCAGTTGTTCCATGGCCCAAATGAGGATGTGTATTACCATGGGAGACAAAGGGATGGCTTGCATCAATGCTCCATCCCTTACAAATTGGATACAGGCTTGTTCAATCCACTTGGAGACACATGAAGATGTCTTTATGCCCCCATAGCCACTTGGGAGCACCACAAGTCATTTGCTTAAAGATCAAGGGGCCACCTCCTTCGTCATTATTATTGGAGCGCTTCCATCCATTTTGTCACATGATGGACTTCACTGGGCCTTACAACAGCCCTCGTAGCTATTGTATTACCATTTTTTCCCTCCAGAGAGGCTTATTTTTCATGTTATGGAGCTATTTGGTGGGCTTGTCACCAATTAGGGTGTTATTTTTCACATTAGAGACACTTTTAGGGGTTTGTTAGGCTAATTAGACCCATTGAACTATTAGAGGCTCATATAAATACAAGTGAGACCTCATTTGTAACTCATCATCACTTGGATTTGGATCATTGTTTCTTCTGGAATTTTGCTAGCTATTGAAGGACAAATTGGAGATTCTTTAATGCATTTTGGTGTTTGGTTAATGATATTTTATTTTGGAGCTTCTCACTTACAAATGTGATGGATGGATATACATTTTTTGCCATGTAAGTTTCTCTTTTATGCGAAATTTTCATTATAAGTTTAATGTATGGAATATTACATAATGAAGCTCTAAATTATGCTCTTTTATGCTCTAAATTATGTGAAAATATTGAATCACTTTAGTAATCTTGATCTATTGCATGTGTTATTCATTGGGAAAGAAAAAGTGAATGTTCCTAAGGGTTATCTTTGAAAACCTAACCCTAAAACTCCATTATTTGACAAGTCGAAGTATAACTCCTTGTTGTAGTTGGGTATCTGCTTCATTAGGGAATGTGAAGCTGCAATTAGGCTCCTTGATAGAAAAAAACCATAAATCAATGTCATTCTTGACTCCATTCTCCCAATAGACTAGGCACTAGTCCTAGATCCTTGGTGATCACATTAAATTAATGAAATATCATTATTTCACCTCTTTTCTTCCTCTTTTCTTCATCCCCTAAGGATAAGAATATTTTCTAGATCTTGGTGCAAAATTTTAGGGAGGAGGAATTTTAGGATTCTGTTCACACAAGTTTCTTCATTTACGTCTCCCCTAGGCATCCTCCAGTTTTCAGCAAATTTCGATGGTGGAATTTCAAATAAATTGATTCCCTGGCTATCACACCAAGAGGGAAACCTTGAAGCTCCTTTGACTTGGGGATTTCTTGAAGGTTTTCACTTTGCAGTTCATTATTTAAAACCTTTCCTCTTAACTATAGGTGATCATTGGATGAACCTTTACCACGGTATATCTCTCAACCCTTGGTCTCTTATAGTATTTCTCTCAAGGCATTTTTCATGGAAATCACCCTAACTTCTCCCAAATATCACACCTTAATTGAATATTTCCATTGAATGAGCCATCCTTGCCTCACTTTGAACCCTAGTATAAAAAAATCAATCACAAGTGAGGGATTTTGGAAGTTTTGATATTAGGAATTCATAATTTTTTAATGTTCCTAAGCCTAAGGTCCTCATTCCCTCAATCCTTTCTTGGAGAGCCCTTATTTTGCTTCTAAAACAAGCAATTTATTATCTAAGCCTGCGTTGTGAATGTACTTTGGAAATCACATTGTACATTGTTCTTGACCTCATCATTCTAATGATTTCCACCATATCGAGACTTCTCCCATCAAAGAAAGTCTATAAAAAGAAGGGGACATCAATTGAGGTGACAGTGGGTCCTTGTCCCATTATTTCCACTTGATCTAGTATTAGTCCCTTAGGAACCCCTCCTAGGACCCCTGCTAACTTGAGCGGTAACAAACCCTTTTCCTTCGTTCATATGTTGAGGTCCAAACTTCTTATTTTCCTTGTTCTTGAAGTGAGATGAAAGCGCTTGAACTTCTTCATCTTGACAATCTCTAGACATCAATATTGCTTCTTCTTGAGTACATGATGTCCATAATTTTTCAAATGAAGGAGCTTATTTCCAATTTCTTATGCATGTTGCAAATGCATCCCATGATCTAAGGAGACCATTGAGTTTGGTAGTCACAAGTTCTTAACCAAAGATGGTTTCTCCAATAGCTGAAATTTGATCTATGATTTATGAAATTCTTATGAATTATGAAGCCATAGTGTCATCATTAGTTATCCTTGTATTTCAGAGCTCATTCTTCAAACTCACGGACTGACCATCATTCTTGATAGTGTAGATATTTGTTAGGGTATCATACATCTTCTTAGAGGTATCATGTTTTGCAATGTATGGAATGAGATGATCTCTAATGGATTCCACTATTAGACTCATGGTAGTAATATCATCCTCCTTGAACTTCTCTTTTCCAGCTACATCATTTGGTTCAGTAGTCTTTCCTGTCACAATATCCAACACTTTGTTTTTGGCAAGAATAAGATCTATTATGACTTTCCAAGCTCTAAAGTTTGATGCTCCCTCTAACTTGTTTTCGAATTTCATGGAGGAAGTCGTAGGAGCCAATATACAAAAAAAAAAAATCGTAAGATGCTCTCTCTAGGGTTTATGCAGAAGTGATCTCAATATACCTTTATTTCATCACCAATGCTCTGATACCATGTTGATTTTCTAGTGCAATTAGGGTTAGCACAATATTTCTGAAATTCTGATAATTACTTTTGATGTAGATATTATTTTATTTCAATATATCATTCAGAAATTATACTTCAGAAATTCAACAGTAGAACAATAGAGATCACAATGCACAAAAAGAGAGACTATATTTACCCTAGGGAAATTGACTATGGGGAAAACCCAACAACCTTTTCAATAGAGAAATTTTTCATGTTTAATAAGAGACACGTCTAGACCTATGGTCAAATTTGATCTTCTCTTCCAATCTAAGTCACCCAAATCGATGTTGCAGTTTACTTTGCTTGCCTAGTCTAAAAATTTTGGCCTCCCATCAATAGTCCAGTAGCCTAGAATTTTGACCCCTTGAAGTTGGCCAGTAACCCAAAAAATTTCAACCCTCTTGAAGTCGCTTCCCTAGAAAGATGTGAATAATAGAGAGAGACTTATATCCACACGTGTGAGTTGATAAGAGAGGAGAGAGAGAAAATTGGCCTTCTTTCTTTGTCCTTCTTCATCCTTCTTAACATCCTTCACTTGCCCAAAAGTTGTTTTGAGTGAGGAATGTGAATCTTCTAAATGAGGAGCTCGAGCTTCCTTTATATAGTAGTCTATCTAGGGTGAATAGATTCATCTCTTGGCCAAGGCTGACTTGACTTGGAGGGAAACCGGCTTGTCACTTTTTGAAGCCAAAAATTACATTCCAAAAATTCAAATTTACATCTTTTAAAAGTTACAATGGGACTTTGACTCAAGATAAAAAAATAAAATTAAAAATAAAAAATTTCTTTGGCTCAAGCATTTAAAAATATGCTTTACAATGATAAATGTAATTACATCAAATGACAAAAAATACATTATGAAGACCGACTATAGTTACACATTCAACAACTCGCACTTATGCCAAAAAGATATATTACTGAGATAAGGTCTCCAAGAGGGCTTAAACATGTTCTCTATATCAACCTCCAAATTTAGGTGATTCCACATAAATGGTGCCTTGGATTTGCGCACCAAATTATAGACCCTTCATACTATGCCACGATATGATATCACAAATGTTGTGCCTCAAACTTGCACACCAAATCAGAGAGAGATATACTTCATAATTTCACAATGTTCACAGAGACATAGACTCCAGAATTTTGCATTGTTCATAGAGAGATATACTTCAGAACTTTGTACAGAACTCGGACACTTTGATTGCTAGAGAGAGCAAGTCTTTTTCTTATAATCATATTCCTTCAATTCCTTGTCTTCTTCGCACAAGAATAGAGATATAATGTGTGATACAAATATGTCTTTGGAGGTCTAGAGAAAATAGACTCAATTTAGAGAGATTCTTCCATGTGAAAGGGTGTGTCTCCTGGCCAGGCCAACTTGACACTTGAAGGGCTGACTTGGTCACTTGTGGTGGCAAAATAAAAATTCAAAATTTCATTCTTTCCACTCTTGATGAGCCTTATAATATTTTTCTTTTGAATACAGAATAAATATTTTCCTTTTTCTTTTGAGCATGAAGAACATGCCTCAAATATTTTTTTCTTTTACAAATATAATTCACAAATGAAAATATTATGAAGACCGGCCATAGCTACAAAATTCAACACTTGAAAAGCTTGCCAAATTTGATGGAATACCTTTTGTGTTTGCTAAGGACATATCAACAAACAAAGTTCAAAGGTACTATAGAATAGTTTTTTACTTGACAACTACATGCTACATTTTGGTAAATATTTTACAACGCTGTGACTTGATGATACAATTGGAGAAATATATAAAAACATAGACTAAATTAATTAACTAATGTCTTAAAATCCATATTTTTTTCTTTTAATTTTCTAATCTAATTTCATTTAACAAGCCACAATGAATGCCAAAGTTGATGGCATACCTTTTGTGTTTACTAAGGACACATCCACAAACAAATTTGGAAAGTACTATAGAATAGTTTTTGACTTGACAATTACATGTTACATTTTGGTAAATATTTTACAACCATGGGGCTTGACGATACATTTGGAGAAAGATGAAAAAAGAGATGCTAGACTAATTGATTAATGCCTTAAAACACATATTTTTTGCTCTTTGTTTCGTATTCTAGTTTTAATTAGTAAAACCACAAAGAGTCTAATTTTGAATTTCTGGTTAAATATGGTCTGTCTTAGCTTGGATTAATGTTCTACACTAGAATGGATATGATATTTTTCCATTTTATATTAATATCATTTGGAAAAGATAATAATATCAAAAGGCTTTATTAGTTAATTCTAGCTAACATTTGCAAATAATTTTCCATAACAATTATAACTATTCACTCTCACATTGATCTAGCTATAAAGAACTAATGCATCATGAATCAATATGTAGCTCCACTAACAATTATAACTATTCACTCACATCGATCTAGCTATAAAAAACTAATGCATCATGAATAAATATCTACCTCCACTTAGGTGCAAGCACTTCATTGGACAATTTTAAATAATCAATGAAAGGCCGATTTGGCAATAGAAAATAATCAATGAAAGTTGAGTGAGATTTAAATACTCACGAGAGAATCACCATCAAATTAGTAAAGGAACATTAATATACAAAGGATTGTTGATTAATTTTGGGGGAGGAACAAGATATTATGGTCTAAAGAGAAAAATATGTGTGTGCACACTTCTGTTTTTGTGTCTGTGTGTCAAAAAATTGGATAAGTTATTACATAGATGGTTTGAAAAACCAAAAAAATACACTTCACATTGCAAAGGGCTTCCATTTACTACTCTAAAGTGGGTGAGATTAGTGTGATGTATTTCATCGTGAGTGCTTTATAGCCCTTTTGAAATCTAATATGAAATTGGATGGCTTTTAAATTGAAGAACTTAGTTTTTTCAAAAAAATATTCACATATTGAAAAGGGCTGTGTTTGAATTCTTTTGAAATTATTCCCCAAATTTAAAGTAATCAATTATTGATTTCTTGTATGATCAGATAAAAAAAAAATTTCCATTAGTTAAGGAACTCCCTTTCATATATTGTAGGAGCACCTTTTTACTTTTGTGAAGGGTGGTTATATTTCTAATATGCAAATTTGAATTTTTATCTTTGAGGGTTTGATGGAAATTTTTCTGTTGTGGTATATTATTATTGAGGATTTTTTTTGGAAAAGTATTATAAATTCCAACAGGAGAAACAAATTTAGGAATCTTTTGTTGTGGTGAGGATTTTTCTTGGAAAAGTATTATAAACTTCCAATAAGAGAAACAAATCTTAGCCCTTCAATAGTGTTAATTTGAATGCACTACATGTGGAGCATGAAATTTGCTTTTAAAATTTTGAGAGTTTCATTGCCCCACATGAAATTTGCTTTTGAAATTTTGAGAGTTTCATCCTCCCCCCACATGTGCCTTGATTCATGTGGGTAAGGTTGCATTAGAGCATTAGGCTAAAGGTACAACTCATGTGTCATATGAGTGGATGTAAGGAAAACAATATTAATGTTGGAATGTCACATAAGAAGTGAGGTGTCATAATGTGTAAGAGAATACTAAGTGGGGAGTTTTTAAATGGACTAGTATAATATACCTAACATCCAAAAAAAAATTATTGGTATATTGTTCAAGAGTCTGAAGTCAATTGGGCTTTACATATTCTTGTATACCTTTCGCATGGAAACTTGAATTAATTTGTACAATGTATCAAATTTTAAAATGTGATGGTAATCCAACTATATATTATTTAATACAACACATAAAAAAATAAACAAAATTTAAGCAAAATCCATTTGAAAACAAATGAAGTATATGAAAATTTATTTAAAGGTCAATCAAATGTTAGAAAGTTATATATTACAGAGCAATGGTACACAAAAAATATCGCTGAAACACAAACACAAAAAAACACATAAAACAAGAGAGATACAGATATATGTGGTTCACTCAATTTGGGCTACATCCACGGAGAAACAACCAATCCTTCCTTTATATTATCCAGCAAAATGAAGAGATACAAACTACAGCAAATCCGTTGTAATTTCATCTTCGCTCTCACATAGTCTCCTCTCTCTTTCTCGCTCAGAATACACATATCCATGGCCGCAATACAATTCCCTCATATATAATGGCGGGTTTTTTCTAGGGAAAAACTCCCTAAATTAAACATAACTTCTATCGTCAAATCATCTGCCTAATGGACAACTCGGGTTGACTACGAAATTACAATATTTTACAAGGAAATTTTACATTTATTTTTTGCTTCGGGGGCATTGCCCCCGAACCCCCGCAGTGGGGACTTGGGGTGTACATTCTTCCTGGGGTATACATCTAGATGATACAAAGACCTCTGAATCAGGAGGATAATTAGGCTTCACACCCAACATCAAATATATGAAAAGTGTTGTTCAAGAAGTATCAAGCATTGAAAAATGTGTAACTAGGTTCAGTATTCATAAATATGAAATGTACTTTTGGTCCTTGTAAATTGTAAAATAAAAGAAAATTATTATTATTATTTTTGGAGCATGGGTTTCATTCTCAAGGTCTTTTGTGTTATAGTTCAAGCACCCATTGAATGCTTCTGGGATTTGTCCTAGGTCAAGAAGTCAAAAGAGTCATTGTCATAAGTTGAATACCCCTTCAAACACATTGTAACTTGTAAAGAAAATTATTTTTCTCCTTAAAAAATTCATAATACCCTCCAAGATCAAATTGTCCTGGCAACTGGCAATTCGGCCTAATTTGAGTAGCCACGTCCACCTTTGAGAAGCTTATATAAAGGAGGAAACTCGACCTCCTTGTAGCACATTCATCTCACACATTCAAGCGAAAGAAGAAGAGGAAGAAGGAAACAAAGAAGGAAAAGGACGAAGAAGACTTGGTTTTGGGATATTTCTCTCTCACACGTGCAAAGAAATGCTAAGGTTTTTGTAGTGGATCTAGGGTTTTTCCTCTATAAGTTAGATATTAAAGAAGAGAAGGCAAGAAGGTCAAGTGAAGGTCACAAGAAGTCATCCTCAAGCTCCAGAAGTCAGAGAAATCTAAACGAAGGTCTAAGGAAGTCCTGGGAAGCTAAAATAAGCTCACACATGTAGTAGAAGCAACTGCAGGAGGTCTAAAAATTTCAGGTCTACAGAGGAGACCAAAATTCTACAAGTGGAGGTCGAATTTGTGTTACTGGAAGAGATTTGGCTAGTTTTGACTTGGTTAAGGAAAGCACATCATCCAGAAAGGTTCGACTTGTTCTTGGAAAGTATTGGTCTTAGTCTAAATGTCTTGGAATTCGTCAATCAAAGAATATATAAGGAAGAGAAGATATTTGTGGGTTTTCCTCTCAAGTGGAGAGGTTTTGGCCCTGGCTTACATCCTATATTTTGTGTTCTTGTTCTTCTTATTCTTAGTAGTTGTTTGATGATACTCAAACATAATAATAATAAGTGAAGCTAATAAGTAAGATAAGTAAAAAGACATCACAAACAGTTATTAAAGAAAGAGAAATCACTCTAATCATTGCACTTTAAATTTCTCAACATGGTATCAAAGCTAAGGTTGGCTAAGGAAATTATGAAGATCTCTACTAAATTGAACAAGTTTCTCAAGAAGTGTTCCAAGGTAACAAGCCATCTCAAGAAAGGTAACAAGGAAGCATGGAATCTTCTAATTACTCCAAAGGAGGAAGTGAATAAGACAAAGGATGAAGGACTCTTCTCAGCACTCACTGACACATTTCAAGATGAGAACATTTGGGTGATCAATAGTGGTGCATCAAGGAACATGACTAGTCATCACAAGCAACTAAAGACATTGTGAAAATGAAAATCTTCTTACTCTATAGAACTTGGAGATAATAAGATCTACCCCGTAAGATGAATTGGATCAACCTCGATAGAACTAGAGAATAGAGGCAATATTCATCTCAACAACATATTATTTGTTCCAATTTTGCATAAGAATTTACTCTCCATTTCAAGCCTAGAAGATAAAGGTGATAGAGTGGCTTTCGTTGATGAAAAAGTTGTAGTATGGAGTAAAAACTCAGGCATAGAAAATGCTAGAGTGATTGACATTCATGAAGGAAGACTTTAAAGGTTGATATCTCCTCTTGCTCAAGCCCTAATTCACATTGAAATCAACCCATGTGAGCTTTGGCATAGAAGATTTGGTCATATCCATTTCAAAATCCTTCCAACTCGAAGTTCAATAATAGAAGGAATCCTTGAACTAAAATAAGATCACAAAGGAGTATGCAAAGGACGTACATTGGGTAAGAACACCAAGAGACCATTTGGAAGCAGTGCTTCACGGTCAAAAGAAATCATGGATCTTATTCATTCTGATGTTTTTAGTCGTATGACTCCTCGATCACTTGGAGGTCATCTATATTACATCACATTTACAAATGATCATCCAAGGAAGACTTGGGTTTACTTAATGAAATCCAAGGATGAAGTATTTACAAAATTTCAAGAATTCAAAGTTGAAGTAGAGAACCTTGCAGAAAGAAGAATCAAAATATTAAGATTTGATAATGGAGAAGAATATACATCCAAGGAAATCATAGCTTTATGTAAGGAGTCTAGGATTAAGAGGGAGTTGATAGTCCCATATAATATTGAACAAAATGGAGTTGCAGAACAAAAGAACCAATCCATTGAAGAAAGTGTAAAAGCAATGTTACATGATGAAGACTTACCAAAATTTATGTGGGGTGAAGCTACAAAGATAGTTGTATACATATGAAATCGAAGTCTCCACAGGTCACTAGATAATAGAACTTCTGAAGAAATATTCACTGGGAAGAAACCTATTGTAGACCATCTCCGAATTTTTGGTTGTCTTGTCTATATTCATATACCTAATGAAAAAAGCAAGAAGTTGGATCCATCATGCATGAAGGGAAAATTTGTTGGCTATAGTAACCCCTATAAGGCCTATAGGATCTACATAAAGGAGGGAAATTGAATAGAAGTCAATTAAGATGTGATTTTTGACAAAAGTATTGCATTCAAGAAATCAAAGGATCTCCCTATGGACTCTGATCATGAACTTCCAATATTTGAAGAAGAAGTTATGAGGGAAGAAGAAGAATCAAATCATGAAGATGAAGGTCTCAATGAACCTATACAACTTGTGGCTACCCTAAAACTAGAAAGAGACCTAATTGTTTAAAGTCTACACTAATTGATGCAGAAGGTCATGGAGAACCTCAAGGCACATTTAGGGAGAGAAAGAAGCCCAAACGATACTCTAGATATGCAGCTTACATGACAAAACTAATAGAAGCATAGCCATCCAATTTCGAAGAAGTTATCAATCACCAAGAATGGAAGGATGCCATGAATGAAGAATATCAATATATAATGAAGAATGGAGTTTGAGAGATCGTACCTAGGCCTGAAGACAAATTTGTGGTAACTTCGAAATGGATCTACAATATCAAACATGCAGCAGATGAAAGTATTGATAAATATAAGGCAAGGTTTGTGGCTAGGGGCTTCTCTAAACAAGAAGGCGTCGACTATGAAGAGACATTTGCTCCGACAGCAATGTATACAACTATACGTTCATTGGTCTCTTTGGTAGCATCAATGGGATGGAGCATCCACCAAATGGATGTCAAGACTTCATTCCTGAATGGCATAATTGATGAGGAAATCTATATATAACAACCCTTGGGATTTGAAGTTAAAGATATAAAGGCATATGTTTGCAGATTGAAGAAGGCATTATATGGCCTCAAGAAAGCACTAAGGGCATGATATGCTAGGATAGATGCATATCTTCAGAGATTAGGCTTCACAAAGGGTTATGTTGATCCAAACCTTTATATTAAAATGGTGAAGGGAGAGTTGGTAATCATTCTTCTGTATGTGGATGACCTTATCTAAACGGGTGTGGAAGTTTCAATTGAAAACGTAAGAAGCAACTAGTAGAAAAATTTGACATGAAGGATCTAGGGTTGATGCACTGCTATTTGGGACTAGAAGTCTGGCAAGGACCTGATGAGATCTATCTAAGTCAAGGAAAGTATGTGATCAAGATATTGAATAAGTTTAAAATGATGGATTGCAAACTAATGACAACCCCAATGATCACAAATTTGAAAAGCCTAAGGAGTTCTGAATTGAGCCCTGTGGATCCTTCCAAGTATAGATCATTCACTAGCTCCCTAGTGTACTTGGTGAATACTTGACCAAACATATGCTTTGCAGTAAATGTTCTTAGTCAATTCCAAGTGGAGTTGAAGCATGATCATTGGATAGAAGCAAAACAAATTATGAGATATCTACAAGGAACCATCCACTATTGCCTGAAATACGATAGGCTGAATGATGTCCACTTGATTGGATATACAAATTCTGACTAGGGAGGCAGTGAGTAAGATGGAAGGAACACTACAAGAGGATGTTTTGTTTGGGATCCTCCACGATCTCATGGATGAGCAGAAATCAAGATACAGTTGATTTTTGTAGGGCTAAGGTAGAGTATATTGTAGCGTGTGAAGTAAGCAGAGAAGCGGTCTGGTTGAGGAAGTTGTTATCTGGCCTATTTGAAGGACCTATGGACCTTACAGTGATACATTGTGATAACACCAGTTGTATTCGATTGTCTAGAGACCCAATGTTTCATGGAAAGACGAAGCATATCAAAAACAAGTATCACTACATTTGGAACCTAGTACAAGATGGTGTGTTGCAGCTACAATATATCTCCACTGATGAGCAAGCAGCGGACATATTGACAAAACCGCTTCCTAATAAGAAGATTGTGTCTTTGGGAAACAAGCTTGGTTTGGTTAATGTATCCTCCCTAGTTGAGAGGGAGAGGTAGGAACATCATTCTTGTCTTCACTTGCGAAGACAAAATGGGGGATTGGGTAAGCATCTGGCATCCAATACTCTTTAAGGATGAGGTAGGGCATCCAAGATAAGTGTAGTTGTGGACTGATATTCTTTGAGGACTAGTTATCCAAGATAGGAATAGTCCAAAGGAGGGTCATACTCTGTGAACACTCGGGTGGGGTATGTACCTTGAGAGATAATGATGATGGTGTCTATAAATCATTTGTCTTGCCAACATTGTGCTTTGATCTTGTGGAGAGATAAAGTTGTTATTCAAGGCCTTACTATATGACAATGTTGGTTGTTATGACGCTAAACAGATGGGTTACCAATCTGACTCTTCTTATGAGATCTCTTCAGATTGAAAATGGCCATGTACCATTTATGAATACATCCTTAGTTAAGAGGGAATGTTTAAAAAGGTGTAACTAAGTTCAGTATTCATAAATATGAAATATATTTTTGATTCTTGTAAATTGTAAAATAAAAGAAAATTATTATTATTATTTTTGAAGCATGGGTTTCATGCTCAAAGTCTTTTATTTTATAGGTCAAACACCCATTGAGTGCTTCTAGGGTTTGTCATAGGACAAGAAGTCAAAAGAGTCATTGTCATAAGTTGAAGACCCCTTCGGGCACATTGTAACTTGTAAAGAAAATTATTGTTTTCCTTAAAAATGTCAAAATACCCTCCAAGATCAAGGCGGCATAGTAGCTGGCAATTTGGCCTAATTTGAGGAGCCATGTCCACCTTTGAGAAGCCTATATAAAGGAGGAAACTCAACCTCCTTGGAGCACATTCATCTCTCACACATTCAAGTGAAAGAAGAAGAGGAAGAAGGCAGCGAAAAAGGAAAAGGACAAAGAAGACTTGGTTTTGGGCTATTTCTCTCTCACACATGCAAAGGAAGGCTAGGGTTTGTACAGCAAATCTAGGTTTTTTCCTCTATAAGTTCGATCTTGAAGAAGAGAATGAAAGAAGGTCAAGTGAAGGTCACAAGAAGCCATCCTCAAGCTCCAGAAGTCAGAGAAAGCCAAGTGAAGGTCTAAGGAATTCCTGGGAGACTAAAAGAAGCTCACACATGTGGCAGTAGCAACTGCAGGAGCGCCGAAAATTCCTAGTCTGCAGTGGAGGCTAAAATTCTGCAGGTGGAGGTTGAAGTTGTGCTACTAGAAGATATTTGACTGGGTTTGAATTGGACAAGGAAAGCACATCATCCAGAAAGGTTGGACTTGGTCTTGGAGGGTATTGGTCTTGGTCTTAAGGCCTTGGAATTCATCAATTGAAGAATCTATAAGGAAGATGTTGATTTGGGGTAGTATCGGATGTGCTCTAGCCGCGAAAATTGGTGGAGAGGCTAGGGCACATGAGATCTCCAATACCTAGAAAGGGTTTGGGCAGATTCTAAACAGTTTGGGAGATATTATAATAATTAATATTTTTAATGGAGTCCCTAAGTCTAAACTTAGTGAAAATAAAATATTAATGTGAATTAATATAAAATTGTGTTAGAATGTTCCAAAAGTCATGGATCAATCCAGATCTAATCTTAGCCGTTGATTAGGGAATTAACCTCGGCCACTGATTTGTCAACGATAAAACTATAAGAGGAGGCATGAGGGTCACTTGGAGAACACACCGAGTTGATCAAGATTTCGACTTTTTGGGGCTGGGTTTGCTAAGGAAGTCGAGAGAGTGATCAAAATTACTGCTGAGGGGAAGTGAATACAAAAGCAGAGAGGCGAGGATAGCACTAGGAGGATCAGCGCAGTAGCCGGAGAGAGGGATTCATAAGTAGCCAAGCGTTCACACAGAGCCAGCCAAGGGTTCACACAGAAACAGCCAGAAGTTGCGCAGTGCCTCAGAGGGCTAGCGTGGGTGATGCAGAGGGCCAAAGGATTGATGCGGTGCCTCTAGAGGCTGACGCAAGCCAAGCCAGAGTGACGTTGGGCTAACGCTGGGCCAGAAAGAGGCTGACATAGTCCCTAGAGGCTGACTTTGGGGTTTCGTGGGGTAGATTGGAGCTGTAGAGCTCTCGAAGTGTTTATTTGGGGTTTCAACCAGAATATCTGCTTCCAAGTAGAGAGGTACTACTGCCGAGATTTTTTTTCTGTTGGGTGAGCTAGATTTGGCACCCAGATTGTATTCTGACACTGCTTAATAAATCAAACCCTCAGATAGTTGCACCAGTTTTCCTGCATTGGGTTTTTCCGGGGACATTAGTCCAAAAACAACGGTGTCACTTGTGTGTTTATTTCTGTTTCCTTCAGTTGATGATCTGTAATGTGTTGAGCATGCACTTGTATTTATTTCCAGTGTTTACATGGTAAATAACTTGTTAATTAACAGAACAAGTAGGTAGGAATAAATCAATAAAGTGCATGAAGGGTTTCTAACAGTTAGACTTAGAAATTCCAACATGGTATCGGAGCGTGGTTACAGATCACAAGGGAACTAAGGACATCAGTCGAGCAGAGCAACAGTAGCAGAAAACAGTTGTCCTGAGTGACAGAAGTTGTTCCTAGCAGAGTAGCAGCAAGGAAGGGGTGACGCAGTGCCTACGTCATCAAGATTGAGCCAAGAAGAGGCCAGCGCAAAGACTGCGGAGGGTAGAAAAAGGCTCACGTAGAGCCACGCAAAGACCGAGAGGGTTGACGCAGTTGGCTAGGGGATCATTTCAACCAATGCCTAATTGCACAAATACTAGGAGATCTAACCTTCAGTTTGATGGGGTTTTGGAGGTTTTGGGTAAGTTGTAGAGTGGAGTTGGTGGGGTATTTTTTTTTAGTCAGAACAATACCTAACATGGAAAGGCCAAGGAGGAGGGAGTTGCTACCAAGGATTTCTAGCCGAGAAATCTGGATCAATGGTGCAGTTGCACTAACGATCGGAGTGGGGGCATCTCGACATTGGCAGAAGGGTTTCCAGGAGGGAAATTGAGGCTCAGAGGGAGTCACACCAAGAACTTCCAAGAGGGAAGTAGAGGAGCAGCAAGATGGTAGTGAATGGGATAAGAGACCAGGACAGACTGGATGGATCCTCAAACTTCGTAGTTTGGAAGGCCAGAATCTTATCCGTTCTAGACAGGAATCGTGTCAAGCACTTCGCCTTGAGGACAATAACAATCCCAGTTGACCCAGCTAATAACAACAATTATGAGGAAGCAATGGCGAGGGACAAGAGCATCATTCTTGACGGGGTCAAAGACCATGTAGTACCACATATTGCTGAAAGGACACAGCAAATGAGTTGTGGGAGGCCCTAAAGAAATTGTACCAGCATACTTATGTGCAGAGAAGGATGTTACTAGAAAATCAGTTGCGGTCATACCAGATGCAGAAGGGAGAACAGATCGACCCCTTCCTCGATCGATTGAAGGAGATCCAGGACCAGTTGACTTCTATAGGAGCCACGCTGAATCAAGAATTGATGGTGAGAACAGGCCTGAACATAGTCTCAGAAGACTAGGAGGTGTTTGTCCAGAGCATACTGGGCAGGGAAACCCTTCCAGATTGGGAGGAAATGTGGGCGGCTCTTCACCAAGAAGAGATCAGAAGGTTGAACAAGGCGGGAAGAAACGGCAAGGGGATAAAAATCAAGGAGGAGGTGGATGCTGCCCTAGAATCTCAGGGAAAGTAGGAGAAACAGAAGAAGAATGACCTCTCCAAGGTCAAATGCTTCCACTATGGGGAGTTGGGTCATTATGCCACCCAGTGTCTAAGGAAGAAGAGAAAAGGAGAGGCCTTCAAGACCAAGGTTGCGCCAGCAAGGGTAGAGAAGGAAGTGGAGACAGACGATGATTGTGCCATGAGTGCACACACACCACTTGAGCATAAGTGGGGAGACATTGAGCTGTAGTCAGACGGACTACAGTCTCAGAAGACTGGGAGGTGTTTGTCCAGAGCATACTAGGCAGGGAAACCCTTCCAGATTGGGAGGAAATGTGGGCGGCTCTTCACCAAGAAGAGATCAGAAGGCTGAACAAGGCGGGAAGAAACGGCAAGGGGATCAAAATCAAGGAGGAGGTGGATGCTGCCCTAGAATCTCAAGGAAAGTAGGAGAAACAAAAGAAGAAGGACCTCTCTAAGGTCAAATGCTTCCACTGTGGGGAGTTGGGTCATTATGCCACCTAGTGTTCAAGGAAGAAGAGAAAAGGAGAGGCCTTCAAGACCAAGGTTGCGCCAGCAAGGGTAGAGAAGGAAGTGGAGACAGACGATGATTGTGCCATGAGTGCACACACACCACTTGAGCATAAGTGGGGAGACATTGAGCTATAGTCAGACAGACTACAGGCGATGAGGGACACGATCCTCGAGGAACCCAGCCTCTTGGATTAGACCTTGCTACGGGAGACCCAAAGAGGAGTAGCAGTACTGGCAGATGTCAGTAGAGATGGATGTCGATGGAGCAACAGAGGGGGCTACATTGCAAGATTCCCAGGACAGCGTGAGGCAGCAGTACGAGAAGCACAAGAATGTTGCACTAGTGCAGGATGGCACAGAGAGGTGTGCAACAATGCGAGATGCAGGGAGTTGTTGCAACAGCGCAGAGGTCAGAGAGGGAGCACTTCTCAGTGACAGAGGGAGCTTCATCATCAGGAGTGTCTCTAGCCTGACAGAGATTTCAGAGTTGGGAGATCAGTTACTCACTTCTCAGTAATTGGGTTGCAATGCAGCAGTTAGTAGTGACAGTGTTATGGGCAGCACGATGCAACAGGATGAGAGGGAGTTGCAGTACGGATGCAGCAGTGGCAGTGGTAGGGCCATGGGTAGCAATACAGGATGCAGAAGTGCAGATGATGGGCAGCAGGCCTAGCATCAACACAGGGACCGATGTTGGATGATCAGGGTAATACTCAGTGAGGAATATTGCTAGAGCACAGTCCTCGCTAAGAGGGAGCATTGATTTGGGGTAGCATTAAATGCGCTCTAGCCATGAAAATTGGTGGAGAGGCTAAGGCACATGAGATATCCAATACCCATAAAGGGTTTTGGCATATTCTAAACAGTTTGGGAGATATTAAAATAATTAATATTTTTAATGGAGTCCCTAAGTCTAAACTTAGGGAAAATAAAATATTAATGTGAATTAATATAAAATTGTGTTAGAATGGTCCAAAAGTCATGGATCAAGCAAGATATAATCTTAGCCATTGATTAGGGACTTAATCTCGGCCGTTGATTTGTCAACGAGAAAAGTATAAGAGGAGGCTTGAGGGTCACTTGGAGAACACACCGAGTTGATCAAGATTTCGACTTTCTGGGGCTGGGTTTGCTGAGGAAGTCGAGAGAGTGATCAGAGTTGTAGCTGAGGGGCAGTGAATACAAAAGCAAAGAGGTAGAGATAGCACCAGGAGGATCAGCGCTGGAGAGAGGGACGCAGAAGCAACCAAGGGTTCACGCAGAGCCAACCAAGGCTCACGCAGAGCCAGCCAAGAGCTATGCAGTGCCTCAAAGGGCCAGCGTGGGTGACGCAGAGGGCTAGAGGACTGACGCAGTGCCTCCAGAGGCTGACGCATGCCAAGCCAAAGTGACGTTAGGCTAACGTTGGGCCAGAGAGAGGTTGATGCATTCCCTAGAGGTTGATGTTGGGGTTTCGTGGGGCAGATTGGAGCTGTGGAGCTGCCGAAGCGTTTATCCGGGGTTTCAGCTGGAATATCTGCTTCCGAGTAGAGAGGTGCTACTACCGAGATTTTTCTCTGTTAGGTGAGCCAGATTTGGCACCCATATTGTATTCTGAAATTGTTTAATAAATCAAACCCTCAGATAGTTGCACTGGTTTTCCCACATTGGGTTTTTTCGGGGACATTAGTCCAAAAACAATGATGTCACTTGTGTGCTTGTTTCTGTTTCCTTCAGTTGATGATCTGTAATGTGTTGAGCATGCACTTGTATTTATTTCCAATATTTACATGGTAAATAACTTTTTAATTAACAGAACAAGTAGGTAGGAATAAATCAGTAAAGTGCATGGAGGGTTTCTAACAATTAGACTTAGAAATTCCAACAAAAGAGAAGAGATTTACGAGTTTTCCTCTCAAGTGGAGAGGTTTTGTCCCTAGCTTGCAGCCTGTATTTTTATGGTTTAGTCTTATCCACTTATACACTCAACCTTCCTATGCATGTGTACTTTTCTAATCATCTTAGCTATTATACTTCAAAACATGACATTATCAAATATCTTATATTAAACTTGTATACCCAACAAGGATGTTAGTATCTTGGAAGAGAGATTTCCTTTTAAGTAGAGATTCAAGGAATTTAGAAATACTTGTCACCATATAAGAAAATGTATTCGAATGTAGGAAATTTAGAACAAGGTGCTTAAGGATGTGCAGGTTTACAATTTAGTTGCAAGCAACAAGGTATCAAGTTTGTATTAATGTGAAGACCTAGGTTCAAAACCTGAGATGAGAACAAGTGCAAGTTTTGAATCATTTTAATGGCATAAAAACAATATAGAATACAACCATATTACTATAAATAGTGTCTTAAATAAACAAATAAAACACAACTACATAAACAATTGTTTATTATGAAGTAGGAAAATATAACAAACATTTGACAAAAATGTTAACATTCCTCATTTTAAGACAATTTAGTAAGAAAATTATCTTAATTTTATATTGTAAAAATACAACATAACAATCAATAAACATGTTCCCTATATGTGTATCGATTAACATGACGAATTTCCATGTTTATAATCTCAAAAAAAATTAGCATACTATAAAGCTACCTCATGTTTCTCGTATTTTTCGTATATAATAGGTTGGTGATTCTAATTGTTGAACATTTGATCATTCAAATATTCAAAAGTTCTTCAATGAATGTAATGATTTCTGATATCTATGTGACAATTATTGTAATGCCATTTTTAGCTCTATTGTATGTATGATTAGGTTCTTGGTTCTTGGGTTACATTTTCGAGTCTCCGCAAATTTATTATTTCGCTACCTACTACTTTTACCTCTATTGTATGTATGATTAGGTTTTTGGGTTACATTCTCGAGTCCCTGCAAATTTGTTATTTCACTGCCTACTATTTTTTTTGTTTTTTAAAAGCTCTATCCTAGGCACAAGTCAAAAGCAAGTTCAACACCCAATAGAAAATCTCATGTGAAATGTATAGAAAGATACAACAGATAGAAAGATCACAAATTCAATGTAAATAAGTATAGCTACTCCTTCATTAGGATATATTTAAGGAAAAAAATTCGAAAGTCAAATACAAAATCAGCAACTAGGATTAAAATCATAGGTAAAGATGCCTTCAGTGATTGATTCTATTATACTTGGAATCACATGCACTTTTAGTGTATAAAATTGAATTGTTTGAACCATTATTTGGTATATCATGTTGGAAATATTCAGAGGAGGGTGAATCAATATTTCTTATCAACAGTATTATTTTTAACTTCATAGAGCATTAATGTTATTAGCATCAGATATCATAAACATTCATCAATAGTAAACACTAGCATTCAATAATGCACAATAATCAAGATAGTACACAGACATATTTAGGTGGAAAACCCCCTCCAGGTCAAAAACTACGGAATACTCTTAATATTTGTCTTCAAAAATAATTACGTCAAGTTTTCAGCTCCAACTTCACAGGCTCCACCCTGTAGGACGCTCCTATGTCCTATTTGTTAGTTGCAACTGGCAGAACGCTCCAATGCCCTAGTTGTCAGGCTTCAACCTAACGGATCCTCCAACAACTTGTTTACTAGATAGTACTAGAAGGGTGCTCCAACACCTTGTGCTTTATGTTAATTTTAGGTATGTTCTATGCTAGAGCAATTTATTTCAATTTTCACAGTTTTTCCAGATTAGCAATCACGTCATCATTAAAGTAAACTGCAGATAGAACATAGATATAAATCACAGAAGACAAGCCAAGACAAGAGGACACAAGATGTGGCACTAGTCAGGGACAAACCCCACAATGTGGGGAAACCCTTGATCAATTCTTCTTTTATGTTCTTCAAAGTTCAGCAGAGAAAGTGAGAGAGATAGTACATTTACAATAGAAGTCAACACTTTGACTTTTGGTATCTACAGAGATCAGTTGAAGACATATTTCTTCAACTGATTTTCTAAGGTGACTTCTTCACCTATCATAGTGTTGCATCTCATCCATTTGTTGCACCTTACCATGTAGCACCATCATGTTGCTCATGATCACTATGTTGCCCATACATCATGTTGTCCATGATCTCATACATCATGCTACCCATGCATCATGTTGCCCATGATCTCATCTATCATGTTGCCCATTCATCATGTTGCCCATGATCTCATACATCATGCAGCCCATGATCATTATGTTTCCCATGCTCATGATCTCATTCATCATGATGTTGTCCATGCTCCATGATCTTATACATCATTATGATCATACTACTTTAGATCCTTGTTATCTTGATATTAGATATGAATATAGTAATGACTGTTGAGACTGTATGTCTCCTTTTACAAGTATGAGAAACACTGAAACTTATTGAGATGACACCCAACGTAATCCTCATTACTTTTGTTTACAGCATCCTCATCACACCTCCTAGGTTAGGTTACAATTGTACCTCAGAGACATCTAGGACTGATAACCAAGGTGACCTTGTTGCTGCCTTAATTCATTCAAGAACAGCAGATCAGGCCGGTTTGTGTGTTACCATTCATTGACTGCGTTGTACAGCATATAAGGTCTCCTCCATTTGCTGCGTATATGTATCTTCATGACCTGTGCATATATATATATATATATATATATATATATATTGTTGTGTATGATGTGCATATATATCTTCTGCATAAGGTCTCCCAGCTCTTCATACATATATTGCTTCATGACCTGTGCATATATATATATATATATATATATATATATATATATATATATATATATATATATAATATATATATATATATTGTTGCGTACGTTCTCTCAATGACCAGCGTATTAGGCTTGATGTTACTACGGCGAGGTGTCTTCCATGATCAGCGTATATATTGTCACCTGCGTGTATATATATTGCCACGCTGTAATATGTCTTTGCCACGCTGTAACATATATATTTATCCAAGACCTATGCATCCAGTGTATTAGGCTTCTCCTACTAGTGCATATAGCGTATAAAGTCTCCACCATTTTCTATGGATATGAGTCTTCTTTTACAGCATGTAAATGTCTTCCTTGACCTGCGGCTAAGTGTCTCCATTACTGCGTTGGATTAGAGCATCATCTTAGGGCATCCTTCATTAGTGTTTCTCCTTCTAAAACCCTGACGTGGAGAGGAGATCACATGAAGAATGTGTCACTTAATGACCTCAAATCCTCTTCTTTTTATACTAAAAAGTAGATGATGAATGGACATGACTATTGGGCTTCGAGCCTACTCAAGTTGTTGGTCGGCTTGATAATAATTCCATAATCAAAATAAATTCATATCTCCATAAATACTTATCGGAATCAGATGATCTTTAGATCAATCCTACACCTCTCGATGAGAGGGATCCAATAAAAATATCAACTGCCATAAATAAGCTGACCCACATGGATTTTGGCCCTAGTTTCCAATTTTAACACTCCCTCTCAACTAGGGAGAAGCCCATCCATTGATCCATATGTCTGATTGTACTGTCTTTGCCATCAGTGCCCTGCACTGCTCTGCTCAGCTATGTTGGCTCTGCTCTGCTTAGCTCTGCTAAACCATGAAGAAGAGGAATTGATCAAGAATGTCTCATACCATTCTCCACTGACCCGAAGTCAGTCTTAGAGTGCATATCGCTGGTCCCAGACCAGTCTCAACCGACCCAAAGTCAACGTCATAGTTGGTACCACTCCTACCACTCGTCCTAAACTAGTATCATCAGTCTCAGAGTGTGTACCACTGGTCCCAGACCAGTCTCAACTGACCCAAAGTCAGCGTCATAGTATGTACCACTCTCACTGGTCCCAGGCCAGTCCTCCACTGACCCAAAGTTAATCTCAGAGCATGTACCACTGGTCCCAGACCAGTCTCAACCAACCCGAAGTCAACGTCATAGTAGGTACAACTCCTACAACTAGTCTTAGACCAGTATCATTGATCCCAGATCAATGAAGGTCATCCTAGCATAGGGAGTACGGTAGATACAGTGATGCGTCCATCAGTACTACTATGGTCCCTATCCTCATTTCCCTGCTCATTGATCAGATGGGAGGTACTTCCCATGAGTCCCAGACTGCATGGGTAGGATGCCTCGACCAGAGAACTTAATCAATCCTGTCCTCACAGGAGAATTAATCATCCTGCTGCACAATCGCCATGGAGAACACATCATCCAAGTTTCACAGGAGAGCTAATCATCCTTCTACATAATCGTCATGGAGAACACATCATCCAGACCTCACAAGAGAGCTAATCATCCTGCTACATAATCATCATGGAGAACACATCATCCAAACCTCACAGGAGAACTAATCATCCTGCTACATAATCGTCATGGAGAACACATCATCCAAACCTCATAGGAGAACTAATCATCCTGCTACATAGTGGTATCCAAAAAGCTCATTGAAAAGCTTTCATAACCAGACTGCCTCTTAGGTAGCCATGCTAGCAGCAATATACTCTGTCTCGGTAGTGCTCAAAGCCACCGACTTCTACTTCCTTCTCATCCAGGATATCAAAACAGATCCCAAGGAGAACCAGCACTGGGAAGTGCTCTAGTGATCCTCCACACTGCCTGCCCACTCAGCATTTGAAATATTTCGGGCAGTGTACCTCAATCCATGAGAGATTGTACCCTGAAGATATCACAGAAGATTCTAGGCACCAATCTAGTGAAGCTCAACCAAATATGAGTTCACCATACTAACTGCAAAACATATGTTCGGGCGGAGGTTCACTAAGAACATCAACGCGAATGAGTTTAAGAAACTCAGAGGCATTTCCCAAATCTGGTCAGACATCACTACCATATAACTTCTGAAGGTTAAGATCCTCGAGGTAGTCACAGGCTTGCAGTTTATCTTTCCACATTCGGAATCCAACTCCATCTATCTCCTAAAAATGAGAGGGTTTGTACCTATCAGACATAGGTGCCGGTATGAGAGGTCTATCATCCACAACCTTCGAGTAATGGTTTGGATCGGTTTCACTCCTAGTGAATCTCAACTTTATCAGACAGCTATCAATCCTCTCATACTACGCCCGAGGTGTTTTGCTTCAAGCCATAGGGGGATTTCTTCCACTTGTATACATGAGGTTCCCGATCATGAATCTCAAACTCCTCGGTTTGTTCCAAACCTGTGGACCAGTTGCATGAGGGGAATGGTCCCCCTCATAAGATTTTCCTTCGGTACATTTCAAACATGTACCTTCATGCTCTTTTTGAATTCAGACATCCCTTTCCATCGATGAGTTCCACCCTGTAACCTTTGACTTCCATTGCTAAAATGGACATCAGGTTCTTCTTGCGATCAAGTACATAAAAGAGATTATGTAAATGAATTGAGTTACCCCCATTCAATTGAGGGATAACATTCCCAACATCCTTTCCAAGATAGGTGGCATCGGCTCCAAGTATAATCCCACAATTGTTTCATCTTTACCAAATTAGAGGGTGTACCCATCTATCCGATGAAGTGCCTTGAAGCACTACAATCAATAAGCCAGATTCCCAAAGGATCTGAAGGAGAGGGCCAATATAAGATAACGCTTCTTTATCTTATCAGAAACAACATTTGATTCTTCATACCTGGGGTTCCTTGTTTTTTCTAAAGAGTCGACCGTGTCCTTGATGACCTGCATCTCTGCCATTCAGATACTCCTTCGCATAATGGTTGAACTTATTGCAACCAAGGCATCCACCTTTTCTTCACCCTAAGACCCTAAGATCCAAACTTCCCAATGAAGTGATCTTTAAGTAGGCCATCAGAAACTTCTGTTGTGCTACCTTGATAATATTCTCTGCTTCCACTTCACCCTCGGTGAATTTGAAGAGGGATGATGATCCCATTGATCATTTTGTCCTGTCCCAACTGTCTTTTGGTGATTGCTCTTTCACTCTTTCTTGGCCATTGTCTTCACCTCAGCTCTGATACCATGTTAATTTTAGGTATGTTCTATGCTAGGGCAATTTATTTCAATTTTCATATTTTTTCCAAATTAGCAATCACATCAGCATTAAAGTAAACTACAGATAGAACATAGATATAAATCGCAGAAGACATGCCAAGACAAGAGGACACAATATGTGGCGCTAGCCAGGGACAAACCCCACAATGTAGGGAAACCCTTGATTAATTCTTCTTTTTATGTTCTTCAAAGTTCAGCAAAGAAAGTGAGAGAGATAGTACATTTACAATAGAAGTCAACACTTTCACTTTTGATATCTACAGAGATCAGTTGAAGACATATTGCTTCAACTGGTTTTCTAAGGTGACTTCTTCACCTATCATAGTGTTGCATCTCGTCCATTTGTTGCACCTTACCGTGTAGCACCGTCATGCTGCATCATGCATCATCATGTTGCTCATGATCACTATGCTGCCCATACATCATGTTGTCCATGATCTCATACATCATGCTTCCCATGCATCATGTTGCCCATAATCTCATCTATCATGTTGCCCATGATCTCATACATCATGTTGCCCATGATCATTATGTTTCCCATGCTCATGATCTCATTCATCATGATGTTGTCCATGATCCATGATCTCATACATCATTATGATCATACTACTTTATATCCTTGTTATCTTGATACTAGATCTGAATATAGTAATGACTGTTGAGACTGTATGTCTGCCTTTACAGGTATGAGAAACACTGAAACTTATTGAGATGACACCCAACATAATCCTCATTACTTTTGTTTACAGCGTCCTCATCACACCTCCTATGTTAGGCTATGACTGTACCTCAGAGACATTCGGGACTGATAACCAAGGTGACCTTCTTGTTGCCTTAATTCATTCAAGAACAACAAATCAAGCCAGTTTGTGTGTTACCATTCATTGACTGCGTTGTACAACGTATAAGGTCTCCTCCATTTGCTATGTATGTTGTGCGTATATATCTTCTGCGTAAGGTCTCCATCTATTAATTGCATAAGGTCTCCCAGTTGTTCATACATTTATTGCTTCATGATCTGTGCATATATATGTATATGTATATGTATATGTATATATTGTTGCGTATGTTGTCTCAATGACCAGTGTATTAGGCTTGATGTTACTGCGGCTAGGTGTCTTCCATGATCAGCGTATATGTTGTCACCTGCGTGTATATATATTGCCACACTGTAATATATCATTGCCATATTGTAATATATCATTTCCACGCTGTAATATGTCTTTGCCACGCTATAATATATATATTTATCCAAGACCTGTGAATCCAGTGTATTAGGCCTCTCCTACCAGTGTATATAGCGTATAAAGTCTCCACCATTTGTTGTGGATATGAGTCTTCTTTTACAGCGTGTAAATGTCTTCCTTAACCTGCGGCTAAGTGTCTCCATTATTGTGTTGGATTAGGGCATCCTTCATTAGTGTTTCTCCTTCTCCTAAAACCCAAGACATGGTGAGGAGATCACATGAAGAATGTGTCACTAAATGACCTCAAATCCTCTTCTTTTTATACTAAAAAGTAGATGATGAATGGACATGACTATTGGGCTTCTGAGCCTACTCAAATTGTTGGTCAACTTGATAATAATTCCATAATCAAAATAAATTCATATCTCCATAAATGCTTATCGGAATCGGATGATCTTTAGATCAATCCTACACCTCTCGATGAGAGGGATCCAATAAAAATATCAGTTGCCATAAATAAGCTGACCCACATGGAGTTTGGCCCTAGTTTCCAATTTTAACACTTTATCACCTCCCACTAAAAGGACACTCCAATGCCTTGTTACAGGCTCCAACCTGCCATAGCACCACCCCGCTACTGTGAAGTGTTCTCAGGCTACAACCTGAAGGTGACTCCAATCCCCTGTCATGCACCACCCTACCACCCTGATGAGTCAACGAACCACATTCTACAATTTTCAGACTGGATCCCCCTGCACTCAAAATCAATATAAAGAAATTGTAATAAAAGAATTTGATGCTCTGGTCAGTATGTAGATCACTGTCAGCTCCTGACAACCTCACTGCTCAACTCTACTCTATCTAACCACTGCACAATTGTGCCACAAACACAATCATGTCTCTTCTCAAATACAATGCCAAATCAAACCATTGCACAACTCTGTTATCCATGTCCACTGCAGATCAAACCTTATTTGTTGTATAATTCTTCCTTACTCAAGGTTGTATTAACATCATCAATTCTAGTTGTCAATGTCAACTGTCATACACAATATTGCCTTTGCCCAATTAGTACATCAACATGTCATCAAACATTATATCAACATAAGTTATCCACATATTCCAATGTCCCTACTCAAGGTGCCCCTATCAAATCCTAGTTCTACTCAATTACAAATTTTTGCATAATATGCACTCACCAATTTCATCTTTGTTCAAACTTTTCAACTTACTTTGTATCAATCAACCCTGCATAACTCAAGCAAAAACTTGTCTTCTCAATGACCTTAGCAATTAAATCAAGACTCAACAAAATCCTTGCTTAGTGTTGGAAAATCCAAAGAGATGGTAGTTAAATGATTTTCCTCTTAATGACATTAACTTGTGATGTTTTTCATTATTAATATTATATCTCTTAATTATTTTTTTTATAATCAAGATTAATGCCAGACAACAAATAGAAGAGAATGCAAGATATAGGCACACTTCCAGGGCAAAAACCCCATCGAGGGGAAAACCCGGTCACAAATTCTTCCTTTAGTAGATTCAAGATGAGACGACCAATACCATTACATCTTAGACACAAAACTACCTCCATCAATCAAGTCAATCTCACTTCCATGCTTGCACCAAATCCTTATCACTGTTTTTGCATAAAAAATTCACCACTGAACTTCTTCCTTACACAAGCATCGAACTTCTTTGAACTTCTTTGAGATGACATCATCAAGTTTTCTTCATTGTGACAATATCGAATCTCCTCAATGTGATCTACATACTTGTACTACATTCTTACGATAGTCGCATTGAACCTCCTTATGATCACCGAAAAAATCCTTTCTAAGATGGCACCAAAATATATTCACTGTGATAATCCCAAAATTGTGATAACACTGGAGTTCCTTTCACTGTAATAACACTAAAATAATCTAAGCTTTATAGTAGTACCGAAACATATATTCTGTGATTATATGCGAGATTTTCACATGTGATCACCGAACTTTTCTTTAGAGAAAATGTGAGCTTCTTGTTCAAATTATGGAACGGTGCACCCTCCTATTTATAGTTGTTTGCATATTAAAAATGAGATGACATGTGACTTTGAAGAGCAGTGTCATTGAACTAGGCCGACATGTGATATTTCGACTTTATGAGGGTTCTTTCAATAGCAAGATGACTTCGATGGATGGAAGAGTCTTCACAAATTGACTTTGACAATTAACCTAGAGCCTACAATGAAGGCTTGACCTATATATTTGACCCAAGCATGAAACTCATGCTCTAATAAGTCAATTTCAATAATAATAAAAATTCTTTTTGCTTTTCTTTTGACAAATATATTACATTTTGACTTCAAGTACAATTATGAAGACCGAACCTAGTTACATTTTCCAACACTCCCACTTAACTACGGAGGTATTCATATTTATATATAATCAGCAATGTATATGGAAGATCTCAAACCACATCATCTATGAAGAAGTTTAGGCACCACAATGCCATGGACTAGATTCTTGACTAGGGCAATTTATCCATTGGTCTCTCAACAATTTAGGCACCATAATGCCATGGACTAGATTCCTATCCAGGGAAGTCTATTTATTGGTTTCTCAACAATTTAGGCACTGCAATGCCATGGAGTAGATTCCTAACCAAGGAAATCTATCCGAGTGGGGCTAAGATGGACTCAAGCTTTCAGCCTCTCTAGGTACCATCAAGCTTACTTGCTAACCATCAACTCAAGGATCCAGGTGCATGTCAGAGCTCAATGACCAACGCCACCCTTCCAACTTCAGGACTTAGACATCAACACAAAGTCGGCCAGATGTCCTCCCAGACAATGCTTAACTCACAAAGCCTCAACACCCCTTGATCCAGAAGATCAAGGACCACAAATCTCTCCCGATCAAACTGATCGGTAACCAGCATGCTATCAAAAACCTTCGAGAGATCTACCAATACAAACACAACCCTAATCAATAGTATACTTCACATATTCATAAACAAACACCAACCTTCGGGGTCTTTCAGACAACTGATGGTGTTTCTCAACACAATGGGACTATCAACTGAATCTTTGACAAAATATTCCTTAATCATACACTTTCCTTTCCTACTTCACATGCAACAACATATCCTTCATTCTCCAATCAAAATTATACTCTCCCTCTACAACTTCTTATTTTCGCCATTGGAGAATCTTTCATGGTTTCCAATTGTCTCATCAGAGCTGTCGCTGTTCACATCATGCTTATCATATCAATGAACATCTTCACCATCTTGAAGATTGTGTACCTGCACCACTTAGATAGCAAGTATAACCAACTCTATAGAAGCATGAAGTTATACATATCCAAAGCTTATAATAATGGAAGCATTTACAAACATAATTAGCAAGACTATACTTCAATACTTCAACTTCTTGCCCAGGTTTTGTTACAAACCCTAAATCACATCCACAGCTCATCAAGATATCAAACTCATTATGTCTAGGGTTTCAATATTCTTTCAATGGTATGTCAAATATTCTCATATAGCAAACCCTAGAAACAAATCAAATCAATGAATCTAACAACTTTCAGGATTCATATTTAGACTGGAATTTCATACATGAATTTCAACAATCAAAACCAATCACAGCTTAATCAACATCACAACTAGCATCTACTAGGGTTTGATGTAAACCCTATATTTCCAACTTCAAATTCTCAGCAATCACTATAAAAATTACAAATGGTTATACATACTAGAGAATTTTACTACTAGGGTTTAGTTGTTAAACCCTCGATCATCCTAGACCATGAAACTTTGGCTAGGGCTTGTTTCCAAACCCTAGGACTCATGACCATTAACACTTAGGTCAATACAAATGTCTAGGAATTCATCAGCATATCATTCGCACATCATATGTCAGGCAATATTAATATGTTAGACATATATCGACCTAGAACAAGTTAGGGTTTCAACCAAATGAACACACACCTAGGGTTTCATTCCTAGGACTCTAAATACACAACAAGGGTTTTTCTTATAGACCCAACCAAACCCTAAGAATCTAGGGTTTCATAGCAAAGCAAACCCTACAATACCAAAACTTCAAAGGTTCTGGATTTCAGTCAACACTATTTCAAACCTAACAAGTTAGGGTTTTCATGATCATACTAAAACCCCAAACTTGACATCATCAATATATCAAACATAATAGCAATTTCTTTAGACTCCATCAATAACCCTAAGTATATTAGTGTTTCATTCATTTTCAACATACCCTTAGGTTAGGGTTTTCCATAGAACCTTTATAAGGTTCTATAAGAACAATTAAGGATGTAAGGAGGGTAGATTTATCAAGTGATGAATCACCCAAAACAAGAATCATTATTATTCAGAATAGCTAGGCATAACAATATTAGTAAACTTCAAAAATAAGATGATCAAGAGAATCTTGTAAGGAGTATAGTTTGAGACATACCTGGAGATGTTCACTAATAAACCTGATAAGGATTTCTTGAAGTGTTCTCTTTGTATTAAGCCATCATCTCTTATACCTGTATTACATACTTACAAATGCAACACATGATACCAAGATTGTAATTTAATTTCTTAAGTTAGATCTATAATCATGGAGGAGGGAATCTTATGATAAGTTGTTCATTCTTTCAAACATCAGTAGGACCTTTTATTTGACATCCTAGATTACATGTAAATCCTAGAGGAAGAGGACTAAGGTTCTAATATTTTATCTAGAGAATACATTATTTATCCTAGACTAGTTATAACCAAGAATGATTGAAAATCTAAAAGTTTATGTACATACTTACCTTGTGATTACATACCTCTGATTTGACACCTTATTAGACTTGCATGTGCAATTTTGACAATACTTACTTGATTTACCTAAGTTGTTCCCTTGATCTTGTATTTGAGACCTTATCATTGTAACACCATTGAGACCTTATCAAGAGCACTGAACTGTTGTTACTGTGATACTACCAAAATGCAATCATTGTGATGGTTCTGAACTAGAATCGCACCCAAACTGTGATATCAATATCTTACAGCACCGAGAGTATGCATGTACCCTATCTGAATCTCTGTAATTGCATCGAGAGTATACTCTGTGGCATCTGAACTTGATAATCTGAGCTTCTGCGATTGCACCTTGTTCCTTGTCTGAACTCCTATAGTGACCCCGAAATACATATCTCTTCTTCTAAACTTATATCACTAAAATTGCACTTAAATGAGGTCACCGAGATGAGATTACTGAGGTCATTGTATTGTGAGTTTCTCTCTGTAATGACATTGAAATTCTACTTATAGTGATATATCATCAAGAGTCTTCACTGTAGTGTTAGTTCTGTGATCACTGAAATCATCTCTGTGACATATAGCGAAGTGGTGTCTTCATTAAATTGTGTCATCACCAAAATATTGCGGCTTCGCTGAAATGTTTAGATTGTATATTTACCGAAATACTAAGAACCCAATCTCTGGAAAGCTTTAAACTAACTCACTGTGTAGGTACCAAAACTTCTTTGAGAGAGCTTCAAAGATGTAAAAGTGTTCTTCAAACTTCCTTTGACCTTGACCATATCTCTGATACCATGTTAGAAAATCCATAAAGATGCCAGTTAAATGATTTTCCTCTTAATGACATTAATTTTTGATGTTTTTCATTATTAGTATTAAATATCTTAATTATTTTTTCTTATCATCAAGATTAATGGCAAGCAACAAATAGAAGAGAACACAAGATATAGGCATGTTGCCAGGGCAAAACACCCCCAAGGGGAAAACCCAGTCACTAATTCTTCCTTCAATAGATTTAAGATGAGACGACCAAGACCATTACATCTTAGACACGAGACAACCTTCATCCATCAAGTCAACCTCACTTCCATGCTTGCACTGAATCCTTATCACTATGTTTGCATCAAGACTTCACCACTAAACTTCTTCCTTACACAAGCATCGAACTTCTTTGAGATGACATCATCAAGTTTTCTTCACTGTGACAGTATCAAATCTCCTCACTGTGATCCGCATACCTATACTACCTTCTCACTGTAGTAGCACCAAACCTCCTTACTATAATCATCGAAAAATTCCTTTCTGAGATGGCACTGAAATATATTTACTGTGATAATCCCAAAACTATGATAGCACCAGAGTTCCTTTCACTATAATAACACTGAAATAATATGAGCTCTTTAGTAGTACCGAAACATATCTTATGTGATTATATGTGATTATATGTGATATTTTTGCCTGTGATCACCGAACTTTTTTTCAAAAAAAAATGTGAGCTTCTTGTTCAAACTGTGGAGTGGTGCACCCTCCTATTTATAGTTGTTTGCATATTAAAAATAAGTCGACATGTGACTTTGAAGAGAAGTGTCGTTGAACTAGGCCAACATGTGATCCTTCGACCTTATGAGGGTTCTTTCAACAACAAGGTGACTTTGATGGATGGCAGTCTTCACAATTTGACTTTGACAAGTAACCTAGAGCCTACAATGGAGGCTTGACCTATATATTTGACCCAAGCATGAAACCCATGCTCTAATAAGTCAATTTCAATAATAATAAATATTATTTTCGTTTTTCTTTTGACAAATATATTATATTTTGACTTCACGTACAATTATGAAGACCGAACCTAGTTACATTTCCCAACACTTAGTGCACTTAACCATAGATAGCATCAACATTCTTGTCAATATACTTCCATTGTTTCTCTCAATCAGAGAATATTGCATATGGTCATGTACCAATGTCAAAACTCAACTTCAACAAACAAGGGTCATTGTCATTGTCAAAGACACTATTGTGTATTGCGATCATTGTCATCCAATGTTGTGAGAATCATTGTCATATATTGACAACGAGATAACTGACAAAGGTGTCTTTATCATATATCATACATTTATGTTGTATGGTTCTTAGTCATATAACAAACGCTCTATCACACATGCCACTTTCACATATGCTTATCACATTCAAGCTCATTGTACAAGAATCTCTATCATAGTTCATTGTTCATACTGCTATCATATCAACTTATACACTTATGTTGTATTTATCCAATGTTATAAGGTCACAGTAGCAACAACAAACCCTTCGTTTTGCATAAGGATGCTCTACAATTGTCTCCAATTTTAGGACTTATAAGATAATAAACCTGGACTACCTTTTTTGCACAAGTCAGCTTATTGTTAAGTGTACATGTATATAAGTGTTCAACGCAATGGCTCTAAACGACAGTTGCAACAGTGAAAATCTCACACAGGAGTACCCTTGTGACTGTATAGACACATGTATGCTATTTGAAATAGGTCCACTTTTGTAAGTGTATCCAATATCACAATAACTAGGTTACATGTGTGCTTGATCAAGGAAGATATTTTTAGATTTCATATCCAAAGTTGTCTTAGACAAGGCCTAGGCCGTAGTAAAATCTTTGACAAGTTATTTTAGTTGTTCCTAGGCATAAACACTGCAACAAACATTATGTAGGAGAACAGAGATTCTTGTAGGTATGTGTATTGGTACCATTGTTTCTTATGTGAGAAATTCGCAGCCCCAGAGACAACAAATGTTGGAAAGAACCTTTCTCTAGATCTTGGACAAAATTGGAATTAAGTCCTTGTCTCATAGTCAACACAAATCCTTCTGGTGATGTGAATATTATGGATCTGAGCCTCAGAAGTGTAGGTTTATATCTCCAACAGACTTTGTTCTAACATAGTTGGCCTGTAATGATAGGTGTTTGTTTCAGAGATTAATGCCCTAAAGGGTCGAGAGCTACAACAGATGAAAGGTTCCCTAGCCGCAGGTCTAATATGCACGGAAATATGCCAGTGAATCCCTTCAAGAGAAATTTCCTAAGCGAATCCCAAAAACCCAAAGAAAATGCAATAAAAAAACCTTTGTTCTAACACTAGGGTCGAAGGTATAATCACAGGTCCGAATTTTTTGTTGAATAAATGACCACAAGTTCAAGCTTTAGAAAATAAGCAACGTGACTCGATGTTTGACAAATAATTCCCAAAAGTCTCGTTGCCCTAATACAAGTAACGGATGCCCAATATATCCCAAATCAAGGTGAAACACAAAAGAAACCTAAAACCTCATCTGATTTTGTCTATCTTTCCACAGGGGCTTATTTTCTATTTCAGAACAAAGAATTTTCAAAAGATGATCATTGTGTGCATACTTTGGATAAAAGGTCAAGGTCTATTTTTATAGTTTTCTCATGGATAGGCAAGGGCTTCCATAGGATAGCCATTGGAGGATCTTTAGGAAGGTAAATGTATTTAATTTTGATTTCTTTTTTTAAAAGCAAGCTCACGACCCTTTTTGGATTAGGTTATAGTTTTCTTAGAAACCAATAGCTCTTGAAAAGAAATGTAAAATGATCTTTTAAGGCCCTTCAAGAGATAAGTTAATCCTTAAATTTAGGGAAAGCCCAACACCCTTGATGCAAATTAATGTGCTAGCCAATGGAAGATTGCCACATCAACACCCTATGGGGCTTTTGCGCCCAAACTGGGGTCTTCTGTTGAGAAATCGAAGCAGTGGCAGTGCAGTTATTTCTCTTATTATGACATTATCTTGTGATGTTTTCATTATTATTATTTGATCTTTCGAATTATCTTTTTTTATCATCAAGACTAATGCCAAGCAACAAATAGAAGAGGACACAAGATGTAGGCACGCAGCCAAGGCAAAACCCCACTCTAGGGGAAAACCCGGTCAAAATTCTTCCTTCATTAGATTCAAAACAAGGTGAAGCGACCAAGACCCTCACAACCTAGACTAGAGACTCCCTCCATCAAGTCATCCTTATTTGTTCTTCCTTTCACTATGTTTGCATACCTAAATCCATGTCATTGTGTCAGCACTGAATTATTTTCACTGTGTTAGCATCGAATACTTGTCACTATGTTTGCACTGAGACATCATCACTGTAATACCACCAAGACCTTATTGTAATGGCACCGAGATCTCATCATTGTAATACCACTGAGACCTTATCATTGTAATGGCACTGAGATCTCATCACTGTAATGGCACCGAGATCTCATCACTATAATACCACCAAGACCTCATCATTGTAATAGCACTGAGACTTATCTATTGTGATAGCATCAAGACCTTCTTTCTATGGTAGCACTGAACTATAATGGCACCAAAAACGTGATAGTACCAACACTGTAATTAGAGTGAGGTCAAGAATGTGATAGCACCGAAATTTCTTTTCTGAGTTTGGTATGAACTTCCTTATTGCAGTGACACAAAACTCTCTGTAATTAAGTTATTAACACGAACTTTTGTAGTTGTATTGATGCGAAGACCTTAGGCTTGTTTATATAGTTGTTTCCCATAGTAAATAGGCCGGCATGACTTCGTTGAAGAGTTGTGTCTCCATATATGGTGAGGCCAACTTAAGTTCATTTGAATGTAGCCAACTTGATGATGATTTATTTGAGGCCGACAGTAAGGAGACTTGATGGAGGATTCTTTGACCAATCAACAAAATGACTTTGACCCAAATGAACAATCCTAAAGCCTACAATGGAGGCTTGACCTATAACAATTGACCCAAGCATGAAACCCATGCTTTAACAAGTCAATTCAATAATAATAAAAATTCTTTTGGCTTTTCTTTTGAAAAATATAATACAATTTGACTCGAGTACAATTTATGAAGACCGAACCTAGTTACATTCTTCAACATCTTCAACTTCAAATGCAAATATCTCACAAACCAGGAGGCCTCTCAAGGCGTGCCACATACCACCGGAATCGTCTCGACAAGGAGAATCCAATGGCAAGGATCTCCATGACAAATTCCATGGTTTGCTTCTTCAAAAACTTTGAACAAGTTCGGGGTATGTCCATTGACCAAGACTTTCAAACCCTGGAGCTAGGGTTTTCAGCCATCCTTCAATGGAGCTTCCACTTGATGTAATTCGGACAAAAATTAAGAGCATTCATTTATAGTTTGACATCAATGACAGGTTTAGTAAGTCAAACTCCAGGGTTGACATCAATGACAACACCATTCAACATATCATTGACAACAAAGCAGTACAACCTTTACAAAAGTTTCACCGAGATGATCAACAACTGTAGACAAAATATGCAATCTTCAACAAGATGGTGAAGCAAGGAATTTGCCAAATCCAACACATCCAAATGTCCCTGGCGACTGTAAAGAAAACTCGAGGCAGATAATCAACATTTATGAGAGAAGACAATAGAAGCCATAGATTTTTTGTAAACAGGTGTGGAGTCAGCAAAGTAGATGGAAATAAATAAACAGTTGCATCGAGGAGTTATTTCTGTCATTGAATTCATTGTTTATGATTGGTTTACATCAGTCATGAATCATCAAAAAGCAGTTTGACTGGAGGGAGATGAAGGGAACCCCTCAAACATTATGAATTGGTGTCTCTGTATTAAGCATTCTTCTTAGCTGCTATGTTCATTTTCATATTATTTTACTTGCCTACTGCAATGAGAACTCTGGATTGCTCCAACCTGTCCAATAAAATTTATTTACTTCCATCTTCCTAGTCCCTATTTTGCAAAGACAAAGCCTTCTAGTTGTCAGGCACGTTGGATCAAACAGCAACTAATTTAAGCAATGAACAAAATCCTTTTCATGGTTCTTATAATGCACAACTGTGGTAGCATCAATCATTCATAGTGTCTTCTTACTAGTCATTTCCCTGACCTCGATGCAAAAATTTGATAATAATTGTGCTTCAACATTGACAAAATTCACATGTTTAAACATAAAAATTAACACTTTCAAAAATATGACTCTACAAAGGCTGGAACATATACAAATCAACCTCATTAGTTATCATTTGGCAAAGGTAGATCATCAGTTCCCAATCTATTATACAATGGCTTAATAAACAAAAGAAATGGACATTTAATAACAGTGGCCTATTAATTGATCAAGAGATCATACTATTCTGTACTGAAAAAACCTACAAGTAATCGGCCAAGTCATGACCAAGAATTCTGTATTTCTCACAGATCCAATGTATATATTGGTTTACATGTTTGTAGAATCAACAAATCAAAGCTAATTCTAGAGTCTAGACAACCATATAGTGCATGTTTCTATGTAAAACGAGTCCATAATAATTACTTGAAAAAAATAGCATGCTCGAGTCAATGCTTCCTTTACAATCTACAAGAAGTCTCTGAACTCAATTTTCACTGTTGTAAATATCTTCCGATGTTATATATGATGTTTCAGAACTCTCATAGTCTTCTTGACTGCCTGAAACAACATTCATCAAGTACTGTGCTCCATTTATAATATCATAAAACATGAGTCCCACCCTTCCCCCGAACCAGCTTCCCAAGTGACTCCCAGAAAGATAACCAAAACGGCCAAGCCTTTGCTCACCCTGAAAACCTCCTATATAAGCACCAAATAAAGTTCCAGCACCTCTCATGCACCCCTCAATAATGCTACCACCATAGTACAAAGCTTCGAAGAAGTCCCATCCTGACGACATGATGGGTCCAATAATCCGCTTTGCTTGCCTGGAAGCTAACTTTGCTGCTTTAGTTCCTTCCTTCTGTGCTTGCTTTGTGGCAGCACTGACACTTAGGCCCCCAGATAGGGCTTCATTCAAGGCATTTTCAATAGCCTTCTGCCTTGTGCTTTCTACATGTGCTGCTCTTAGATTATAAACATAAAGTTTCACCCCCTCTTTTGCTGCACAAGCTACTGTTCCAGAGCCCATGTCAAAGCAATTAATCCATGAAAACTTTCCACTCTTTGAAGAAGTTTCTTCTCCCACGAGCTGCCTGCATTTTTCAGCTGAATACCCATGAAAAGCTCAGAAATAGATTAACAATAAATGGCAGGCGTATATATAGATAGATAGATAGATACAACCAGCAGAGAGAGTTGGTTAGGGCCTTTGGCAATGTACAAAAGCAGATGGAGTAAGAATTGACAATGTAGAAGCCCAACACAGTAATTCATATAACCTCACATTGAAGATCTTCTCAAAAAGTCTCGAGCTGCTTTACTAATTGGAAATCCATCCATTTACATTGATATGCTATCATAAATATATTAAAGGAAGAAGATAATGTTACCTAAAGAAATACATGTAACTGAACATAATGAGTACATTATCAGTTGAATATAACATAATGCATATATACTTTTTCTTTTTGAATAAAATGCTTCCATGAACTATTAAAAGGATCAAATATGTATATACATAATGTTTTATATGCCCCCCACTAAAAAATAGAGGGCTGCATTAAGAAGCCTCCGTGAGCTAGTAGCCTCTGGAACCTAAAAGCCTAGGTAGCTTAATATATATATATATATATTCCTTATAAGGCATAATAACTGAGTATAAAAAAGTCAGTTGAGTTTAGCTAGGGTGGTTGGCAGAAATGTTGTTATTCTCCCCGCTCAGGTTCAATTCCTGCATGTGACATGTTGACCTCATAATGAGTATTTCTTGTAATGGCTTCAAGCGTTGTTGTCTGAGTAGTCACTCGAGGACCGAAACATTTATAGTCCTCATATGGAATATAAAGATATTTCTCATAGATTTAATAAAAAATCTAGAGTATATAAAAAGTTTAACAAAGTCTAGAGCCAGCTTTCCCACATAGTCCATCCATAAACACAACTTAAGAAGCAGTGGGATAATGTCCATATCAGGTGGAGGAGCATCTTTGTCCTTTAGAGCCAGCCCTCATTTGTCGACATCAGGTCCAGAATAAGTGATGATGGGTCCCACCATCATTATTCTACTCGAACTCATAAGCTTTTCAGCATGGCCAAAGTGAGCTGCCAGAATTTATTGTTTCCAGGTGGAAGAGTGTAATGTCCCCAATTTCGATTTTTCCATTTGAGGAGGTCAGCGGAGATTTTGTGGGTGGTGCTAAGCATAGCACAATTTTGAAATTCAGGCATTGGAGGCAATTTTGATATGGGAGGCATAAAGGACTTAGGAGAATAGGAGAAATTTCAGCCTTGGTGGAATGTGGGGACCACAAAAAGGAGGCAATTCAACCCTTGGAGATAATTCACACTTGTGGAGGAAGAGAGAGAAAGAAAGGGGGTGCAAGTTAGTGGAAAATGGGGTCCACCAAGAGAAAGAGAGCCAACTTCTATAAATAAGGCAAGGAGGCCTCCATTTGGTATCTTTTGACAATCTAATTTGAACACAAGTTTCCTTGAGCTGTTTAGCCAAGTAAACCAATGTTGTTTAGCACAAGCAATTCCCAAGCGGAAATTCCAGCCTCTCTTTCAATGGACTTTGAGTGCCACCCTAAGAGGGAATTTCTGAGATTAGTGGGAAGGAATTTCATTGGAGTTCGTGGGACAGCTCAGGTCATTCTTCAGCAAATTCGAACTTCGAGGAGGACATAAGAGAAAAATTGTACCACGGAGCTTGGGGAGTTTCAAGGGGTATTTTCACCGAAGGATTTAGGAGAAATTTCACCAAGGGTTGACCAACAATTGTGGAGAATTTCAGGGTTGGAAGTTGTTGTTCTAGGGAGATCCAAATTCATCATTTTGGGCCTCGCAGAAGTGTCATTGGGCAGAATTCATGGGCTGGATTCTTCTCTTTTGTGTCGGGTTTGAGAAGAGATCTCTCTCAGTTCTTCCCGAGGGAAATTACAAGGCCATTCTACAGCTGATTGAGGAGGGATAAGTGACATATTCAGCAATTGTAGTTTGTGGGGAACGCAATTTCTACCAAGGAGGGCGTAGCACCGATTTTGGGTAATTCCAAGAGGTCGAATTAGCCCAAAACATTTATGGTTTTTGTTGGTCAGGGGTCAAGGAGTCTGCTCCTAATTTTGCAGAATATTTGGAGGAGTTTTGGTGTCCCAAACAATAGAATTATTTGACAGTCAAAGGAGGAGTGAGCGTAACTTTTGGGTCCCGAGTGGTCGGTAGAATTTGCCAAAACCCTTTCTGGGTTTTTCTCAATTTGTTGTTGAGAGTCCACGGTTAATTTGGTGGAATTTTCTGAGCACTTTTGGAGGCTCAAATAGGGGTTTCTTCCAGCCAGCAATTGCAGAATTTCCAGGGTCAATGTAGAGCTTGAGGAGAAATCATTTCTTTGCATCAAGGGCAGCGTTTTTCTCACCTGGAATTTCCTAGCTTGCTTTGGCAAGCCCAAGTGCACACATTCTATATATTTGTACTCTGTTTTTGATAATAAAATGGCTAAGTTTTGTTAACAAATCTAGGGCATAGCAAGTAAGTGATTTCTCTTCTATTAGTAACTGCTTGTGAGTGCTTTTAACTTTTTTAGATTAGGATCTTCTTTTAATTAGGTTATTAGCATTCTTCTTTACCAACCAGCGACCAATGCATAAACCATAAAGAGACAAGAGACACAAAATATAGGTTGTCAGCCCGGACTAAAACCTCTCTCTTTGAGAGGAAAACCCGCACAAATTCTTCTTATAGAGATTCCAATTAATGAAGACCAAGACCCTTGACCTATTTGCCACTCCAAGACCAAGACACAAGCTCTCTTAATGAGATCCTTTCACCACGACAATCAACCTTCTGCTCCTTTCCTTTTCTCTTCTCCTCTTCCACTTCGATCTTCTTTAGCTTCAAACCTTCAACCTTCCTTCTAGACTTTACCTTCTTTATCTAGGCCTCTTCTGCTGCGACTAAAGCTTCAGACTTCGCACTTTCTCGGCTACTCTTTCTCGATTCTTTTTGCTACACTTAAGCTTCAGACTTCACACTTTCTTGGCTACCCTTTCTCGACTCTTTCTTCTACACCTAAACTTTAGACCTCGCACTTTCTCTGCTACTTTATCTCAACTCTTTCTTCTGATGTACTTTGCACTCTCTGCTTCAAACTTGGTGACCGAAAATTTGTGTCTAAATGAAATTTGGATGGCCCTATTTATAGTGGTTTGCCACTGTAATAAGCCGACTTGAAGAGGGATGACTTGTGCTAGTCTTGGAGGGCTACTTGACATTTCTATTGTCTCATACATAAGTGTCATATACCCAAGAAGGGTCCTTCATACATGACAGACTCAAATTGATTTTATGACCAATCCTAAGGACTCACAATGGGATTCATACTAAAATAAAATTCCTTGCTCGTGAAACCCATAAGACAAGAATTACAATAATAATTTTATTTTTTTCTTTTCATCAATTACACACGTTATTATGAAGGCCGAACCTAGTTACTTTTCAACACTCCCTCTTAACTAGGGAGGTATTCATAATGGTACTTGGTCATTCTCAATCTGAAGAATTTCTCATAAGAAGAGTCGGATTGGTAACCCATCCATATAGCATCATATCAACCAGCATTGTCACATAGCAAGGCCTTGACTAACAGCTCTATCTCTCCACGAGATCCGAGCACAATGCTGGCGAGACCAATGATGTATAGACACCCTCATCATTGTCTCTCTCAGAATATACCCCATCCGAGTTCTCAGGGTGTGTTCCACCACGACTATTCTTATCTTGGATTCCCAATCCTCAAAGAATATCGATCTCAACGACTACTCTTATCTTGGATGCCCTAATACATCCTCGAAGAGCATCAGATGCCATATGCTTACCCAATCCTCCATTCTGTCTTCCCAAGTGAAGACAAGAATGATGTGTCTATCTTTCCCTCTTAATTAGGGGGGACATATCTATTCCAATAAAGGAATGTACTCATTCCTACAAAAGGAATGTACTTAATCTCCCTCTTGGCTTAGGAATTTCCAAGTTTATTCCAAGTAAGAAACTTGTTTTCAGGCTCCCTCTTAATTAAGGACCTACAGCAGCCCTCGAGTGGAGATAATGGGACAACCAACTGCTTGAACAACTCCTTCTCACAATGTCATGAACTTCTTTTCGTTATCTAGGAGTCTTCATGTTTGGGACTTCTACATAGGGCACCGACCATCCATGAGTCAGCCATGTCATCATCGGAAAGTGATCCATCAGTCCCTATCTGGCCTTCCTTCATGCCATGTTGCTTTATTCATGCCATGTTTGCTTGAGGATCTTTCATCCTACTACATGTGCATCAATGGTAGAAGATATCCATAGATCTTCCCTCGGCAGCCCTGAATAAACCCATCTAGATGTTTGTTCAAAATAAGGAATGAACATTAAAATCAACATTACCTTTGTGATGGTCTTTCATCATGACATCTTCTAGTTTGCATCAGCATCCTGCATACATATTGACACATCTCCCAAAGATATATATTGTCAAGGGTCTCTTTCCTTTTCAGACTCCATCAGAGTCTTGATATCTTCCATGGACATATCCTAGTCAAATCTTCTTGGTCTTTCAGATGTTGATCGCCTTTACCATGGTTGTATATTCCATAATCTCTTCTTCCTTTCTTCGCACATTACATTCCGAGGAGCTTCCAATTAGAGTTCCTCAATTGTAGTCAACCACCTCATACTTCATATGAGGACATATTATGTTGATTTCATCTAGTGAATGTGTGACTCATGCCTTCTTGCATCCTTTCGGAGGAGGAGATCCTTTTTCTTTTGATCATGCTCTCAAGATAGAGCATTGATCCATGTTACCTGCAACCATATGACATAACTCTTTAATATTGAATATAAGCATACATACCTCATTTTTTCTTTGTGTCATCCATACTCCCTGCAGGAGGTTCCTTGATTGAAAGAGCTTCAATCCCTTGATCTGCTTCACTTTTATGTCATCACATCATCATCCCATGAATTCCACAAGATTGGAGTTCTTGATGAAACACTTGCTTCTCCTCATGATCGATGAACCCTTCAATGAAGATTCCATCAAAGAATCTTGAGGATCTAAAGTATCCCCATCAGCAAATGTTTCCTTTTGTCAGATGTAAGATGAACCTTGTACTAGATGACCTTGCCACTTATGTTTCCAATGAGATTCACAAGAGCTATATCCTTGACTTCCAAAGATTCTAACCATCTTTCATGCTTCTCTATGATGATGTCACGATCTCTTTCTTTCAATGCTTCTATGGCGCATCCCATTTAGTGAATTATGATAGCCATATCTTACAACAGAAGACTTAGGAATTTGAAAAGAACTTAGGTGAGGAAGACTATCTCAGTCATAGTAGAGATCTCTTACTTCCTCTATCTTGGACTTCTTATTTTCAACTTCCTCCACTTCTTCAGTGATATGAGCTTCTTCTCTTCTTCTTTTGTTATTGTCCTTCTTGATCTTAGGACAATCTCTTTTGTAGTGTCCATATTCTTGACACCCATAGCATTGGATTTTAGCCATGTTCTTTTTCTTTTTCTGAGGACCAAACTTTCCAAATTGTCCCTTTCTTCTTGTCATTGCAGCATAAGCTTGATTTTGCTCACCTGCTCCCACATCAGATTTGGCCTTTAGTCTAGATTCTTCAATCTTGCATAGTGACCATAGATCCTGGAATGGAGTAGCTTCTTTCTTCCCATAAATACTTGAAGTGAAGCTACCCCACTCCTTCGGTAGTGCATTTAATACAACTATAGTCATTTCTCTATCAGACATGACTTCTCCCAGATCTTGTAGTTGATCCCGGATCTCAGATATCCTCATAAAGTATGAGGCTATTCCATCTTCCCTAGCTATCTTCAGCTTGTAGAGTTCTTACCTTAATGAGATGACTTCTCTAGCAGTGCTTATGGAATACAACTCTACCAGTTTGTTATAGATGTCTTTTGAAGTTTCGAGTTTAGATACATATGGGATGAGGGGATGCTTGATGGATTCAATGAGAATCCTTTGAGCCCTAATTTCCCCCTTCATATACTTTGCAAGTTCTTGAGCATCTTCTTCTCCTGGTTTAGCGATAGACCCTTTGACATGTTCTATAACCTCATTTTCAATTAGATTTAGATATGTCCTTTTCTTCCATGCAAGATAGTTTGAAGCCCCAACCAATTTGTTGTTTTCCTTACAAAAAGACATTTTGACAGATTCAGATGTGGACATAAATATACTTACTTGATAGGATGCTCCTCCTTGTTGCTTCCTTGATGTTGATGATGATATAGAGAATAGAAAAACTACTCCTTGATGAAGATAGCTTTTCTTCAATAATGATCCTTGATCTCACAGAGAGGGAGATCCCTTAGGATCCTTTGAAGGTGAAGTCTTGTTGATGAAGATCAATGATGACTTCTTGATGATGTCTTCAAAGGTAGGAATCTTGAGAGAGAGATCACCTTAGAGTCTTGATGATAATGCCTTTTGATCTAGCTTCCTTTGAATGAATAGTCTTCAAAACACTTCAACTTCAAAGTGATTGAGAGTGGATCCCAGGAATGCTTCTTTGGTTGATGATGATATGATCTTGATCTTGAAGTGCTTTTCTTGGATGAATAAACTTTAAGTTTATCTTGATTTGTAGATCTCTTTGAGAAAATGTAGGGCTTTGGCCTTCTTTTCTTGATGATGATCCTAATACTTCTTTGTAGACTTCTTTGGTCTATGGTTATGATGCTTCCTTTGTAGATCTTGACTTCAAGATGATCTTTACTTTGATGCCTTCCTCGAGATTTGATCCTTGAGTGTCTCTTGATAAGATGCCCTTCCTTGACTTTGTCACCTTAGCTCTGATAGCATGTTGAGAAATCTAGGGCATAGCAATTAAGTGATTTCTCTTCTATTAGTAACTGCTTGCGAGTGCTTTTTACTTCTTTAGATTAGGATCTTTTTTTACTTAGGTTATTAGCGTTCTTTTTCATCAAACAGCTACCAATGCATAAACCTTAAAGAGACAAGAGACACAAAATATAGGTTGTCACCCAGAGCTAAAACCTCTCACTCTTTGAGAGGAAAACCCACACAAATTCTTCTTATAGAGATTCCAATTGACGAATACCAAGACCAAGACCCTTGACCTATTTTCCACTCCAAGACCAAGACACAAGTTCTCTTGATGAGATCCTTTGACAACGACAATCAACCTTCTGCTCCTTTCCTTTTCTCGGCTCCTCTTCCACTTCGATCTTCTTTAGCTTCAAACCTTCGGCCTTCCTTCTAGACTTTACCTTCTTTGTCTCGGCCTCTCTTCTGCTGCAACTAAGCTTCATACTTCACACTTTATCAACTACTCTTTCTCGGTTCTTTCTACTACACTTAAGCTTCAAACTTCGCACTTTCTTGGTTACCCTTTCTCGGCTCTTTCTTCTGCACCTAAACTTCAAACCTCGCACTTTCTTGGCTACCCTATCTCGGCTCTTTCTTCTGCTGTACTTCGCACTTTCTGCTTCAGACTTGGTGACCGAAAATCTGTGTCTAAATGAAATTTGGATGGCCCTATTTATAGTGGTTGCCACTATAATAAGCCAACTTGAAGAGGGTAAGCTGACATGACTGTTTGGAGGAGATAATTAATTCCATTTGAAGCCGACTTGAAGAGGGATGAATTGTGCTTGTCTTGGAGGGCTACTTGAAATTTCTATTGTCTCATACATAAGTGTAATATGCCCAAGAAGGGTCCTTCATACATGACATAGACTCAAATTGATTTCATGACCAATCTTAAGGACTCACAATGGGAGTCATACTAAAATAAAATTCCTTGCTCATGAAACCCATGAGACAAGAATTACAAAAATAATTTTATTTTTCTTCTTTTCATCAATTACATAAAATCACAATTACACATGACATTATGAAGACCGAACCTAGTTACTTTTCAACAAGTTTGGCGCAATTCTAGTGCAATTTTATGGGTGTTTAATTGTTGTCTAAATATTTCTATGTTGTATGTGTATTTTGTTTTGTTTATCATTGTTATCTCCTTTTGGGAACATTACAGTGGTATCAATGCCATGATCTTGGCCGGTTGTGAGGTAGCCAACTAGATCATGGAAGATTTGGGCATGTATGCATAGTGACGGGTTAAACCATACACAACCCATGGCTCAAGGGAGATTCTGTATGCAGAAATTCTGAGGTAGAATCTGCTAGAATGATGAGAGGTTGGGCCAGTTGAGGAAGGTGATAGACCAAATCCATCCTCATCCTTACAGTAGAGACACTAGAGGTACACAAGTAATGGGGGCACAACCATGTACACCATGTGGGAAAAGTCGACAGAATCAGGGCACTAGATCTACTCAAAAGGAGCAGACAAGATAGGGATCATTTGAGGGTGAGACCAAGAGGCGTTATTGTTGGTGGAGACTATTGGAAATGTAACTATGTTCGGTCTTCATTAACGTACTTGAGTCACTATGTAATGTACTTGTCAAAAGAATAAAGAAAAGAATTTTTATATTATTATTGTGACTTATTAAAACATTGGTTTCATGATTGGGTCACCTTGTTTCAGGTCAAAGTCCCCATTGAGGACTTCTAGGATTTATTCTGAGTATATAGAGTCATTATACATTTAAAGAGACTCTTCTTGGGCTTTTGAATCATGTAAAAAGGTTAAGTATTGAGTCAAATATGAATTATGTAACCTCCACACCATGTCGGCCTAAGAGAAGATCAAGTCGGCCTAAGGAACCTATGCGACCCCACAAGGAGTCTATGAAAGCAAGCTTATCGAATTCATTTGGTGCATCATTCTCTCACACAAGTTCGATCTCTTTTGTAGCTGGGAAGAAGTGCGAAGTTCTCTTGTAACTAGGAAGTGCGAAGTCTGTTACTAGGAAGCTGAAGTGAATGCGAGTTTGGGGAAGTCTAAGGAGAAAAGAAAAATCGAAATTTTGGTGTCTCTCTCTCTCTCTGTTTCGTGGTCTGGATTGGGAGATCAAAGTCTCTTAAGTTTCACTGTTGTCGAAGTTGCATGTTGTCGGAAGTTGTTGCCTAGTCAAAGTTGCTAGAAGGGGTCGAAGATCTGGGAGACTAACTTGGTGTGGAGGGAAACTCTAGTCTTGGTCTTGGGTAAAGAGTCTCAAATAATACTATTGAAAAGAAGAATTACCTTCACTGGGTTTCCCCCTCGAGGGGGGTTTTTCCCTGGCATGTGCCTATATCTTGTGTCTCTTGTTTTGTGATCTTCATACATACATTATATGGTAATGGCTTGATGAAAGATAAGATAATAAAGAAGTAAAAGAAGCCAACACACTCACATGTAATTATCAAGAAACGAGAATCAAACCCTAATATAATTACTTTGATTTTCCAGCATGGTATCGGAGCTAAGGTCAAGAAGAGTCAAAGATCACTTTGTTAGCATGGATTCCCCCTCTATGATGAACTACATAAGAATGGATTTCAAAACCGCTGGATGCTGGATCAAGAAGGTCATCTTCTACTTGTTAAATAAGGTCAAGGGTCAAGGATTTTTGGCTTCTCTTACAAGTTCTCTTACTGATGACTATGCTGTTAGAGACCTAGGATCAACACTATTGAAGCTGGATAATGGATCAAAGCTGAATTATATATGTTCCAGGTTTGAAAAAGAATTTGCTTTTTATTGTTTAGAAGATAAAAGATGGAAAAGTATTGGTTTGGGAAAAAGACTCGAGTATTGATAATGCTAGGGTTATTGGAGTTCGTGAAACTAGGTCTAAAGAGATATTAGACCTCATCCATTCCGATGTATGTGGGCCCATGTCTGACAACTCACTTGGAGGTCATCTCTACTATGTAACATTCATTGATGACCATTCTAGAAAGACATGGCTCTACCTCCTCGAGACAAAGGTGAAGTATCTAATAAGTTCAAAGAGCTTAGGGCTGAAGTGGAAACCCTAACCCAAAGAAAGATAAAAACTTTGAGGTCTAACAATGGTGGGAAATACACTTCTAAGGAATTGATTGCATATTGTAAGGAAGTTGATATTAAGAGGGAGCTCATTGTTCCCTATTATCCCGAACAAAATGCGAAAAGCAAGAATAGGTCAATTGAAGAAGGCATTCAAACCATAACCATGCTCCTTGATCAAGATCTACCAAAGTTCTTATGGGAAGAAGTAGCGATGACAACCGTATACATTCAAAATAAGAGTCCTCATAAGAGTCTTGATAATACAACACCCAAAGAAGTATTCACAGGAAAGAAGTCGAGTGTGGACCACCTCCGAATCTGTGGAAGTCCAGCATATATTCATGTTCCGTAAGACATCTACTATATTCTCAAAGAAGTATGAAGGAGAACCTCTCAGGACAAGGTAGGTTAAGGAACAAAGGTATGCTTTAAATACGTTGATTTCTTTATATTGAAAGGATTATTCATTTGACAGTCTATTACTAACATTGTTATGTATAGCTATATTGAATCATAATGATTCTTATTTTTGGGTGATTCATCTCTTGATAAATCTACCCACCCTCTCTCATATGTTGAACTAATTTTGTAGAACCCTAGATAGTATCTGGAAAACCCTAACCAAAGGGTATGCTAATGTGAATGTCTGAAACCCTAAACTGCTTAGGGATATTGTGAAATGTCATTTGAAGTCTGATGATGTCATGTTTGGGATTTTGGTATGATCAGGAAAACCTAACTTGTAAGGGTTGAATGATAAGGTCTAAAATCTCGAACCTTTGAAGTTTTGGTAATGTTGTGTGTGTTATGTTTCTACATTGAAATCTAGCTCAAAAGGGTTTGGTGGAATGTGTGAGCAAGACCCCTATATTGTCTTAGAAATGATTTCCTTGGTATGTGTGTGTTTGTTTGATCAAACCCTAGTCAAATCAAGTTTGAATGTCCAACTCTTATTTGATATTTTTTGTGAAGTTCGGTTTGACTAACACATGATATGGAATGTATTTGCATCTAGGATATATAGATATGTCCTTTTGATTGAAACCCTAGCTTGGTCTAGGTCAGATGTATTAATGTTGTTGGACATATGATATGCTTATGTATGGTTACGAATTCCTAGATATGTGTGTTGACCTAGTCATTGATGGTCATAAGTCTTCGGATTTAATGGAAATCCTTGTCTGAAATTCTAGGATGATGATATATGGAAATCTAGGGTGTTGTAGCTAAACCCTAGTGAAGTTAAATTGTCTAGTATGTGTGATATAACAATCTGAAATCTATTAGATGATTGTTGAAAATGAAAATCTGGATTTTGCAGTTAAATCCTAGTAGTAATATTGCCTAGTGTGAAATGTAACAATCTGAAATCTATGTATTTAATGATTGATGAGATTGTGAAAATGGAATTCTAGAGTTTTGGAGTTAAACCTTAGTCAAATTAAAATCCCTGAAATATGATGATTTGAGATTTGTGTAAGATCGTTGAAATTGTGAAAATGGAATTCTAGGGTTTTGGAGTTGAACCTTAGTCGAAGTAGAAATCTCTGGTGAATGTTGACAATATGATAATTTTATATTTGTGGAAGATTGTTGAAATTTGAGTTTTGATGATTCATCGGAAATCTAGGGTTTGCAACTAACCGTAGCGGAAGTTGGTCAAGTTAATGACTAAGTTGTGATTGACTTTGATTGATTCTTTTGTATGAAATCTAGGATCTATATGAATCCCTAGTGAGAGGTCTAACATATGAATTTTGAAAGGTTGTTGGATACTTTATATTTGTCTGAATTGTTTCTAGGTTTGCTATATGTTGTAGTAAGGTATGCCATACCTTTGGAAGACACATTGAAACCCTAGATGCAATGAAAGTTATTATGAAGAAGTCTAGGGTTTGTGACTAAGTCGCTAGCAAGATGATGAAGAGTATATGTCTCTTGTTTGTAAATTAAGTTTGGGTATCCGATATGTATAAAGTTGAAATGCTTTCGTGATTTAATATGGCTAACATCATGCTTCTGTAGATTTGGTTGTACTTGCTATCTAACTTGTGCAGGTACACAATCTTCAATTTGGTGAAGATGTTAGGTAATAAGCATGATGAGGATGATAGTAACTCTGATGAAATGGTTGGAAGCCACGAAAGATTCTCTGATGATGAAAAGAAGAAGCAAAACTCCCTAAGTTAAGAAGGAGTTTGGATGAAATCTCCCTAGGTTAATAAGGAGCTTGAATGGAAGGAATCTCCCTAGATAAGAGGATGGCTGAGAATATTCCTTGTATAGGAATGATTAGATTCTCTTTGTTTAAGAGGGAGTGACAAATATGATTCTCTGCTTCATGTGTCATGCACTAGACCAAGACTAACAGCCATAAGTGTTAGTGAGGGCCATGAGTAGGAGAAGGAAATTGGAAAATGCATTTTGAGGTGCTGCTGAAAGAAGGACAGCAGGATCCGATTGAAGAATATGTTACTGCATATGAAATAGGAAGAATAATGTATGATTGAGGAATCTTCTGTCAAAGATTCGGTTGATAGTCCTACTATGGAAAGTTAAGAAGCAACATTTGTTGTCTAGTAAACCCCGGAGGTTTGTATTTGAATATGTACATGTGAAAATATTATTGATTGGGGTTGTGTTTGTACAGGTGAATCTCTCGAAGGTTTTGATAGCATGTTGGTTACTAATCAGTTTCATCAGGAGAGATTTGTGGTCCTTGATCTACTGGATCAAGGGCTGTTGAGGCTTTGTGAGTGAAGCATTGCCTGGGAAGACATTTGGCCGGCACTTTGTGTTGATGTCTGGGTCCCGAAGTTGAAAAGGTGGTGTTGGTTATTGAGCTCTGTTTTGGATACACACCTGGATTTTTGGGTTGATGGTTAGCAAGTAAACCTGAGGGTACCTAAAGGGGCTGAAAGATTGAGTCCATCTTAGTCCCACCTGGATAGATTGCCTTGGTCAGGAATCTAGTCCATGGCATTGTGGTGACTAAACTGTTGAGTGACAGTTTGGATAGATTGCCCTGGTCAAGAATCTAGTCGATGGCATTGCAGTGCCTAAAGTTCTCCGTGGTTCATATAGTTTGATATCTTCCATTGTATTTGTACATTATGAATACCTCCCTAGTTAAGAGGGAGTGTTGGAAATGTAACTATGTTCGGTCTTCATTGATGTACTTGAATCCCTAGGTAATGTACTTGTCAAAAGAATAAAGAAAAGAATTTTTATTATTATATTGTGACGTAATAAAGCATGGGTTTCATGCTTGGGTCACATTGTTTTAGGTCAAAGTCCCCATTGAGGACTTCTAGGATTTATTCTGAGTCTATAGAGTCATTGTACATTTAAAGAGACCCTTCTTGGGCTTTTGAATCATGTAAAAAGGTTAAATATTGAGTCAAATATGAATTATGTAACCTCCACACCATGTCAACCTAACATACCTATTCAACCCCACAAGAAGCCTATAAAAGAAAGCTCATCAAATTCATTTGGAGCATCATTCTCTCACACAAGTTCGATCTCTCTTATAGTTGGGAAGAAGTGCGAAGTTCTCTTATAGATGGGAAGAAGTGTGAAGTTCTCTTATAGCTAGGAAGAAGTGCGAAGTCTGTTGTCAGGAAGCCGAAGTGAATGCGAGTTTGGGGAAGTCTAAGGAGAAACGAAAAATCGAAATTTTGGTGTCTCTCTCTCTCTGTTTGTGGCCTGGATTGGGAGATCTAAGTATCCTAAGTTTCGCTATTGTCAGAAGCTGCTGCCCAGTGATGATAATATCGATGATATATCGCCAGATATCGAAAATATCACGATATTTTCGACGAGCCGAAATATTGCCGAGAAAATATCGCTATATTTTTGGCTCCCGAAAATATTGCAATATTTCTGACATATCGCCGATATCTCAGCAAAATATCGCGAGACGACGTAAAATATCGCCGGGAGTGTTTTGTCGCAGCTAGAAAAATGGAAAATCGTTTTTTTTCTTCATTTTTGTTTCTGTGTTGGAGAAGGAAGGGGAAGAGTTTTGTGGTGGTTGTCAAGGAGGGTTTGAGGATCAAACAATGATCATCACCACCAACTAAGATTTTTTTGTTGATCAAAGATTGAAGAATAGTGAGATAGACTTCATTTCTTCCATTAACAAGTATGTTCTTAAAAACCCCTATGTTAATTATTTTTCATAGATTTAAGGTTATGCTTGCTTGCCTCTTTGCCTACCAACATTTTGTTTCTTTGTTTTTTTCCATTTGCTATGATTTTCATGCCCATGAGCCAATGCAAGGGTTTTCTCCATATTTGGACAGCAAGCTTCATTTTTTTTTCAACTTTCTTATGCACCCTCTTATTGCCATTTTTCATTCACATTGCAAAATGCAAATAATGTAGTAATTTTTTTAAATGAGGTGGTTATTACTTATTATTTTTTGTGTTGGGGGGTTTAATGCCAATTTTTTGTTTTTTTTGTGCCCTAGGTTTGAATTAGTTCACTACAAATGTCAAATATGCCAAAAGCCTTGGACCCATTTTGGGAGTATGGGGACGCTATTGGTGGGGCAAATCAGGCATATATATCATGCAAGTTGTGTGGGACCAAGATGTCAGGAGGGGTTACACGATTGAAATACCATCTAGCTAGACTCTTTGCACATGATGCAGATGTAATGCCTTGTGTGGTTTCTAGTGCAAAGGTTATACAAAAATTTCTTGAAGCAATTGCTGAACAAGACAAAAAGAAAGCTGCTAGGGAGAGGCCAATGGTCTCAGATAGATAGTTGCTAGTTTTATTTGTTTTGCAACTTTTGCTACATATAAGTTTATAACTCATGATGATGAAATAATTTTAAAGTTTTATATATGTGATGTTATTTTGTTGGAGTCCTTGATTGGACATTTATTAGGGATCAGCAGGATATGTGATGTTATTTTGTTTGAGTCCTTCATTGGACAATTATCAGGGATTAGCAGGATTTGGTATCGCCTTTGAAGTTTGATGTATCATTTCTATTTGACATCATATATATATCAGTGCTTTCTTCATATTTATGTGTCAATGTGTTTAGTTCATGTTGTTATTGCTTTATATGTTTAGAAATCTGAAGAAAAAAAATGAATATATTATGCATTTTTTATGCTTGCCGATATTTGTCGATATTTTCGCCGATATTTCTGATAAGATGTTTTCTGGACCCTCGCCGATATTTTGCCAATACCGATATTTTCAACACTGCTGCTGCCTAGTCAAAGTTGCTGGAAGGGGTCGAAGATCTGGGAGGCTGACTTGATGTGGAGGGAAAGTTTGGTCTTGGTCTAGGGTAAAGAGTCCAAAGAATACCATTGTAAGGAAAGATTATCTTGACTGGGTTTTCCCCTCGAGGGGGTTTGGCCTTAGCATGTGCCTATATCTTGTGCCTCTTGTTTTGTGATCTTCATACACACATTATATGGTAATTGCTTGATGAAAGGTAAGATAATAAAGAAGTAAAAGAAGCCAACACGCTCACAAGTAATTATCAAGAAAGGAGAATCAAACCCTGATATAATTACTTCGATTTTCCAACAGAGACTTGGCTTTAGATATCCGGAGCCTGAGGAGGAGGTTCAACAAAAGGACACGCACGATGGTGAGGGGCACATCGATATACCCAGTGTAGCACAGGAGTCACCATTGTTCGAGACCTCTTTGATAGCACCAGTTGACACCTTAACGGAGAGACTGGAGCATACACCCATAGAGTCATCTGATGATGTGGTGTTTGTCGTTAATGAGGTGCCATCCGTTGTTGAAGTATCCATTGATGAGGTGTCCAAGATCGTGTCCGAATTTTCAGGTGATGGCAACCCATAGCAGATTAGGGAGGTGTTGGGAGACACATCCATTAGTGAGGTGCTGATGGGCACAGAGGCACCCAAAGTCATGACAAAGTTCTTAGACGACAGCTACCTATAGCAGCATGGAGAGCACCTTGAGGAGCGTGAGCTAGATGAGGATGTTATGCTCGATGAGCTACTTGTGGAGGGACAGCTCAGGACTCCTGTTGTGCCCATGGTAGAGGAGGATGGGCAATCATCTATTTGACCTGCCATCAATGGGGAGTAGAAAGATGCGCAAGCAGCCAGCAAAGTTGTAGTGCTTCTAGACAGTAGCTCTCTTCAGGCTTACATAGATGGGGCCTACAGTGTTGTTGGGTTACCTCTGCACGTTCGAGGGAGATTGGCTAGGTTACCTAGACAGGTTGCATATGATGACCGTGCCAGTGAGACAAGGCGACATGAGTTGCATAGGGCACAACACTCACATGATGGAATTACTACGTACTCGAGGACTCTTGCATTTGATTCCTATCATGGGGTTGGGTGGAAGAGGTATTGAGTTGGCACCTGATAGGGCTGACTAGGTTTTTGGATACATCCATGGTCGGGAGCATAGTTCAACAGGGGTTGTGGTTTGCCAGAGGGGCTCGAGGGTTGGATCATCGTTGGGACCCAGGTGGGACTCCCCACCACTCCATGGATTGGGTCAGTCATGGTATTAGCAGGATGGTGGATCCAGTGATTGGACTCACCCCCATTTTCATATTCCCACCAGAGTTTTGGATAGCACCCGTGACAGGTCGAGCTGATAGAGGAGCAAGCAGACTCCATGAGTTGTCTTGGCATGTTGGCCGTGTGTGGGGGCATAGGATGATCAGTGTACCTTGGCAGGAGGTTGTCAAAGGAGGTGGCATCGGCAGGCCACCAGATAGTTCCTTGTATGGAGAGGAGGATTTCCCATGGATATATGGGGCACAGGGGTCACCAAGGAGCAACACCTTAGGGACACCCCCACAGGTACATAGGGAGATTTGCATGTTAAATCTCTCAGGGAGGATCAGGAGGGGAGGTCCACTTATCCGAGGTTATGGAGATCAGAGAGTGGATACAATGATACTAACAAGATGCAGACTGATACTTACTGACTCTGTTTTAGATCATGGCATCCAGGGATGTATAGGGGCATGCAGCGGTGTGCAGTGATATGCAGAGGGGCACGAAGGTGCACAGTGGTGTGTATTGGTGTGTAGGGTCGCACCAGGGTGTAGGAGGAGTGGTTCACATCGCAATGCATTTCCTTATAGTGTGACAGACGCATCGATACAGGAGGGATACCAGCTGATCCAGGGTAATGTGACAAAATGTAGCAGGGTCCAGCAATGCACAGAGATGTGCAATTGTATGCCAGGCGGCATGAGGATACATGGTTATATGCAGCAGCGTGCGAGGCTGCACTACAGACTAGGAGAATGATGCGAGCAAGGAGACTACTTGACGAGAGCATTAGGCATGCCATTGAGGGGGGCATACCTAGGTTTGGAGAGTGGTTCGGTCACGGGGCCAGTCAGGAGTGTCCACACAGGTTCTCGACCATACCCGCGGAGCCCATGCATCTCTCACTCACTGGCCTTGCAGACAGTTGAGGGGAGCCTTGTTGTGTCTAATGGAGGCCTACATGTGGATAGCGAGACTTGGGAGACTAGCTTGAGATGAATCTAAGAGATTCAATGCATCAGGGGCAGAATAGGGATTCCCCGGTGAAGGAGCAAGGTCAGTACGCAAGTTGGCAGCCACAAGCTAGGAGATGAGATGATCTTCTGCAGGAGTGGTATATCACTCATTTCTCAGCCCACACTTGGTGAGCTAATCATGGGGGAGGCATGTGACTCTACTTCAGTAGGGCTTGTTGGGATCCTGCATGAGCAGGGGATACCATGTATAGTTGAGGCAGTTTTCCAATGGGTATCCGGGCTTTAGACATTGTATTGGCACATTACCAAGGGTGCAGATGGTAGACTTAGTGGTGATGATTGACTAGAGCAGGATAGATCTACATACACTAAGACGGTCGCAGGCATCAGACATTTGTCTATTAGCAGCATTCAGGGATTAGTTGTATGGCATGTGGGGTTCCTAGTGGACATCGATACTCGGTAGGCGGCAAGAATAGGAAGTGATGGGATTTCAATTTGGCATTGGATTCCAAGGATCCATTGGGGCAGTAGATCCCTTTTCTCCGGAGGGATCACAGAGTTGACAATGACAGGACAGCATCTCCCTTGGGAGGTCAAGTTGGGGATCGTCAAGATTATCACTCTAGGCCGAGGAGGATTTTCCCTACTATTGTTTCGGCTAGAGACTGGACAAGGATTGGTAGATGATGGCTTTGATGGGATGCCCTAGCACGATCATCTTCAGCGCTATAGAGTTGTCCTTTATTAGGGTTGTGACAAAGGATTACGGGAGTGGATGGATCTGCAGGAGCACAAGGGGGTCACAGTCATGCCTAGACTGGCACAACACCTACACGTTGACCTCACTTTGAGATTAGTATGGGGCCCTGGAGCTATAGGGCAGAGCAATTGGGTCACAGACTTAGGAGAGAGGGTTCCGACCAGGGAAGGACATACAGGTATTTTGTTGAGTCTCAGTTTGGCAGTAGGCATGACACCTCTCAAGGACTTCCCGAGATGGGATAACACTTCACATGGGTGGTCTTATGACCAACTGGATGTGCTTGGCCCCCATAGATACTACACCATCAAGTTCCAGGAGGGGAGGATACGGTATGAGTACTATGGGTAGTTGACCATAGTCAAAGTGGCATAGTGTCGACATAGTGGTATCCCTTTGAGATTAGCATGGGACCCCAGTATTACAAGGTTTGGCAGTTCAACCACCTTTAGGGACAAGCTGGTCTCTACAGGGGGAGGTCATGTACATCTTCCATTGGGGTTCAGTTCTATGGAGAGTATTTGGTCCCCCAGAGACTCACTGATTCTCGGTGGCACATTTGGGACCCTTGTATTGTTTGTAGAGATAGTTGGGTCGACAAGGAGAGAGTTTGGTCCCCCAGAGACTCACTGATTCTCGGTGGCACATTTGGGACCCTTGTATTGTTTGTAGAGATAGTTGGGTCGACAAGGAGAGAGCTTGTTTGAGGACAAGCAATTTTTGGTATGGAGGACTGTAATGTAACCAATTTTGATTTTTCCATTTGAAGAGGTCAACAGAGATTTTGTGGGTGGTGCTAAGCATAGCACAATTTTGAAATTCAAGCATTGGATGTAATTTTGAATCTTGATATGGGAGGCATAAAGAACTAAGGAGAATAGGAGAAATTTCAGCCTTGGTGGAATGCGGGGGCCACAAAAAGGAGGTAATTCACACTTGTGGAGGAAGAGAGAAAGAAAAGGGGTGTGAGTTAGTGGAAAATGGGGTCCACCAAGAGAAAGAGGGCCAAATTCTAGAAATAAGGCAAGGAGGCCTCCATTTGGTATCTTTTGACAATCTAATTTGAACGCAAAGTTTCCTTGAGTTGTTTAGCCAAGTAAACTAGTGTTGTTTAGCACAAGGAATTCCCAAGCGAGAATTCCAGCCTCTCTTTCGGTGGACTTCAAAAAGGGAATTTCTGAGCTTAGTGGGAAGGAATTTCACTAGAGTTCGTGGGACAGCTCAAGTCATTCTTCAGTGAGTTCGAACTTCCAAGAGGACGCAGGAGCAAAATCGTACCACTGAGCTAAGGGAGTTTCAAGGGGTATTTTGGCCAGAGGATTTAGGAGAAATTTCACTAAGGGTGGACCAGCAATTGTGGATAATTTTAGGGTTGGAAGTTGTTGTTCCAGGGAGAGCCAAATTCATCATTTTGGGCCTATGCAATAGTGTCACTGGAAAGAATTCGTGTGCTGGATTCTTCTAATTTGTGTCGGGTTTGAGAAGAGATTTCTCTCAGTTCTTCCTGAGGGAAATTACAAGGCCATTCTACAACTGATTGAGGAGTGATAAATGACATATTCAGCAATTGTAGTTTGTGGGGAACACAGTTTCTACCAAGGAGGTGTAGCATTGATTTTGGGTAATTCTGAAAAGTCAGAATTAGCCCAAAACATTTCTGGGTTTTGTTGTTCAAGGGCCATGGAGTCTGCTCCTAATTTTGCAGAATTTTTGGAGGATTTTTTGGTGCCCCAAACAGTAGAATTATTTCACAGTTAGTGGAGGAAGAGTGAGAGTAAATTTTGGGTCCCGGGTGGTCGGTAGAATTTGCCAAACCTTATCTGGGTTTTTCTGGGTTTGTGGTGGAGAGTCCAAGGTTAATTTAGCGGAGTTTTCTGAGCAATTTTGGAGGCTCAAATAGGGGTTTCTTCCAGCCAACTGTTGCAAAATTTCCAGGGTCAGTGCAAAATTTTCCAACGCAGAAGTTTACAATGGTATCAGAGCCTTAGTCTTGGCTCAGCCTGTGGGTTTGGTTTGAGAGCAGCCAGCTAGATATTTCATGACAAAGGAAAATCCATATACAAAGATACCTTACAGTAGAAGATACCCATATAGAGAGCCAACCCTCATTACAGAGGAAGACATCCCTGATACAGAGAGTGAAGAGACACCAGAAAAGGGGAAGGAGATAGAAGAAACACCTGAGATTGAAGAGCCTGATTTGGTTGATAGGGCAAAACAAGCCTTTAACAATTTACTAAATGCAATAAATGACTTAGCTAAGGGCCAGAAGGAGACGGTAGACTTAATGAAAGGTATGTCAAATACAAGGACTTCCACTGGGAAGGAGCCACTGAATGGGGAAGGGTCCAATAGTGCTAAAGGAAGTCAGGCCCGTAACCATGTGCAAAACGAGTTATGCACTGGCAATAAAATACCCAGACCCCCCAATATGCCTTACTTTATATATGAGACACCAGAGGACATACCTGAACAGTCTAGTCATGGAATTTCCTATGCGGAGTACCTAGGGGAGTACAGGGCATTGGGATGGGGGTTTCAATCTGCCATGAGCTTCACTAATTTCTACCATCTTCAATTGAAAAGCAAACCCAACCATTTCAAAGCATAATCAAGAGCTACTGAAAACTTTGGGGAAAGGTGACCATCCCCTACTTTGATGGGTCAACTAAGTGTTTAGCTTGTTCATGAGTTCAAAAATTGGATACTTATTTTCAACCACATCAAATAACCGAGAGGAGGCTATTAAGCTAGCCACACTACACTTGGATGGCAAGGCTCATGAGTGGTGCTACCATGGGCTGGTGACGTTGGGGCATAACAGCATCACCTCATACACAGAGTTCACTCAAAGGCTTATTGAGCGCTTTGACAGGAAGGATCTGGAGATTCATTTTAGAGAGTTAGCACAGCTCAAGCAGACAGGTAGTCCGGAGGCTTATATTGCAGAGTTTCAAAGACTGGCGGTCATGGCCACAGATATTTTAGAGGCCAGATTGGTGATGTTATTTGTAGAGGGGTTGGCAAAACCTCTATGTGGATGGGTCAAAAGTTTTGAACCCACCACACTTCGTGTGGCAATCAACAAAACCAACAACTTACAGGATGTCGCTTCCAAAAATAAATTCACTCCTAAACCTTCTTTCCCTCAGAAAGGTAAAGAGGTCAAGCCCCCTCACAAGGAGTGGGCTGGGAAACCAAAGATGGATGAGGAGACCCAAAAAGAGCTGAGGAAGAAGAAACTTTGTTTCACATGTCAGGAGACATAAGCACCAGGGCAAAAGTGTGCAGGCAAAGACAACAGGAAAAGCTCATTACATTGAGGTGTCCTCGGAGAGTGATAGCAATGATGGGGGTGAGGAGCAGATACAAGGATCAATACAAGAACAAGAACAGGGGAAGATGTACCAGACTGTTGGAGGTGAGTCCTCGCATGCAAAGGGAAAAGCTCCTGTTTTAGCCTCTATGTTGGGATTCCCTAGATATCACACTTTCAGAGTTAGCGGTGTTATAGCAAGTCACAAGGTCATAGTACTAGTTGATGGTGGAGCTTCTCACAACTTCATAGATGTTGAGTTGGTGGAACAGAGGGGAATTCCTACAGCAGAGTTCGATGGTTTTACAGTCGTCATAATAAGGAAACATAATATGGACTGCAACAAGTACATTCCCAAACTACAGCTCACCATGGGGAACTATACAGTGACAGATAACTGCTCGTGGTGGATGTGTCGAATGCTAATGTAGTGTTGGGGTGTTAGTGGCTTTACTACATCGTAAAGTACACCACAAACCAGCGAAACATGGAGATGGAATTCGACGATCCAATAGATGGTAGGAGAGTAGTTTTAAGAGCCATGCATAAATACCCGCCCAAGCTTGTATCATCCAACCACATGGAGGCTATATTGAAAGGTGATATTGAGTGGGAAGTAGAGTGCCTTATTACAAACAATAGGTAGTTGGAGCAACCACGACAACACTTAGAGGACATATAGGTATTACTTCATAAACATCATAAAGTTTTTGCTCACATTCCTCCAGGTACACCACCAGAGGATGGTGTGCAGGCAGTTATAACCACTCCTTATCAACATCCCAAATTTTATAAAGATGACATAGAGAAAGCCATAAAGAAGTTGTTGAGGTCGGGCCATATTCGCCTGAGCTCTAGTCCGTTCGCTTCTTCGGTAGTGATGGCTAAGAAGAAGGACGGCACCTTGCGGATGTGTATAGACTATCGGGCTCTCAATAAGAAAGCAATCAAGAACCAGTATCCTATTCCCAAGGATAGATGAGTTGATGGATGAGTTGAAAGGGGCCAAATATTTTTTGAAGATTGATCTTCGTTTTGGCTATCATCAGATCTGGGTTCGGGAGCAAGATATCCTAAAGACAGCTTTTAGGTGCCACTATGGGCACTACGAGTTTTTGGTTATGCCATTTGGACTAACCAACGCTCCCGCGACCTTCCAATCATGTATGAACCATGTGTTTAATAAGCAGTTGTGGAAGTACTTGTTGGTCTTCTTCGATGACATATTGGTCTACAACAAGAAATGGGAAGACCACTTGAGGCACTTGGACGAGGTGTTGGGAATTCTGGAGAAGGAATTGTATGCAAAGGAGTCCAAGTGTGAGTTTGGCATGACAGAGATGCTCTATCTAGGGCATGTGATTGGTCACGATGGGGTACGGGTGCATCAGGAGAAAATTCGAGCAATCATTGAATGGCCCACCCCAAAGAATGTCACAGAGTTGAAGAGCTTCCTTGGTCTTTGCACTTACTACAAGAAATTTGTTAAGGGGTTTTCACAGTTAATAGCTCCTCTTACAAATCTCAACAAAAAGGGAGCCTTCATCTGGTCAAAGAAAGCATGTGAAACATTTGAGAGGATGAAGGAGGTGATGAGCACTTTCCCTGTGCTTGCTTTACCTGATTTCACCCAGCCATTCGTGTTGGAATGCGATGCTTCGAGGACAGGAATAGGAGCAATCCTTATGCAGAATCAACACCCCATAGCATTCGAAAGTTGCAAGCTTAGGGATTATGAGTTGCACTATTTGATATATGACAAGGAGATGTTGGCCATAATGCATGCATTGGCCAAATTCAGAAAGTATCTAGTAGGATACAGATTTAAGATAAAAACATACCACAACAGCCTGAAATTCATCATGGAGCAGAAAGAACTAAGTGAGAGGCAGCAAAAGAAAGTGGATAAGCAAGTTTCAAGCTTGCGACTTTGAGATAGAGTACATCAAGGGAAAGAACAGCATGTGGTTGATGCACTATTAAGGATGCCACCCACTTTCTCACTCATAGAGGTGATGGAAGTTTGGAAGTCGTTGCTACTGGTGAAGTATTCAAAGAATAGATTCACTTGTGAGATTCTTGATGGATTGATCCATGATGACAAGTATCAGGTTATCAGACATTATCTACTATAAAGACCAGATCTATCTTGTACTAGAATCAAAACGCAAAGAGAGAATCATGCAAGCAACTCACAGCTCACCCTTAGCAGGACATCTGGGATATCTAAAGACCTGTTGAGATTTGTGAGGGAATGCAACACTTGCCAGCAAAACAAGACAAAGCATACCCATCCAGCAAGTTTGTTGCAGCCCCTCCCCATTCCGGAGCAGAAGTGGGAGAGCGTTTCCATGGACTTTATCACTGGCTTACCTCCAATGCAGGGCAAAGATTGCATATATGTGGTGGTAGATCGACTCACAAAATTTGCCCATTTCTTTGCCATATCATCAAAATATTCAGCTTCATAGGTGGTCGAGCTATTTTTTAGAGAGGTTTTCAGATTGCATGGGTTGCCAAAAAACATTGTCAGTGATAGAGATAGCAGGTTCATGGGCAGCTTCTGGTAGGAGCTTTTCAGACTTGTGGGGACTGAGCTAACTCCAAGCACTAGCTACCACCCACAAACTGATGGGCAGACAGAGATAGTCAACAAGTGGTTGGAAGGCTATCTCAGGAATTACGTGACCGGCCAACAAAAGACATGGGTGAAGTGGTTGCATCTGGGGGAACATTGCTACAATACCACTTTCCACATGTCCATTGGCATGACTCCCTTCAAAGCATTATATGGATATGACGCCCCAACTTTTGCAGACAGGATATTTGGGAACAATCGGGCACCACTAGCCAAAGACTGGATCTAGGAGAGGCAGGACATTTTAAAGTCCTCAAGGACAATCTACATATGCCTCAAAACCAACAAAAATTGTACGCAGACAAACATAGGGTGGAACGCAGCTTGGAAGTGGGAGATATGGTATACCTTTGTCTTCAACCCCACAAACAATCCTCACTGAAAACCAAAGGGGCAGAAAAGTTAAATCCCAGGTTCTGCGGGCTATTTAAGATCTTGAGAAGAGTAGGAGAGGTGGCCTATGAACTCGAGCTTTCAGAAGGATGTAAAATTCACAATGTTTTTCATGTCTCGTGCCTCAAAAAGGCCATGGGGCAGCATGTTGTTGTTTCTACATAGCTTCCACATTGGATGAAGAATGAGAACTGATCTTAGTTCTTGAGAAGATCCTAGATACAAGAGAAAGGAAGTTGCGGAGCAGGACGATTAGGGAGTACCTAGTAAAATGGAAGGATTTGCCAATGGAAGATGCTACCTGGGAGGGCAAATGATCCAAGTGGATATTGGTGGCCACCCGCTTATTCCACTTGGACGCCCACCATTGTTTCTTCCAGCTTTTCAGTTTCCTTAATTGTAGCACAGTTTACTATTTTTGGTAGTTTTTCGGTTCTTGAACTTCTGGAGCCGTTTTGAGGCCCTAAACGACATTTTTTGGGAAAACCACATGAGGCGAATACGAGTTTTTAACTTGGTATTCATTGTCAGTAGTTGTAATCCTCCGATAGATCTTTCTAACGAGGTACCGTGTGCGTCAAACGGAGATCGTATGCCAAAGTTACGACCCCGAGAAGTTGATGTACCAACTTACCCCAACGAGGCCCATAGTTTGGCAAACGAGGCCCATAGTTTGGTGTTTCATCTCCTAGGGTTAGGTTTTTGGATGTTTTGAGTTTTCCATTGTTTCTCAATAATAAATAGGCCTTCAAGCCTCATTGTAACACAGTTCAGAGGCATGTAGCCGCCACATCTCTTCTCATACATAAGCTACCATCGCCTAAGCTAGTCTTATTTCCATTCTATTTGTAAGCATATTTCAGTATTTGATATTAATAAAATGAAGTGTTATTTATGTTGCATCTATGTATTTATGGTTATATCTGTAATTTGTTGCGTTCCTGTTTAAATCTGAATTAGTGAACAGGTGCTCAAACATCCTGAATTGAAATTGCTTGAGGACAAGCAATCTTGGGCGAGGAGAACTGTAATGTCCCCGACCACTTAGGAAGCTTATGGCAAAGGAACCTTATGACGGAGTCTGCTAGCCTAAAGTGGTTCTCGTAGGCTAAGGCAGGGAAATATTTAATAAGGGGACTTAAAATGCCTAAGGAAACTTTTAAAAGTTCAAAACGGAGAAAGAGTGATATTTTCTAGGCAAGTGAGAAGTCACTTTAACTTTATAAAGTGAAATATCATAAAGTGGCTTAATAAAAGTGAATTTAATAAGAAGGGAAGGTGAAAAGGCAACCCTAAATTCATAAAAAAAGAAAAATGAGGAGACTCTCCTCATTCGTGCAGTTTGTGAGTTTGGAGAAAGAACTCTTGGAGAGAGTTAAAAGAGAAGCTTCAGGTTTTGGAACCCTAGCCATGATAGTAGACTTCAATGTTGAAACTAAACACCCTAGTTTGGATTTGAGAGTGAAATCACTCAGATTTTACTGTGGAGCTTCAATGGAGAACGAGATTTACAAGAAAGAGTGAGGTATTCGAGTTTTATCAGTTGATCTTATGAACTTATTTCAGGTTCCCTGTTTATTTTGACAAATTGAAGGAATATGTGAAGAGAACCAGCCTCTACATCAAATCTGGGGTCCGAGTTGGTGACTGTATCTTACACAGTTAAGGAGATAGTGTCTTTTGTGCTATTAGGCAAGTTATTGAAGTATCCTCAAGGGTTCGAGTCTCATTCTGAAGGCAGCGCTCGAGTTTTTATTCAAAGGCATTCACATTATCTACTATAGAACGATTTTTCCTTCCTCTTTGGAATGCGTATTGATGAAAGAGTGGACTGCTTTAATTGTGGGGCCTATTTAGTATTAACTGACACCTACAAATTGTACGTCCATTTTCTGAGTTGTGTATTAGATGTTGGCCTAAGCATTGAACTGGGGTATTAAATATTGTACAGGTAAGTCGTTTACTCTGAGTTGGGCGTGGAGTGACTTCCAAGGGTCGAGTTTATACTTTGAAGAAACTGCTCTCATCGTGGGTCCTAGCTGCAGGTCGTATTTTTTTTTTATGTTGGACGTGGAACTGGTTCCTCAGAGGTCGAGCTCCCATTTCTGAGCATAACCATGAGCTCTGGACGTGTACTAAGGAGGACGAGAACATTACTGAGTGGTCTCGCTGTTGTTGCTTCTTGCCTGGATTGCGTGCCATCACTGGGACATATTTCATGTGGTTTGTTGACTGTATTGGGGTCATATTGAAGTGTTGTACCTGAGATTCAAATTCTGGGTAGTATACTTCACAGCCAAAAGCTAAAACGTAGTTTCCAGTGGACTGATGTTGGTATTCACATACATATCTCTAATGTTGCCTGTAATAATCAGGTTCCAACCTTCTATTCTCTTCTTTGTGTATTCCAACCTTACATGAAAAAAGAACTTTGCGGTGGGACCTTTGTTATCTATATAGATATATATCAGCAGTTTGTAATTTTGGAGCTGAATATATGAAATATCAATCTATCTAGTAGTTTGTTGATGTATTTTTCTGAGACATTAAATGGGTTATTAAAGACACAAAACTCAGAGAAACACCTACAATAGAGTGTAGATAAACCATTTGAAAAAAAAAAGGCATCACTGACAAAAACTCTGAAATTTGACAGAAAACTGGAAGTATTCCAAGGCGGAATTTTATAGTTAACTCATCACATAGAACTTCTTTGAGAGGTCCCATCTCATCTCCTAGAGTCTTGATCTTAGGCATACCTATTACCATCACATATTAAAACCCAAAGTCTTGGTCTCTTCCTAGGCCTTTCTTGGAGAGCATTTAGCTTCTTTTAAGCATTGAGCCATTGTTGTGTATCCCCTTGAATGGACTTAGTGGAATCACTTCATACCTAAATCATTGATCTATCCATTCTAAGTGATTCCCTTCCCACCAGGACTCCTCCCATTGGTGAAAGTCCGTAAAGAGAAAGGGGCCTTAACTGAAGTGACAGTGGGTCATTGTCCCATTGTTGTCACTTTTGTTGAAAATTCAAAAATGTAACTAGGTTTGGTCTTCATAAAATGTATTTGTCAAAAAAAAAATTATTATTGTTACAATGACTTTTAAAGCATGGGTTTCATGCTTGGGTCATAATTTTATTAATCAAAGTCCCCATTGTGGACTCCTAGGATTAATAAAGAGTCATTAGAATCATTGTATATTTTATAAGACCCTTCTTGGGCTTTCAAACGATGTAAAAAGAATTATTTTTGAGTCAAAAATGAATTATGTAAACTCCACACCAAGTCCGCCTCAAGAAGATCAAGTCGGCCTCAAGGAAGGCAATTCGACCTCATTAGAAGGCTATATATACAAGACCGTTCAACTTCATTTAGAGTATCTCACTCTCTTACATAGTTCGATATCTGAAGCTGGAAGCTGGAAGCTGGGAATAGTGTGAAGGTGAAGGAGGCTAAAAGGAATGTGAGTTTGGTCAAGAAGGAAGGGAAAGATAAAATCGAAATTTTGGTATCTCTCTCTCTCTCTCTCTCTCTCTCTCTCGTGTGGGCTAGTTTAGGAGATTGAAGTCTCCTTGTCAAAGTTGAAGTTGTTGCTAATGTCGGAAGCTGCCAAGTCGAAGTTGTTGCTAATGTCGGAAGCTGCCAAGTCAAAGTTGTTAGGGTCGAAGTGTTGCTACTAGGTCGAAGGTTGGATCGAAGAAGAAGAGGTTGGCTTGGTGTGGAGGAGGTCTTTGTCTAGGTTGAAGAGTCTCAAGGAAAACTATAGAAGGAAGAGATTTTCAATGGGTTTTCCCTTAGATATGGGTTTTGCCCTAACAAAGTGCCTACATCTTGTGTCTTGTGTTTTTGTGATCTTCATGCACACATAATTTGGTAATTGCTTGATGAAAGATAATATAACCAATAAGTAAAAGAAGCCAACATAATTCACAAGTAATTATTAAGAAAGAGAAATCTAGCCCTAATCCTACCAGCATTGATTTCTCAACATGGTATCAGAGCTAAGGTCAAAGAAGATTGAAAAAAAAACGTTGGCTTGAAGGAAATGATTACTCCCTCTATAATAAGAATGGAATTCAATATTGCAGGAAGTTGTATCAAAAGATCTTCTACTACTTATTCAACAAAGTCAAAAGTCAAGGGTTCTTGGTTGCACTTACAAGTTCACTTAATAACGATAATGCATGGATTATTGACAAGTGAAGCATCTAGGCATATGACAAGAAAGAGTAAACAATCTCACACTCTATCAAAGGAATCATCTTCTCATACAATGGAATTGGGAGATAACAAAAGCTATTAGAGGTCGGGGATCAACATCATTAAAGTTGGAGAATCGAGCTAAGGTGAAGAAGGAGGAAAAAGATAGCTTAAGGATTTATTGAAAGTAATCTAAGTAACCTCAAGAAGTTGATTAAAGGATCATATAAGGAGACCTTCTAAGGAAAGAAGCTTACTATCTTCAAGGACGATGTCTAACACAATAAAGGAAGAGAACAAATTAGAAGAATCATTCAATTACAATGATTGGAAGAAGAAGATAGAATCCTTGAAGATAATAAAGTCTTGGATCTAGTAAAAGGAAAAGTGAAGAAGTCTACAAAGATATCAAGAAGTCTAAAGGGCCAAGAAAGAAGGGACAGGGATCAAGCAAACTTTGCCAAAGAAGTTTCACCAAAGAAGAACATGATGGAAGGACCCAAAGTCAAAAACCTAGTTGCCAAGAACTCTTAAATGGACTCTATCCCTTGCATATCCTTCTACTATCCCTCAAGCTTGAAAGGAGCTCTTACCAACTTCCAAAGATAAGTATCTTACTCCTTGTATTGTCTTTTATATTTGATTTCCCTTACTTATCTAGTTTTGTTTGCATTAAATACTAATCACATTTCTACTCTTATTTTTCTTGTTTAGGAAAACTTATTGAAGACTCAAGGAAGAAGGCCTCACAAAACAAAGCATTAGAATTACAAGAATTGTTAAGAAACAAGAGGCATGTTATGAATTACATGTTTTTGATATTTATTCTTGATAAAATATTACTAACATCTTTTGTCTAGCTTTCTTGAATATTAAAGGCTCTTGTTTGGGTGATTCATCATTAGATAAATCTACCCTCCTCATATCTTTGATTACTCTTGTGGAACCCTAGAAAGGTTCTTTATGAAAAACCCTAACTTAAGGGTATGTCGATGTGTGAAACCATAAACTACTTAGGGTTATTGTTGAAGTCAAAATAAAATTGTTTGATGTTTTGATGATGTCATGTTTGGGGTTTTGGTATGGGTATGGAAACCCTAACTTGTTAGGGTTGAATGGTAATGTCTAAAATCTCGAACCTTTGAAGTATTGGTAATTTAGGGTTTGTTATGTTTTGTATTGAAACCCTAGATCATTAGGGTTTGGTAGGGTGTATAAGCAAGACCCTTATAATGTCCTAGAAATGACATCCTTGGCATGTGTGTGTTTGTCTAATCAAGTTTGTTATATGTCTAACTTTTATTGATATTTGTGTCTTTGGGTTTGACTAACACATGTTATGATATGCTCGTGCATGATGATGGAATCCTAGATATATGGGTTGACCTAATTGTTGATGGTCATGAGTCCTAGGGTTTGGAACTAAACCCTAGTCGATGTTTGTTTCTCTAGGATGATAGTATTTATGAGTTCTATGGTTTTGTAATTAAACCTTAGTAGAAGTCCAAATCTCTGATATATGATGACAATGTGATAATTTGAGATTTGTGTAAGATTGTTGAAATCTGAATTTGAGTTATGATTGTTGAGAATAAGTAAAATCTAGGGTTTGCAACAAACCCTAGCGGAAGCTAGTCATGTTGTTGATTAAATTGTCATTGATTTTGATTGTTGAAATCCCGTGTATGAAATCTAGGGTTTGTATGAAATCCTAGTCGGAAGTCTAACATATAAATTCTACCTATTTGGGGGTTTTCCTGCATGGACCCCCATTAGCTACTCAACCTTCCAAGCCTAAGCAACCCCCATTCTGGGTAATCTAATTGTCCAGGGTTTTTCCTGCATGGGTTATTGTAGAGTCTTATAGCCAAGTGTCGATCTAGTGTGCTCTATTATATTGTGCATGGAGTCTTATAGCCAAGTGTCTATTTGGTGTGCTCCACTGCATTGCTCATGGAGTCTTACAGTCAAGGTGTTGGTTATGACTTGCTCCCAATGAGGTAATCAAAGTGTCACAGGGCTACAATGTCACCACAACGGTCTTGTTCCTGGGCTCCTTGCTCCATCATTCCACCTATGTCACAACATTCAGTTCCCATGAGATATACTCAAAAATTTCAAATCAGAAATTTTTAATTTCCCAAATGTGCTTCATTCAAAAGTCAGATCTCATAAACATGAGACTTTTAGTCATGTTGTTGGGCTCCCTTGTAGGTGGTGATATTCTGTCATGGTGGCTTCTATCTCACACCCCATTCCAGCACTCTAAATGCAATTTGATCTTTCAATCAGCCGAACAGCTATCAGTGCTCATACATACAATCTCTTTATTGCAAAAATTCACAACATCTTGAAGTGATCTCAAAATTATTACACATGTAATAATTCTATCACCTTCAACTGAGTTCAAATAGATTGAAATGAAATTATCATGGCATTTTATATGTGTATCACATCATTTAATCATTCCACAATGCAGTCAATTATTTATTTCAGCAACCCAAAGGATCAAAACTGAAAGATGCATGTCTTTGAATTCATGAGCAATTTAGCTCTTCACTGAGTTTTGTAGGCATTATCAAATTCCTAGCAATCTTTTCACACCAAAGGCTTCCAGCCTTAACCATACACCTGCTCAAGAAATCATGCAATACATACATTTGATTTAGAAAACGAAAGATACCAATTTCAGCTGAAAGATATTCTTACCCAATTCCTTTCCTTTACTTACCTTTGCTTGTTGTTTGCCTTACTTACTTGGCTACCATCACAAGCATTCTCAGTTGAAATCTTTTCAAAAAGTACAATTGGTTTTTAGCATGCCTGCTGTTGCAATATTCAGCAGTCCCTGAGATGATCTCATCCTCACATATCAGTCACAACTCCCTCAATTCAGCTGCTTACAAGTTTCCATGAAATTTCATAAAGGGCGATTGCATTAGGTATCAAATTCACATATTTAAACAATGCCCTCAGTGACATACCCAAACATTGCATATACATTGCATCATGCATGTGCCCTACATACTCCATGCTATTCATATGTTGTTGTATTTTTAGAGTTAACTTTCAGCCTCTATTTTTTTCAATAATTCACATAACAAATCTCATAAGCATAGGCATATGCACACTACTTTCCTTCGTGTGGTTGTTAACAGCAAGAGATCATTCTTGCACACTTGCCATATGGGTGTTTCATGTGATATGGAATCCATTAGCTAACCGCGTTGTATTACACAAAACATTGCAAGTATTAATTTCTACTTACATACTATTCATGCCTTCAAAATATTATTTAAATAAAATATATATCAGCCAAGCACTAACTTTCTTCTCAAGCCATTTTCACAGCTATAACATCATTGTCCAGCTGATTCATATTGATTCAGTCAAGCCCCCTTAACTGACTGTTTATGCACATCTACTCTCTAATGTAGTTATGCAAGGCAGGCTTCCAAGTTCAACAGAAATTTAATTAAGCCTAGTAATCACATGAATAAGCATAGCAATTTTACTAAACATAGAAATAAATTCTCTCAAATTCATAGCAGGCTCTCAACCCAAATTTCTTCCTTGTAACAACTCCAGGGTACGTTCCCCTTTTGCACTCCTATGCATATCAGCTATCTCAACACCCATTATTTGTTAGTCAATTAATTCATGCATGAGTAATAACATCTCAATTTCACGTTTTTTTCGAAAAATAACTCACTTTATGTGAAAGAAGGTCGGAGGAACGACGATGGCGGCGTTTCTAGGTCAGGGTTTCTGAGCAACTGTTACAGACCCAGAGCTGGAAGCGAATAGATCGAGGCTAGCGGTTTTACTCAGAAGGGGACAAGAACTGACCCTCCAGATGGTCAACGAGGGGTCCATTGGGACCCCTACCTTTAAACAAATAGTCATGCAGAAGCAGAAGCAGACAGCGCAGGAAGGAGTCAGAATTTCAGGATATGACAGGCTCAAGCAGAACAACGGGAAAAATAAGGAGAAAAAACAAGTAGAAGTCAGAGAGCCCAGCAGCAACCCACAAATCAAAGGAAAAGGAAATGAGGGTTTGGAGAACAGTGGAAAAAATGACACTACAGGACAAAAACTTACAGTCAATAATGAAAAACAGTCAAAGGAAAAGGGGGAACATAAGGAAGGCTCCCAGGGGAAAGAAGAAACGGAATGTGAAACCAGCTCGAACCCCAGCAGCAACCCAACAGTAAGCGGAACCTGCAAACCTAAAAAAGCAGATACCCTTAGAGTTGTCATAATAGATCCAGAGATTCAAGCATATCGAGAGCACATGGCAGAGCATGCAGTCATTTGCAAGTTTATGGGCTTGTGGCCAACTGAAAGAGCATTATGTCAATGGATACGACAGCAATGGAAACCCAAAGGCGATGTGAAACTACACTTAGGAGCAAAAGGTTTCTTCACTGTAGTTTTCACCAACCTAGAAGACAAGGACAGAATTTTTGATGGAGGCCCGTATTTCTTAGCTTCAGCCGGTCTCTACATGCGACCATGGAAACCAAATTTTGTTCCAGAAAAAGAAACCTTCACTCAGGTACCAGTGTGGATCCGCCTGTTTTCTCTTCCCATAGACTATTGGGGTCTATCAGCTCTGAAACAAATTGGGGATCAGCTGGGCACTTTTATCAAAGCCTCAGAAGCGACCATGCAAAGAAAATACACCTCGTGTGCAAGAATCTGCGTGGAAATGGATGTATCAGGTGCTCTACATGAGGGTTTATGGCTAGAGTACAAGGACGAGGATTACTTCCAAGCAATAGACTATGAACAGATTCCTTTTCGCTGCCGAAGATGTCATGAGCATGGACATCTAATGAGGGAATGCCCCTTGAATAAACAAGAAGAAGTTACTAAAACAGAGCAAGCAAGCAAAGGCAGAGATAACTTTGTAAAACCAAAGATAAGACAAAGAGCCAACCGAAGAAGAACAAACAGAATAGAAACAGAACGAGGTCACCACAGCAACACTTTTGAAATCTTAGAGTTAGATACAGACTCAGAGGATTTGAATAAAGTTCTAACTTTAAATGAAGGGCTAACAGAAAAAGCCGAGCAAACTATAAAAGAAGCAGAGGAAGCCATTATTAGCAAAGAAGTCCAAATGAAGGAACAAACAGAAGAGCCAGAGGAGGATGCAGACATGCTAACCAGCGATGGAGGAAGCGATGACTTAGAGTTGGAGGAGGTTCTAGCACAGGAAGGGATGAACCTACCAGTCATGGCCGAGAACTGGAAAGCTCGAGGCATAGAAAATGTACCGGAAGAAGAGATCAGGAAGGTCAATGATCTATTTATAGCAAGGCAGAAAGCGGAGTTAGAAAGGCAAAGTAGAAAGTTAGGTATAGCAAAAGGAGTTGGGAACCACCCAAAGAGTCTTCTCTGCAACTCAACAAGCTCAAAGCAAAGGAAGAAGAGAGGCCGAAGAACAAGTGGTGAAGTTCTGCAGGAGCTAGGGATAATAATGATAAACTCAGGGAAGATGAAGGCTCTAAATGCCTTCCCATCTTACCAATAATTCTTCTAGTTAATCATGAAAATCATTTCATGGAATGCAAGAGGGCTAAACAGCCAAGCAAAGCATAGAATTCTGAAAAGAAAATTTCAGAAAGAAAAACCGGATATCATATTCATTCAGGAAACTAAATGCGGCAATACTAGCATGGCTAACATCAGTAAGAAGCTCGGCAATCACATAGATTATATGGAAGTAGAGAGTCAGGGTCGAGAAGGAGGTTTAGTCACTATGTGGGACTCGAGGATGATTCAAGTCCTCTCAGCAGAAGCAACCAGAACATTCATAGCCGTGGAAGCCCAACCCACAGGTAACTCTGAATCCTTCTTATGCACAAATGTTTATGGACCGCAGAAGATAGAGGGTAAAATGACCTTTTTGAGTTCTCTGTTAAGTTTGATTTCTAGGCATCCATATTCCAAATGCATTATGGGGGGTGACTTTAACATGATAACTACCCTTCTGGAGAAGAAAGGGGGAATAAGAAAACTCAGTAAGGATGCGGAATTATTTACAAATTTCATTGACAATGCTAAACTGGTGGATATCCCACCAAAGAGTGGCACTTTCACATGGAATAACAGACGAGGTGGCGATAGGCTGATTGCCTCTCGTTTGGATAGATTCCTCATTTCTGAGAGCATCATTATGGATGGTATTCTAGTTGAATCAGACATCCTTCCAAGTGGAGGATCTGACCACTGGCCAATATCTTTAATAGCAGCTATCCATGGCACTCCAAGGAATAAACCTTTCAGATTCGAGAAATTTTGGCTGGAACACCCCAACTTCCTCAATCTAGTGGAGAAATGGTGGTCTGAACCTATGATTGGAAGGGGATCCAAAATGTTTAATCTTCAGAAGAAATTAAAGTACACTAAAGCCAAAATAAAAGAATGGAATATTACGGAGTTTGGAGATATTTTTAAGGAGAAAACCTTAATAGAAGATAAACTAGAACAGATACACAAAGCTTGGGCTTCAGGGCACAACAGTGAGGAGTCTGTAGAGCAGGAAAAAGCTCTAACTCATCAGTGGCATACACGCTGTCAGCAGGAAGAAATTCTTTGGAAGCAGAAATCCAGAATACGGTGGCTAAAAGAGGGAGAGCAGAACACCAAATTTTTTCACAGATCTGCTCTAGATTACAGGAGTGCGAATAAAATACTAGAACTCAAGGATGAGAATGGGGAAACTTTAAAAAATCACCAAGACATAGCGGCTTTACTCACTAGGCATTTCAGCATTATTGCCCAGGAACCGCAAGCAAACAGAGAGGATGCTATAAAGGAGCTCATTACGGCCATTCCCAAAACTATTACCAACGATCAGAACTCAGCCCTCAGCAGAGAAATTTCCCTAGAGGAAGTGGAAGAAGCAGTCAGAAGCATGCCAAGTGATAAGGCCCCTGGACCGGATGGTTTCACCATTAATTTTTACAAAGCTTGCTGGAACCTAGTGAAACATGAAGTTTGGGAAGTTGTAGAGGACTCTAGGCGATCTGGATCCATCCTCAAATCTCTTAACTCCACCTTTATAGCGCTTATCCCAAAGATGGAAGAAGCAAACACTCCTGAGAAGTTTAGACCAATTGCTCTGTGTAATGTCATTTATAAAATCATATCAAAAGTTATAGCTAATAGACTGAAGCCAATTCTTCCTGGCCTCATATCAGAAGAGCAATCGGGGTATGTCGAAGGGAGACAGATCTTAGACAATATTCTACTAGCTCAAGAAATGGTTCACACTCTTCAAACTAGAAAATTAGCAGGGATGTTAATGCAGCTTGATCTATCGAAAGCCTATGATAAAGTCAGCTGGCAATATCTAGAAGCCATTCTAAAAGCCTTCGGTTTTTGCAAGCAATGGATCAATTGGATTCTAGCCCTTATTAAATCCTCCAGGTTCTCGATCCTTGTCAATGGATCCCCCTCTGAACCCTTTTCACCCACTCGTGGAATCAGACAAGGAGACCCTCTCTCCCCCTTCCTGTTCGTAATCCTCATGGAAGGACTCAGCAGACTCATAGCCAAAGCGAAAAGAGAAGGGAAGATCAAGGGACTTCAACCTCTCCAATCCATTCCAACTACCACACACCAACAATTTGTGGATGATACAATGTTACATGGAACCCCTACAGTGAAAGAGGCTCTGGCGTTTAAGAAAATCCTTGATCTATACAGCAAGGCATCGGGAATGGAAATTAATTTTTCCGAGTCCACGATTTTTTTCTTTCACACCCATCCAACTATTCAGAAGCATCTCTCTAATTTACTTGGTTTCAGAAAAGGATGTCTACCATCAAGATATTTAGGAGCACCTCTAACACTCAAACCCTGGCAAAAAGTGCACTGGGAGAAAATCTTGGCTAACCTGGAGAAAAGGTGTAAGCACTGGACGCACAGGGCACTTAATTTTGCTGGGAGATTAGTCCTCACCAAGGCAGTTCTGCAGGCTATCCCGCAGTACTTACTCTCCATGCTGCCGTCCCCCAAGGGCATCCTTCAACAAATTAGAACAATCCAAAGATCCTTTTTATGGAACGGAAATGGGGAAAAGAAAAAATGGGCGCTTGTGGCATGGCACAAACTCTGCAAACCGAAAATTTTGGGAGGCCTAAATCTGGTGGATCCTTCAATCATCAACATGACTTGTGGAGCAAAACTCTGGTGGAGATGGATAAAAGAGCCCCATCTTCCCTGGGCAAGACACTGGAAAGAGAAATATACCCCAGAGTGCAACAATCAGGATCTTATTAGACTTCAGGAGGTTCCTGAGGGTTCCCCCATATGGAATCTTGCTAGGAAAAATCGCAACTTGGTGCAGGAAAACAGTTTTTGGGAAATTCGAAATGGGCATTCAGCTCTTTTTTGGGAAGATGCTTGGCAGCAACTCCCAAAACTGGAAAAGCCAGAGCTCGCTCTTCTCAAGCAGAAATGCCAAAACGAAGGCCGATACAGAGTCCAACATTACTGGAACCAGAACAGCAGGGATCCTAACTGGAGAGAATGGATAAACTTCAACTTCGACAACAGCAATGGGGAAAACGACAGCACAAAGCATCTAATTGATCAACTACTCAAAAGGAAGATAAGAAATACGGAAGAAAAGGACCAGCTTAGATGGGGAATGAAAGGCAGCGGTAACTTCTCACTCAAGGAAGCCAGGGAACTGATAGAAAATGCAGAGCAGAGGGAGGTAACTCCTTGGAGTCATAAAGTGTGGGACAACCTGTTTTGGCCAAAAATCAAAACGTTCCTCTGGCTTTTAATGAGGAAAAAAACCTTGACGTGGGAAAATCTACGCAATAAAGGTTTTCATGGGCCTTCCAGATGCCCAATGTGCCTGGTAGAGGAAGAAACAATAAACCATTTATTTAATTCCTGTGACTGGGCCTGTCATTTATGGAATTGGGCGGAGGGTATTTTGCTAAATTCTAACAGAAATAGGGAGTCCATCCAAGATACCATACAAAATTGGCAAAGAAATTACTCAAAGAATCCCAGAGTCAACAACATTTGGAAAGTTATGCCAGGTTTCTTAACATGGACCATATGGAAGGAGCGTAACAGGAGAATTTTCCAAGATGAATACAGAAACACAGAGCATTCCATAGATACTATTATGATAAATATCAGACAGTTAATTCAAGTGAAATGCAAAGCGGAAACTAATGAGAAGCCTTCGTCTAGTGACTTACGCATTTTAAAACTCTTCCAGCTGGACATCAACCAGAGCATGCCCACATCGAGATGCCAGCAGAACCCAAATTCTGAGTCCAACAGTTGGAAATATCCGCCGGTTGGTTGGCTGAAGTTGAATTTTGATGGCGCGTCCAGAGGTAACCCTGGAATGGCGGGTATAGGAGGCATCATAAGAAACCATGAAGGAGACATTCTTCATATTTACTGCAAAGCTCTGGGAGAAGGGACGAACAACGAAATGGAGTTTGCAGCCTTAGAACAGGGGCTACGGATTCTAAAAGACATGCAGAATTGTACAGCGGTGGTGGAAGGCGACTCAGCCCTGGTAATTTCTGTGGCAAAGAAAATCTATGGCGGAACCAAAGCGAGCAAAGCAACGAAACATTGGAGATTAGCAAAGGTGACGGAAAACATAGCCGAGTTAATCAGCGGTATGAGAGGGTTGGTCTTCCAGGCGGTGAGACGCAAGGCGAATGCGATAGCGGACCACCTAGCAAATCATGGCATCGACAACCAAAACAGGGAATGGGACAGCTGTTGGCAGCATGTGAACTGTCCAGACCTGAAGGAGAAATGCATCCAGCTTGCCAAACAAGACATGGATAATGCCAACCGGGCTTAACTGGAAGGCGTTCGGCTTCCGCGTTTTTCTATGATGGGACACGCTGGAGTTGCTACGGACATTAAAAGTTGGCAGAGGGCAGAAGGACAGGTAATTCCGGTGCTTTTATGGCAACAGAAGGGGAATAAAGGAAACAAATCTAAAATGATGAGCCGAAACGATCACCGCCGCTACCACATCAAGTTAGCGGACACTTGGCACACTCTGATTAGAGAGAGAAGAGATAACATTTATGTCAAGGTTTTGATACATCACACGGAAAACACAGCTCTATGCAGTAACAATTATGTTAGTACCTCCACGTCGTTTCGGGAGGATCGGATAGTCATGGGTAATATCCTCCAGAACAATTATTTAACAGCGAGTAGAGGCAGAGGCACCATCAGCATTTTTCAGTGCATCGTTCCGGTACATTTTCTTTCGGCTCTCTGCGCCTGTTCTCACGTCGCAAGCGTTAAGCTCAGTATGGAAGGTGACGGCTGCCGCAGCATCACTGCGAACATGGAGCTCAAGACAGCGAGGGAAATGTACGAGACCAGAACCGCGTCGAAGAACAAACGCAAATTGTCTGACCTGGAGGCTTCTGTGAAGGAAGAAGAGCGAAAGCGGTCTGAGGAAGATATAGCGCAGGAGGTTGATTGGCTTCAGGATCCTGGAACAGTAACCAAACGCGCCACTCAGTTTGTGCGCACTCAGGCGGAAAGCTGGCGAGTAAAAACCCTGCTGGCGCGTGCTTTGGAATCTAGGGAAGATAGTAAGAAGCTGCCTCAAAGTGACCAGTTCATCCCTGAGGCCCAGATGAAAAGTTTATATGGCATTTATGAAGCTCTGGACTTCAAGATCACTGCGGTGCATGAGGTAGTAGATTCTCTGTCCAAGAAGATGACGGTGCTTATTAAGCTCCTCAGGCAGACGCTAAGTCCAGAAGCTCGGCAGACTGGCGAACCGCAGCAAGAGAATCAGGCGGAATGTCGTAGCTATCAATCCCTGCAAGCGAGAGCGGACAGCCATGTTCTGGAACAGGCCTTGGACACAGCGAGCAGGTTCGGGATGCCCCCTCAGTAATTCAGTGTTGATGTTAATTCTCATCTGTCTTGACCGGTTGTTCATCTGTCTTGACCAGTTTTTTGGTCTCCCTAAGATCTGGGGTTTTGTCATTTCTATAGTTTCTGCTTGTTGAAGGGCTGCGGTCTTCAGCTCAACCTCTCTTATTCTCAGGCGAAGTTAGATAGAAGGATTAGCCACCCTGCGTGGTGTGCAGATAATAGTTTTTGGTTAAATTGTATGGAAATTATGGTTTCTGGCTTGTTATCTTCAGGCCTCGATCTGCTATGGCAGATTTTTTGTACTATATTTTTACCTTTTTAATATAATCTTCTGACTTACAAAAAAAAAAAAACATCTCAATTTCACAACCAGTTCAATCCTCTTGAATTCTTGAGTTCAACATGGCCACTGTATAGTAGATATTTGTAACAAACCAAACCTTCTATATTTACTTCACCAAGTGCCCTTAACATACCCATCACATGCACAAAATTTAAGTGTAGTCTTTCCTAATGTTTGTAGCAACTTTAAGATCCCAAAAATATTTCTAAAGAGTCCAAGAGAAACCTTCCCACTTGCATTCTTAAGCAAGTAGGCTACATTAGCTATGCACTATTACTTAGTAAATCTCATAATACCATTGTGGACCCTTCATCATATCAGTGAACTCTTTCCAATGCTCCCTCGTCTGTCTTCACCTCACCACCAAAGGTGGGTGATTCAGTCTTACTAAATTCTCCAAGCACCAGCCAACTCCCGGCAAGCTCTATGGCCACTACTCGGGGTTCTTCCTGTTGGTTTTCTGTTACCATCCCTACCCCTAATGCACTATTGTGTGCTTTGTTCAATGAGGAAGTCTCTTGGACCTCGAAAATTTCCCTGCCCTCGTGCTGCTTATAAGGGCAGTAATGAAGTAGGTGTTTCTTTTTTGCAGCCCTCACATTTCAAACCCTTCCTCTTTGAGTTACTTCCTTATACATTACTAGTTGTTGATTCATGTGTGTAGAGTTTACATGGGTTGTCCTTCTTCTATTGTTTGTAGAAGCATTCATGGATGAGGTGTTCTCCTCCACAACCCCAACATGTCAATGGCCTGTTCTTCTTCCCATCCTTGTAAGGCTTTTCTTTGATGTTGTCATTATGACACCCTTCCATATCTCTAGTGGTTGGTCCATGTTGCAACAACCTTTGCATGTATGACAGGTTTTGTACCAGCATTGTGTTTAGCTTTGCCTGTTCTTCTTATTTTCTAAGGAGTTTTTCATTCTCTGCTTTGCAACTCTTCAACTTATCTCTCAAGCTCCTAGGGGTATCCATTCCATGAGGGGAACTTTCCTTTGACCATTTTCCAACTGACTCTTCTTCTTGCTGATGATGGATTTGGTCCATATTGTACTGCACCATTCTATTGCTCATTCTTCTATTATTGTTGCAAATTGTGTCTTCTTATGTGCCATCACACACACACAATTGTCAACTAAATTAATCATAAACATACTAATTCATTACCTGGTCATGCCAACACTAAGCATGTTGATCTGATTTTGTTCATACATCTAAAACCCATGTTAGTTACATAAAATAAAAGGACATGTAAGCATTTTATCAAGGTTAGTAGCCACGACATCTACAAGTTTAAAATCGCCATATAGATATAACAATTAAACTATCAGATCAATATATTGTAAATAAAAGGATGGCTCTATGACTGCATTTTTTCGACCTTCAACTGCACTTGGCTAGGTCTTCCTCCTCGGGCGATTTCGGTTAAGGGTCTTTCCTATTGCCTTTGGTGACTGTAGCTACCTGCTGGTCACCAACCCAACCACTGGCACCTGGGGATCTCTTTGGCAGACACTTTACTGAGCATTGGCCACTGTTGGCTGGGCCGAATATCTTGCGGATCTCCCGTCGCTATCTGTCGACTGAGATGGAGGATGATCTGGTGGACTACTCCGAGGATCCCTATGATTCCATGCCCATCTGGACGGTTTCTCCACCTCACATGGTTGTCTCAACTTCTTCGATCCCTCTGTAGCTCCCTACTACTCTGGCGGGTGACCCTAGGGTTTTTTCGGCACCTAGTGTTCATAGCCCTTGCTTTCCGACACATAAATTTTCGTCGTCTGTCGGTCCTTCATCAACCTCTCTGCCAGGTTCTGGCTCTCTGGACGTCTCATTCTTCCTGCTGATTTCTGACTACACACCTCCTTCTCTGGCATCCCTTCAGTTTCTAGCCTCCTATTTGGACCCGACCGTTATATCTATTCTACCAGATCATCCGTGTATCCCTTCCTTTGCGACTTCTTATCCTTCTAACCCTCCGGATCTAGACCCTCATTACTCTCTTCCATCGGCATTTGACCCTACCATTCCCCATTTGGCGTCTTTCCCCCTTTCATCTAGTTGTTTCGAAGGATCTACCTTGTCGCCTTCTGATACAGGCGAAGAGACTAGGGTTTGCGAAGACTTGGGCACATCTTATGCTACCCCCTTCCATCTGCCTTCTAGCATAGCGTCTTAGTCTGTGAAGAAATCTAAGTGCATCAAGGAGGGACACAAAAAGATCTCATTAACCTTCGGCAATGGCCTTCAGATGGGTGATGTATTGGACACTGCAGACAGAATTCTGGTCAGACGGGTATGGGGCCGCTCTGACAACTCGGCCCGTCTTAGACAATGGATCATGGAAATTTGGGGACAAGTACTTGAAGAATTACCTTCGGTGGTCACCTTATCTCGTGGATGATTTGCTCTCCGCTTTTAGCGCCCTGAATATGTATCTTCGGTACTATCTAAAATTATGGCACATTGAACTGGCACCGGTTCTGCTCAAGAGATGGAGCCCTCTTTTTGACCTGGAGCGTGAACAATTGGGAGCTGGAACTATCTGGGTTTGCTTGCCTGGTCTACAGCTTCATCTCTGGTCTGAGGACATCTTCAAGCGCATTGGGAATGCTCTCGAGACTTATTTGGACTATGACAAATCCTATATTGTCACTAGCAACATGGCTATGGCGTGCATATTGGTCCATCTTGATACCGTGAAGGTTTGGAGGCTAGCCTAAATATTCAGTGGAGGAACACCTCTCGTCTTCAGATTCTTGATTATGAAGGAGTACCTTTCAGGTGTCGATGATGTCATAAGGTTGGACACTTGTATAAGGAATGTCCATTGATTGCCTCCAGCCCTGCTACTGATTCTCAGCCTGATAATCTTGCAGCAGAAGTGCCATCTGGATCACAGGACAAGCGCCCTGCTAAAGTTTTTGGTCATCCTCCAAAATCAAAAGCTCAACAGAATGGTTCGAGCTCGGGACCTGTTCGGCCTCCCTCTCCTCCCGTCACCAGATCCCAACGCGGCAACTGCTGATCTGACTTCGGGTAATCTTTCCTCTCCTCTCCCTCATTTTCCTCCCTCTATTTCTAATACTATTCTTACAGATTCATTATCTGCATCTTTATCTCAATGCATCATATCATCTACATTTGTCTCCCCCCCTCTTATTTGCCCCTTCGTATCCCCTCTGCCTACCTTCTTGAACAACCTCCCTGTTATCCCTGATGCTCTTCTTGCTACTCCCCTATCTAAGACCTCTAATGATTCTCGTTCAAGCCATCCTTATCATCTCCGCTCCCTGGTCAAATCATCATTCGATGCTTTTTGTGGACTTGGTATTGTTCCCCCTCCAAAATCATCCAAATCTTCCAAGGGCAGACATTCTTTTATGTCCAAGGCTATTCACCAGGTTGGCCTGGATGTTGTTGGGGGTAGACAACTTTCCATTGACAGGGTCCTTAGAGCTATGACCACCCTTTCCTCTGGTCCTCCATGAAGTGGCTCTCTTTCAATTGTCACGGGCTGGCTAGTCCTGCCAAAAAACTAGCCTTCCGAAGACTCCTCGAACTTGAGAGGGTGGACATCATTTTCCTACAAGAAACCCTCAGACTTATTGATCAAATTATCCCCGCCCTTGAAGCCCTTGTATCTGGTTGGCATTTTCATGCATTAGATGTTTGTGGTCGATCTGGTGGTATTGCTTTTGGTTACAATCCTAGGGCAATCAAGCTGCTTAATATTTGGGGAGGTGATGGCTTAATTGGGGCTGACATCTTTTCTTCAGATCTTGGGAGGGATTTGAGATTGATTAACGTATATGGTTCCTGCATTAACCGGGCTGCATATTGGGAAAAACTCCTCAATTCTTCTTTTATGCAAGCAGATAACATTATCTTGGGGGGAGATCTCAATTTCTCCATTAGGCATGTTGAATCGTGGGGACACAATGCACAGGTTGATCCACTTTCTGATTCCATTAGCCTGCTATTGGATGAACACCACCTCATTGATATCCCTATGGCTCGGCCTCTCCCTACCTAGCGAAACAGAAGAATTGGAGACACTTTTCTTGCCAGAAGACTGGACTGTTTCCTCTTAAAAGAAGCTCTTATCGGAAGTCTCTCCCTGTACAGACAATGGGTGGGATCAAGAGGATTATCAGACCACTCTCCTATCTACCTTGAAATTGCAGGTGCTACTCGGAAGCCAAAAGCCCCATTTAAGTTTAATTCAACCTGGTTCAAGGATGAGGAATACACCAAAATGGTCTCTGATTATTGGAAATCTCTTCCCCCCGCTCTTGGTCAGTCTCACACTGAATGTTTTGCTAAAAAGCTTCTCTGCATTAAGCATAAAACTATTGAATGGGTTGGAGTTAAAAGGTCGAAGGACGAACTCATTCTCGAATCTCAACTATTGAACAAGAGTCAGTTAATCTGGTCGTAGTGGATGGAAGGGGATTTGATTTTGTTGAAGCTAAAGAGCGCCTCACAAATCTTGAAGCAGAGAGGACCAGAATTCTTAAGGACAGAGAAGAAACCTGGAGACTAAGGAGTCGAGCCATATGGTTACAATCTGGGGATGACAACACAAAGTTTTACCATCAATTTGCAAATGGTCGTCGTGCCATCAATACAATTTGGCACTTGTAATTTTGATCTTTGTACTTGTTAGGAAAAGGAATTATTATTTTTATAATTAATATGAATGAGTTTCTTGCTCATTCCATAGGTCTAGGAAAGTCAAAGGATCAAGATTATATTGAAGAGCTATACTTGAGCATCTATGTAATGAAAATGGTTCAACCTAGTGTCTAGTAGCCCTCCAAATGACAAGCACCATCCTCTCTGTCACGTCGGCTTGGAAATCGAATTAAAAGACTCACAAGTCGGCTCATAAAAGTGTTGGAATTTCTAAGTCTAACTGTTAGAAATCCTTCCTATACTTACTGATTTATTTCTTCCTACTTGTTTTGTTAATTAACACAGTTATTTACTATGTAAATACTGAAAATAAATACAAGTACAGTCTCAACACATACAGATCATCAACTGAAGGAAAAACAAGCACACAAATGACATCCTTATTTTTGGACTAATGTCCATAGAAAAACCCAATTCGAGAAAACCGGTACAACTATCTAAAGGTTTTATTATTAAGCAGTTTCAGAATACAATCTGGGTGCCAGAAATGGCTCACCCGACAAAGAATGCCCTCAGCAGTAGTACCTCTCAGTCGAAGACAAATATCAGCCCCAATATGCCCCACGAAATCTCCCAACGTCAACCTCTAGGGTCTGCGTCAGCCTCTTTGGCCCAGCGTTAGCCGCTCTGGCCCAGCATTAGCCGCTCTGGCCCAGCGTCAGCCTCTTTGGGCTTTGCGTCAGCCTCAGGAGCCTCTGTGTGTCCCACGATGGCCCTCCTCAGGATCTGCGCAACTCCTAGCTGCCTCTGCGTGGCCTCTGGCTGGCTCTGTGTCTGCGTTGATGCTCCCGGTACTATCTCTGCCTCTCTGCTACTGCATTCACTACCCCTCAGCTGCAACTCTGATCACTCCTTCGATTTCCTCAACAAGCCCTGCCCTAAAAAATCGAATTCTTGATCAACTCAGTGTATTCTCCAAGTGACCCTCAAACCTCCTCTTATACTTTTCTCGTTAACAATTCAACGGTCGAGATTAAGTCCCTAATCAATGGCTAAGATTAGATCTGGCTTGATCCATGACTTTTGGACCATTCTAACTCAGTTTTATATTAATTCACATTAATATTTTATTTTCCCTAAGTTTAGACTTAGGGACTCCATTAAAAATATTAATTATTTTAATATCTCCCAAACTGGTTAGAATCTGCCCAAACCATTTATGGGTATTGGAGATCTCATGTGCTTTAGCCTCTCCACCAATTTTCGTGGCTAGAGCACATCGATGCTACCCCAAATCAACACTCCCTCTTAGCGAGGACTGTGCTCTAGTAATACTCCTCACTGAGCATCACCTTGATCATCCAGCATTGGTCCTTGTGCTGATGCTCGGCCTGCTACCCAACATCCTTTGCATTGTTGCATCATGTACTGCTACCCATGGCCCTGCCATTGCCACTACTGCATCTATACAACAGCTCCCTCTGCATTCGTGCTACTGCCCATGGCCCTGCCAATGCCACTGCTGCATCTGCACTGTAACCCCTCTCATCATGCTTGTTACACAGTAATTTGTCACCATTGGTCACCGTCCCTGTTACCCCTTTCCCGTACTTTGGAGGACTCATTCCGGGACCTGTGAGCAGTGACATACCTTAAAAACACTTGCATTATGTTCCCCTAAGTATGGACTTCATGTGCCCTGAAGACACCCCCTGCAAAATATCCCTGAAAAGTGCCCTTTTTCCATTAGCGCGGGTCCACAGTGTACTACCCGCGCCAATGAGGGAGATCCTCAAAAGAAGGCGCGCCCATTGGCGCTCTGTCTTAGAGTAACACCCGCGCCAACTGAGTTTGGAAAAGATTTTTAACAAACGCGCGCCCGGATGTTTTTTCCCTTCAAGTCATGAAGTCTTTTGAGGATAAAGCTAATCTTCTAGATGTCGAGATTCATCATCTATCCCTTACATCTATCCATAGCGGCTTTTTGGAGATAATGCCAATCCATAATGGGTGTCTTGATGCATTGTATCTTCCTCCCCTTCTCCATCTATAAAAGTCTGTCCTCATGCATTTGACAAGCTAGTTTTTGAGTGATAGTAAGAGTTTTGGAGCATAGAGGGATTATACTGTCAAAAGTCTGAGCTTTGCATTCATAATCAAAGAGAGAGAAAGGCTTGTTGCAAGACATATGTAGCTGTTCGCCCAGCCAGAGGAGGGATTCAACGTCAGAACCTTGGTTGTACTTTTCTCTGTTGATTACTCATTAATAAACGACTATCATTATGGTTCCGATCTTATTGTTCATTATGATAATGTTTGATCTATATCTTTTCTGACCGATATATGGTTGTATTTAGTGGATTTTATGCTTGCATTCGCTTCGTTCTTTGCATGTGCAGGTATCCATTCACGGAGATCGTGAGGATCGTGACCTGCTGGAGCAAGGGAACGGGAGTATCAACTCTTCCACGACACTAGCGTTGGACTCCAGGTTGGTTCTCATAATCCACTTTCAGTTTGCAACTAGGAACTTGCATGGTAGCGTTGATTGATTGTTGCTAGACCCATTTTGGGCTAGTGGGATCGCCTCTGTCCACAGAGGGGATTTACCTCTCCAACAATGCTGCATCATGTTGCCCATAGCACTGTCACTGCTAACTGCTACACTGCAACTCAGTTATTGAGAAGTAAGTAACTGATCACCCAACTCTGACATCTCCGTCAGTTCTATCTCCCAACTCTGATATCTTCGTCAGTGCTACTACTCCTCTTTGGGGCTCTCGTAGCAAGGTATAATCCAAGAGGTTGGGTACCTTGAGGATCTTGCCCCTCATCGCTTGTAGTTCGTCTGACTACAGCTTAATGTCTCCCCACTTCCTCTCACGAGGTGCATGAACACTCATGGCACAGTCATCATTTGTCTCCGCTTCTTTCTCCGCCCTTGTTGGCGCAAACTTGGTCTCAGAAGCCTCTCCCTTGCTCTTCTTCCTCAGACACTGGCTCGCATAATGACCTAGTTCCCCATAGTGGAAGCATTTGACCTTGGAGAGGTCCTTCTTCTTCCATTTCTCCTGCTTTCCCTCAGATGCTAGGGCAGCATCCTCCTCTTCCTCCTTGATTCTGACCCCCTTGTCGCTACTTCCTACCTTGGTTAGCCTTCTGATCTCTTCTTGACAAAGAGTCGCCCACAGTTCCTCCCAATCTGGAAGGGTCGACCTGCCTAGTATGCTCTGGACAAATACCTCCCAATCCTCTAAGACTGCGTTCAATGCGGTCCTCACCATCATCTCCTCATCCGGCGTGGCCCCTATGGAAGTCAGCTGATCCCGAATCTCCTTCAATCGACCGAGGAAGGTGTCTATCTGTTCTCCCTTCTGCATCTGGTATGACCGCAATTAATTTTCCAGTAGAATCTTCCTCTGCACGGAAGTATGCTGATACAATTTCGTCAGGGCCTCCCACATTGCATTTGTCATATCCTTTTCGGCAATATGTGGTACTACATGGTCTTTGACCCCATCAAGGATGATGCTCTTGGCCCTCGCCATTGCCTCCTAGTACTTTTCGTTCTCATCTAGGTCAACTAGGATTGCTATTATGTTCAAGGCGAAGTGCTTGAGACAATTCCTGTCTAGAGCGGACAAGATCTTGGCCTTCCAGACTACGAAGTTTGAGGCTCCGTCCAGTCTGTCCTGATCTCTTACCCCGTTCACTGCCATTTCATTGCTCCTCTTTCGACTCTTCCGAGTCTCTCTACTTCCCTCCTGGAAGTTCTCAGTGTGACTCCCTCTGAGCCTCAATTTCCCTCCTAGAAACCCCTCTGCCAATGTCGAGATGCCCCCACTCTGATCGTTAGTGCAGCTGCACCACTGATCCAGATTTCTTGGCTAGAAATCCTCGGCAGCAACTCCCTCCTCCTTGGTCTTGCCCTGTTAGGTATTGTTCTGACCACAGTACCCCACCAGCTTCACTCCGCAACTTACCCACAGCCTCCTATGCCCCAGCAAACTGAAGGTTAGAGCCTCTAGGCTCTGCACAATCCCGGCACCAGCAAAATCCGCACCTCCTGGCCATGGGCGTCAATCCTTCCTCACTGAGAAAGATGACCGAGCACTGCGTAGGTCAAGTCTGCTCCTCTCTGCCACTGCGCTAATCCTCTTCTCGACTCAAACTGATGACACAAGCACTACATCACCCCTTCCTTGCTGCTTTTCCACTAGGAACAACTTCTGTCACTTGGGACAGTTGTTTCTGCTGTTGCAACTCTGCTTGGCTGATGCCCTCAGTTATCCTATGATCTGCAACCACGCTCTGATACCATGTTGAACAAAAGAGACACAAAATTTATCCTAGGAAAACCTAAACCAAGGAAAAACCCAACAACCTTTTCTTAGAGAAATTTGTCCAATTCAACGAGGAATACAATCTAAATTTTCTAGTCAAATCAATTCAAATTGACCAGTAACCAAACCTACGCCAAACCTAGTCAAATTTCCCTGAATTAGCCTCATAAATTCAATGTGTTGTGCTTCAGTTATTTTGGTCTACCTCGGAGAATTTGTCCTTCAAGTATCCCATAGATTCGTCCTTTTAGTAGCCTCAAATTCGTCCTACATTAGCCTCAAAAGATATCTTCTTGAGATCCGAATTGGATGTCCAAATGGAGTGGATGAATGCCAATATATAGATGATGAATGAGCCGAATTGATGTGTCCCTTCATTGGGGCTGACTTGAAGCTGAACTTACATTTGGAGGTAAAAATTCAAAACTTAACATTCAATTTTTTCTTCTTTTGAAGCTGACTTGGAATCCACATATTTATTTATCATTTCTTGTATATTTGGAGGGCTAAAACTTGATTATGAAGACTAACCATAGCTAAAAAAAATCAACACCATCAAAGATTTTTTCTTAGAGTGGGTTTTGATTTCTATCTATGGTTTTCATATTCCTCGATATTTGTTAAACCCTCTAACTAGCTTGTTTTCGAGATTTATGAAATGGTTTGTAATGTGCATATCATTTGCCTCTTATTCTCCATTTTTCATGGGTAATAAAATGATTTTATAGGTATGATATTTTTACCAGCATTGTTTTATGCTCATTTTTTATTTTTTTCTTAGACAACGATTTGAATTGTTAAAGTTTGAACTTTGAACATCATCTTACCAACATGTCAAAGGCTTTGGACTCATTTTGGTGAATTCCCATGAACGAGATGGGACAAATTGACAAAAAGTGACTTATAGGCTCCTCCTTCAAAGAACTCCTTGGCTATAAGGGTCCTATTACCCATCCATATACATGGGTAGCCCTAGGAGAAAAAATTTCTCCTAAGATGCATGTTTTCAACCAACAGCCTCATACGATCTTCAAATAGGAGCTTCTCAGATGCTTCTCACACACTCATTGGTTAGCTCATCAACTTGATCAGCATGCTCATCCAATGAAAGTAGGTCAATGATGTTGAAATTCTAGTGATGCAATGACTAGAATAGTTTTTCACAATTTGATAACTACTTCTATTGATATAAACAATTACGTTTCATCATTTCATCAACAAGTAGCTATACATGAACCATTTCCTACTGTGATCTCTATTTACTGCTCTTGTTAAAGAATCATTGGTTGATGAAATGATGAAACGTATAGCTACTTGTTGATGAAATGATGAAACGTAATTGTTTATATCAATAGATAATACGCAAGAAACAAAAGACACCAAGATTAGGCTCACAAACAGGGCAAAACCCACTTAGGGGAAAACCCAAAATTATTTCCTGATGAGAGAGAAATTTTGTCCATCAATAGTGCAACAAAATCATTCCAATAATTCAAGATGATCAACAATAAAGTACCTATCCAAGTCTGCTTATAGAATGAGTGAGATGTCACTTCTGTCCAACTAGAAAAGTCTAGATAAGAAGGTCAAATTGTAGTTCTGAAGCCACTGTCAAGAAGGGCCGAAGTCACCACTGCAATTACCAACGAACTGCCCAGAACATATCCTCAAATAACCCTCAGTCAACTTCAGAAATGGGCACAAAAGGAGAACAAAGCTTTCTGCAATTTTCGGCCACAAGAATATCAACAAAAAACAGAGATGTAAATGATTCAAGTCCATGTATCAAGGAACCCTAGAAGGAGGTCAAATCGCAGTTAAAAGATCCCTTCAAAATCTTCTTCGCATGTGTGAATAAGCCTGAAATAGAAGAGCAAATTCTCTTGTAATTGCAGACCGAATGGTTGAGCTTGATGGTAGACAAAATGATGCCACTGATTTATTATTAACAGGCATCAAGAGAGGGCTAATTAGCCCTAGCAGGGCTGACATGATGTCCTTCCAAGGAACTGGCTTGTAAGGTGTGTTTGAGCCCACTTGAGGTGACCAATATGTTGAATTTCTCCTTCATGATTTGATGAAAAATGCCAACCATAGCTACCTTATATTTCAACAAATGACCATGAGGTACATTAGCGATTGTTTCATACAAAGTGCTTACATTCAATGTTTTAGGCATCAAAGTAACGACCATGGCTGAAATCAGATAATGGATCATGATGCTTGGAAGTTACACTTGTTACCTTATTACATCTTGGTGGTCATCCTTTCCTCCTAGCCTAGTGTAACCACTTTAGGGTCTTTCTTTCACTATCCAAGAGGGGCATAAATAGGAGCCCTTGATAGAGGTAGCATGTCCATATCGTTCCATACTTAACATTTGCCATTTATTCCTACTATGTTGTCCCTTCTTTTGTTTGGTTGTTGTCACTCGCTCATACTAGTTCCTTGTTTATCTCGTCCTATGCGAAGAGGGGCTTGAAAATGCCTAAATGTTGATGCAATTGCAACAAGAAAGAAATTAAAGCATATGCCAATTATTAAAATCCAAAAAAGTGGCAAGAAACAAATAATGATTAAAATACAAGTTAACTTAAGCTCTACCCTCTCACGTGAGGCCATCACTCTAGTCATATGCATATCACGCCTATCAAAGTAAAAGGGACTTAGAGAAATATTCCCAATCCTTATCAGCAATGAACTACCCATTTAAAAAGGGGATTGAAAGGAAATCAATTAAAGATTTCCAAACAAGCCAAATCAAAGCAAAGGAAAAGATTAAATAAAGCATGGAAAAAGCAATGCCAAGGAAAGGCTAACTCAAGTGATGCAAGGACTCCCTCCACAAAGGCGCTCTAATGTCCCCGGAAAAACCCAATGCAAGAAAATCGATGCAGCGATCTGAGGGTTTTATTATTAAGTAGTTTCAAAATACAATCTGGGTGATAGAAATGGCTCACCCAACAGAGAATGCCCTCGGCAGTAGTACCTCTCAATTGGAGACAGATATCAGCCCCAATCTACCCCACGAAATCTCCCAGCACCAGCCTCTAGGGTCTGTGTCAGCCTCTCTGGCCCAGCATCAGTCGCTCTGGCCTAGCATCAGCCTCTCTGGGATCTGCGTCAGCCTCAGGAGCCTCTGCGTGTCCCACGATGGCCCTCCTCAGGCTTTGCAAAGCTCCTAGCTGCCTCTGCGTACCCTCTGGCTGCTTCTGTGTGGCCTCTAGTGGCCTCTAGCTAGCTCTGCGTCAACCCTCTCTCGGCCTTTGCGTTGATGCTCCCAGTACTATCTCTACCTCTCGGCTACTGCATTCACTGCCCCTCAACTACAACTTTGATCACTCCTTCCATTTCCTCAACAAGCCCTGCCCCAAAAAATCAAATTCTTGATCAAGTCGGTGTGTTCTCCAAGTGACCCTCAACCTCCTCTTATACTTTTTTCGTTAACAATTCAGCAGTCGAGATTAAGTCCCTAATCAACGGCTAAGATTAGATCTGGCTTGATCCATGACTTTTGGACCATTCTAACTTAATTTTATATTAATTCACATTAATATTTTATTTTCCCTCAGTTTAAACTTAGGGACTCCATTAAAAATATTAATTATTTTAATATCTCCCAAACTAGTTAGATTTTGCCCAAACCATTTCTGGGTATTGGAGATCTCATGTGCTTTAGTCTCTCTACCAATATTTGTGGCTAGAGCACATTCGGTGCTACCCCAAATCAACAAAAAGATGACACACCGGTTCAGTGGTCATGTCAGCTTATTTATGGAACCTAACTACTATATATAGGCGTGGAAAGTATCCACATTACAGGAAGAAAAACATTGTGGATGTCTTTGAAGTTTTGGTGGTGATTACAGTAGGTAATCACAGTCTCAAAGATATCCTCGCACTCCTCTCTGAAATCTCGGTCAAGTTCAGGGTTACAGAAGTCTCAGAAGAAGGTGCAGGACAATGTTTCGGTTAGGAGAAGGATCCCTCTGGCTTTTCGGATAAGGATGACTGTTGTACACACTCACATGCTCTCACAGTTTCGGATAAGGATGACTGTTGTACACACTCACATACTCTCATAATTGCGGATAAGGATGACTGTTGTACATACATAGTTACATTCTCGGTCAAGGTGCAGTCATGATCCTAACATGGTCATGATCTCGGTAAAGGCTACGAGAAGACAGTCATGATCTCGGTGGATCAAAAGGCAGCTCTCCAATACATATCTCAACATGGAAGATCTAGTTGATGAAGACTTCGGTGAAGGGACAGCAAAGATGTTGCAGCAGTAATGAAGTGATGCAGTAGTGATGACCTCGATGGTGCAGCAATGAAGATGATCTCAACAGTGACAAAGAAGAGGATTGGTGTCTTGGTCTTGGAGTGGCCTAGTAGGTTAAGGATCATGGTCTTGGTATTCGTCAAGTAGAATCTCTATAAGAAGAATTTTGTGTGGGTTTTCCTCTCCAAGAGGGAGAGGTTTTGGCCCTGGCAGAAAGCCAACACCTTGTGTTCTTGTCTCTTGTATTTTGGTAACTATTTGATGAAGTAAGAAATGCACACACTAATGATATCAAGATAAGATTGTGCTAATAAGCAAAAAGTTAAAATACCTCACAAATAGTTATCATGCTAAGAAGAATCACAGTAACTACATTTGCCCTAGATTCTTCAACAATTGTATATATAATATCATCACCAAAATCATTTCAAACCGCCTAAAGCCTATTTTATTTGAGCACATCTCATCGGAACAGTTTGCCTTAATCATCGTCAGATCCATGAAGTTGTTGGCACTGCACAGGAGGTTCTTCATTCTATCAAGATCAAGAGGCTAAAAGGTATGATCCTTAAGATTGATTTAGCAAAGGCTTTTGATCGTACCAGCTAGCTATATTTGAGAATGCTCTTGACTCACTTGGGTTTCCCTATAGCTTTCATTAACTGGATCATGTGTTGCATTTCCAATGTCTCTTATAGTGTTCTTATCAATGGTTCTGCCTCTCCATTTTTTCATGTTGAGCGAGGTCTAAGACAAGGTTGTCCACTCTCTCCCCTTCTTTTTCTACTAGTCATGGAAGGTTTGAGTCGACTCATCTCTAAGGAAAGAAGATTGGGCAGGCTACAGGGTATTAAAATTACCAACAGTTGCATCATATCTCACCTGCTCTTTGTTGATGATGTCCTTATTTTCCTTAATGGATCGATTGGCGATACATCTATATTTTTTTTGTCCTAAAGTCCTTCTGCTTTGCTACTGGCATGGAGTGTAATCAACAAAAATCAACCCTGACTGTTGTTGGTTGCTCCCAATATGAATCTCACTTTGCACATCAGAGATTTCCCTTTTCTATTCTTCCCTTTGATGATGGCCTCAAATATCTTGGTTTTCGACTCAAGCCCATTCACTACAAAATAGTTGATTGGATATGGCTAGTGGCAAAGATTGAAAGGAGACTGAATATCTGGCACCATAGGTGGCTATCTAGGGTCAGGTCCCTCACTCTTATAAAATCTGTTATGGAAGCAACACTGGTGTACTGGATGTCCTTGGCTTGGATTCCAAGGGGCATCTTGGCTAGAATTCAACAATTGTGTTGTAGATTCCTATGGAAGGGGAAACAAGAAGGACATACTTATGCTTGGGTCAGATGGGAACACATCGCACTTCCTAAGAAATGGGGAGGTTGGGGCATGAAAAATCTTGAAGCCTTTGCAAAAGCACTTATTGCCAAGATGGGTTGGCAAGTTCTCACTGCAAAGAATTTGTGGACCGAGGTGGTCATTCAAAAATATATCAGTCCACTCCACCTCCTTGATTGGATCAGGCGCCCTACTCAGAACAGATCTAACATCTCAACTATCTGGCGAGCTGTATTGAACTCTCTATCTTACATCTGTGATGATCTGGCCTATAGGGTTGGATCCGCATTGGTATGGATCCTTGGTCTGGATGTGGGAACGCATTTCATCTTCCACCAGAGCTCATACAATTTCTCTCGAACACAGGTATCTCTCGCCTCGCACACATTGCAGATCCGAACAACTCATCTATTTTCTCACAGGCCTGGAAATCTACTGATCAATTAGGAATTCCAGATATCTGGCATAATGTATGGCACTCCTACACTAATTCCCTCTCTGAATCACATGTTCGGATCACAGAGGGTGAGGATGAGCTCATTTGGGTACATGCACAACATGGTTCCTACTCTCCTAAGGAAGGTTACCCCTTAATATTCTCTGATCATAAGCCACCTGTTATTGACTGGTGGTGGCGCGCTCTCTGGAAGTTGAAGGCACCTCCAAGAGCCAAGTTATTCATGTGGTGTATCCTTCGTAATAAAGCTCCCACTAGGGATAATTTACAGAGGCGATCATTTCAAGGACCAACCTAGTGCATTCTCTATCGACAGGTTGCAGAATCAATTGAACATCTTTTTCTTCATTTCTCTATCACCACATCTTTCTGGATACAAGTTCTATCAACATTACATATCTCCAACAGATGGCAAGGTATAAATATCTTGGAGGCTTGGCAAACATGGTGGACTACTGCGCAACCAACCAAAATCAAGAACCTCCCTCTTCTGATCTGTTGGTGTATCTGGTTGCACAGGAACAAGATAATATTCAAGGGAATTGCACCTCATTGGACACTAGCATCAACTCATCTTATTACAATTTATAACAATATTCCGAAGGATGACCGCCCTTGCCCAACCCGCACTATTACTGCAGAAACCATAGATAAGAATATACCATGAGCATATTTTGATGGATCAGCACAGTGGAATGGTTGTGGCGGAGGAGTACTCCATCTCAATGCCAATCATTTTTTCAAAATTCAAATGGGTCTAGGAGAAGGAACAAACAATTATGTTGAGCTTAATACCCTTCGGCACTTATTACACTTTGCACTTGAGAAGGGATGTAGACACATTCATATTTTTGGTGATTCCAAACTCATCATAAATTGGTTTAGTCAATAATCTGTCTGTCACGTGCACACACTCTGGAATATTTTGGATGAGGCTTTGCTACTGAAATCACAATTTGACTCTATCATTTGTCATCACATATATAGGGAGCGCAACCAGATTTCCAACAGACTATCCAAGGAGGTCACGCTCCAGCCTCGGGGGCATTGGATGATCCAGGAGCAAACAGGGCACAAGTACTACCAGTATTTTCACAGACCATATGATGATCAGCAGCATGCTGGGGCAGCCAGGCCCTGATTTTGATGATTTTATGATATGTCAATTTATATTTTATCAGGCTATTCATGTACATATTTATTTTCAGACATGTAAATTTGTATTTAACTTAACAGTCTCCCATCCTGGGACAGTTTTTGGACAGTTATCAAATTGTGGCAATTGCCACCCTCTACTGCATATGCTTCCTGAAGCACCTACAACATGTAATTTTTAACATATTAATGAAAATTGCGATTTTTCCCTAGGGAAAATAACAATTCAACTATCAAAATAAATTCTATCATTTGTGTGTGAGCCTCTTCAAGTCCGTGTTGAACCTAAGCTCTAATACCACATTGTAACAACCCACTCTTCCACACCCTTAAGGATTCTCAGGTTGTGGGAGGTGTTGAGTTCTAGACCTAATCTCCAAGGTTTGTTATGAAGATGGAGTTAACAAAAACCTCACTTTTCAAATTTTGTGAAAAATACTTTTGACGTCGCAATTACAACCAACTCGTCATGAGCTTTCTGGTGACATAAGTTTTGCCTCAATCCAAGTTCCAAATCAAAAGTTATGCTCGTTCAAAATTTGGCCTGTTAAAAGAAGTCACATCATCACAAGGGTGCCACGTGGCCTCCACCTGGCCTTGGTGGCACAGCCACATCATCACTGTGTGAAAATTCGAGAACCCTCGAATCACCACTACAACAACTAATTAAGTTCCTTCTATTTGTTAATTACTGAACAAATTATTTATTGTTTCCTACAATAAACACCGAAACTAATACACTGCGATCTTCACCAATTAAATTATAAGCAGAAACAAGATATTGAGCAAGAAAGAAATACACAACACATTACACAATTATTTTTGGACAAATGTCCCCGGAAAAACCCAATGTGGGAAAACCAATGCAGCAGCTAAGGGTTTTATTATTAAGCAGTAGTAATTTTAAGTACAATTCATTGGATGCCCAACTGGCTATCCGATACAGAGAGAAACTGGGTAGGACAAATAGTGAGATGATCTCACCCTGTCATTAGAAGAACCGGCTCTGATCTCACTGGAAATGAGCCTCTACGTCCCTTCTGCATCAGCCTCTGCGCAGAACTGCGTCAACCCCACGCAGTCTCTGTGTCACCTCTATTGGGATTGCGCTACCCCTCCTTCTGATCCTCTGTTGGCTGGAAACTTCAGCTCTTAGCCTCCTGGTCTCACACCCCAGCTCCCGGCTTCTAAAACTCAATTTCCTTAGCAGGAATTCAATCTCCCTCTCAGGATCTACATTGCCACAACGTACCTCTGTGTGGCCCAGCGTCAGCCTCTCTGGACGTCGTTCTGCCCTCTCTACCTTGTACTCTCCGGCCCAAGAAAACTTCCCTCCAGATACTATCCCTGCCCCTCATTGCAAAAGATCACTTCGAATTCCTCTTCCGGCAACTGTTGTGCTTCAGAAATTTGATCTTTTGATCTCCACTTGATGTGTTTTCCAAATGCCCATCAAGCCTCCTCTTATAATCCTTCTGTTGAGAACTGACAGCCCAAATTAGATTCTAATCAATGGCTCAGACCATTTTGGCTTGATCCCCGTCTTCTTCTAGAAGTTTAACCCACAGTTAGATTAATACCCTTTAATTATTTTAATTTCCAAAGTTTAGGCTTAGGCACCCATTAAAAATAATTAATTATTTTATTAAAACTATCTCTAAGTGGAATTTCCCAAAACGATTTCTAAGTATTGTGGAATACATGTGTCCTAGCCTCCCTGCAAATTTTGAGGCTAAGAGCACATTCGATGATACCATAAATCAACACACTGTAGGGTCCATGCCAGAGTGGTCCCCTTTTTCTCATCCTACTAATTTTCTTCCTTGGACCCGACAATTGGTCTTCCTCCATTGGGTGGCCCATCACATGGTTTTACCAAGTGCTATATCATGGTGGGGAACACTGGGCAATAGCAGGGTTCCACACTAGAACCATGTCCGGATTGGCCTAACTCCCATCGACATCGCCGCATTCAATGAATACAATGTGAAGTGGTGGTTTGGCAATGAGCGATGACCCAACCTCCCAACGGCTAGGTTCCACAAGCTAAAACCTCCATTGGATCGACTCTCCTAGCTTCTCTCTATTCCAATCCTCATTTGCAAAACCACAGTTATAGACCTGCGGTTCCCCTTCACTATGCTTGGTGCCCGAGGTGGAGCCCATCGATCCACGTCATCTTGAGACTTCAGCATCAGGGTTTCCTCCTTGCCTCTCTCAAGTAAAAATACCAAGGTCCGAGGGTAGGGTCTACCCGCTTACGTTATGTCAGTTTGACTCTTCCCATGTGACAATCCATTCAAACTCTCTCAATGGTCCGATGGTCTGTTGGTCCGATGGTCTGCTGGCCCAATGTGGGGACCACATGGCACAATACTGCTAGGTTGAGTTCCACTAGCAAACCAACTCATTTTCCTCCTTGTGCACATATTTTTTATGGCCCATCGACATTGGGCCTCTCCACACAAGGTCATGCAACTACCGGAGGTCAGACAACTCGATGGGGCCCACATGTCATAGTTCTTATGGATTGGGGTTCTACCATCGGTCTCTCAATGTCAAGCCCTACTATAAGCATATATGTATACATATAGATATATATGTGTGTGTGTGTGTGTGTCTCATTATGCTCCACCAATCCCGGCGACCATTAGAACATCATTGTTCGGGATTTTGTGAAACAAAAGGGGTGATTGCCCTTAACCCCAATTTCTCTGTGTATTGAGGCACAAAGCCCCGAAGTCCAAACAACTCAATTTTCAATGAGCGCATATAACAAAAGAGTGGCCCCAGAACTTCAATTACTCTACGTGTCATGGCACAAGAGTCGAACCCTTAATTTATGCATGATAATCAGCAAGAGAGAACAAGCATAACACCCAATATACGCATTTTTGAGACAAGAAGGGGCAAGGCCCCAACACCAAAATATACACAGTTTTTCATTGTTGCACCAAGGGGATTGCACTAATCAATCCAACTAACCTAACCTCTTGCATGCTAGTTAAACTTATTTAAAGAACTATGATAACAATTAAGTAAAAACACACAGATTTGCATCACTGCACAAGAAGAGTCACAATCCGTCTATCAAACATCTTATATCCTCTAACCAAGTTGAGCTATATATATTCGTAAGCATTTGTTGTCAAATGAGAGAGAAAGGTAGGGCATAAACGCACAATTTCTTACATTGATCTTAAATTAAACATTGATCAACATAGTCCAGAGTCCAGACATTCATTAACATTCATAGATATACCGAATCTGGTACCAAACATAGGCATACACAGATTTGCATGACTACACAAGAAGAGTCACAATCCATCTATCAGACATCTTATATCCTCTAACCAGGTTGAGCTATATATATTCATAAGCCTTTGTTGTCAAATGAGAGAGAAAGGTAGAGCATAGACGCACAATTTCTTACATTGATCTTGGACTAAACATTGATCAACATAGTCCAAACATTCATTAACATTCATAGATATACCAAATCTCGTACCAAACATAGGCATATCATGGAACATCACAGTTCATGATTCAAACATATACATGTCATAGACTTATCTAAGTGTTTTAAGATGGCTGGCAACTGAAGGAGGGACAACTCTCCACACAAACATAGGCCAGTTGCACTACAACTTTCTTGCAGCTAACCACCCCCGAGCCATATCCAAAGTCTGAGGGGATGCTTAATCAGGGAAAATTCACACCAAAGGCTTGGTCACATACCCAAGAGATGAAGTCCACCGTTTAGGTGGTTTCACAATTGTCTTTGAGTAGGAAGCACCACAAGGGCTTGTAGTCCACTGTATAGGTGCTTTAACAACTCTTCCAGCAAGCACCACTGCGGTTCAGATTGCCCTATCTAGGTGGTTTAACGGCCATGCAATGAGCTCCAAGTGGTTTAACATCCATACAACAAGCACCAAGCGGTTAAAATTTTAACAGTCATACAACAAGCACCACAATGATCCACTGAGCTTCACACTAAAAACACAAGCTTAGACAGAAAACACTGTGGCCTCAAAAACACATCAATATAGGGATTATCACCTCAAATCATAGAGCACTGGGCTCAATCACAACTCCAACAATGCTCCTTCTTACTTTCACTCCAATCGTTCTTGCATTCAATTGGACGTTTCCTTGTTCACGTTCTCCTACTCTGTAATATTGTCCTCCTCCCGACACAACCGTGCTCGCCTCGATCCACGAGGGAGATGGGATGGGCGCAGTCCTCTGCCCACACCACCCAATCCCATCTCATTACAATTTGTCAACGCAGGTGGGTGGGTTGGTCTGCAGGGGTTCCAAGACTTCAATGCGGGTTGGCTTGTAGTTCTTTGAGGCACGGAACTGCCCTCCCCTCGGATAGTGGATACGTGTTGCCTACTCCTTCAATTAACGACCAATCACATTATGTATTTAATTTTTATGTGTTTGTAGGTTCAGTTCTAGCTAGTCGTGAATCTCATGCTAGCATTACAATCATAGTTTAATTATTACAAAAATAGGGGTAGAACAAGGGATGTTAAAACTAAACTCTAAAAAGGGATGTTAAAACTAAACTCTAAAATACAATTGATTTGTAAGATGTTGTAGGCTAGTAGCTTGAAGTGTGTCTCATTTTTTGAACTCTATATAAACTTCATTGTTTATGTATTTTCTATTTTGTTTCAGATATGTATTGCACTTATTGCCATTTTGCTATATTCACCCCTACATGGTATATAAATGAGAAAACTTTAGATATTAATCTCTAATGGCTTGAAATTGTGGATTTACATCGATGTACGCTAATATATTTTTTTATTAAAAATTTCATATCTTATGTATTTTTTTAAAAATCAATTCATAAATGATTCTGATATGAGTCTAATCTGACCCCTCATTGGTTCCAACTACAATTTTGACTTTTAAAACATCACTTTGAGTCCCACTAATTTGCAGCCATGTTAGATATTCATGAAACAAGTTATGCAAGACCATAGTTTTTAAAACCGGAACTGGTGACCGGACCGGTCCACCTAATGAACCAGTTTACCGACTGGAACCAGTCTAACCGAGACTGGTTTGGTCTAAACGAACCGGTTTCAGAAAAATACATTAAATAATTAATTTTTAATGAAACAAAACTATTTTTAAGATTTAAAACCATAATTCCAAGACAATAGAGACAAAATATGCAAAGTTTGCTCTTTATAAACCATGTAAAGGTGAATATATCAAAATGGCAACGAGTGCAATACATATCATCAACAAAATAGCAAAATACATAAGCAATGAGGCTCTAAATGGCCTATAAAGTCCAAAAACAATGTTGCAAGCTATGAGGCCATTGGCCTTCTACAAGTCTACAGTGTACACATGATCAATCATCAAGTTCATCACCACCACTAGCCACAAGATCATCATCAGGAGCTACATAGACATCATCTGGTTCAAAGTCTGAGGATGCCTCAACCTGATTTGCAACCTCAGTATCAATGCCACCAATAACAATAGAAGTGGACCTAATGGAAGCACGAGTTTGTCGACCTGCATGACTAGTGCCTTCCATTGGTTCTTTACCTTTCCTTAATGCTGCTACTGATCCTAGTTCTGATGCCACCACATAATCTGCTTCATCCCCCGCTAAAGCCATGTCGATATCAAAATCAACCTCAAACACAGGTTCTTCAGTCTTCTCCACCCATTCTAATGTTGGATCAATATCGTCCAACACAATGGGATCTAAATCAGGAGTTTTGCTCATCATTTGGAGCTCCGATTGCATTTATTGTTTACCCCCAAACCATGAAATCCTGAAAACCATTAAGTCTGCTAAATTTTGAGTGAAATCTAAAATTCTAGTTTCTCCATATGAAATCCAATGAGGTCAAAACCACTCTCAAACATCTTGAGTCATTTCATGGTAATGTTAAAAATTTAAGTAAAAAGATGAAAATGAAAATTAAAGGAAATGTCACTTTTACTTTAAGAATTTAACATTACCATTAATTGCCAACATTGTTAGGGTTGAAATGTGTCAGGAAAATGAGAGGGTAGGCATGTTTTTCTTGGAGGGACTATTTTTGGAGGAAAACAACCCCAAATTTCCCTCAAAACAGCTTCAAAACTCACAAAAATGCATTTTGTGGGGGTTATACTTGCCCTGGCAATAAACCGGCCGATTAGGACCGGGTAGCTCCAATTTTTGGCCAAACAGGGTGTCTAACCGGGTTTTTTGATGGGTTCCAACCGGCGGGCCTGCTAACCGGTTGTTTAGACCGGTAACCAGTTAGCTGGGCCGGTTTTGAATACTATGCTGCAAGACACGGTATGAAAAAAGGGAGATAAAGAGGGAAAACCCAGGGGAAGAAAACCCCCATCAAAATACAATGCATACTATATCAACTATGAAGTTGCTATGAAGAAGAATGGTATTGCTGGTCAACCCTATCATGAATTTGTCCTTAGATGTGTCCTATACCATCATATGAAAATCCTTTTGCTGCTGGTTGAGCCTTGTAGTATTTTTGTATTAAAAAGTACATATCTTATGTATTTTTAATCAACCAGTTCATAAACCAATTTTGATAGGATCCCAATCTGATCCTTGGCTGGTTCCAGGTACAATTTTAAGTTTCAACTTTTAAAACATTACTTTGATCACAATCATAAACTGATAGACCGTGATAATGGAAAACTCCTAAGAAGGTGGTGTTGATTTCCCAGACCATAGTGAGAACATGAATGCCTAAAAAGCATGGAGTGACATTTAAGCCCTCAACATTGATAGCTTAAAATCAAAATACTCGTATGGCATCTTACAGATTGCCAGCTTAAAATCAAAATAATCATATGGTGTCTCACAAATTTCTGATTACCAAGACTCTAACTAGAACTTTTAACTAAAATTTCCATGGATTAGCAACAGTTCTTCCAATAGGGTTTGGATATTGCATATGCAATCTACCTAGGATGGCTCGCAGCTTTCAAATGGGTTTAATAGAAGGTGCCACTTTTAAAATGCTCGCCTTAGTGTTTGCTGTAATTTCATTTTGTATCAATTGGATTCTTGTCAAAATCCCCCTCTCCGGTTCAAGTGGCCCGATGCATGAGTTCTTGTCCATTATTAATCAATTCAAAGTTTAGATTGACATCAAAGCACTTAATCTGGAATGGTCAGATCATAACCATACCAAATTCAAAGTCTCTACAGGGCAAATGAAATGGGGATCAAACCAAGAAATGGGCATGCTCCAAGAAATCCAGATGTCTTAATATGACATGAAAAAATAAAAAATGTAATTTCGAGCAATGAAGATGCTTCCTTAGATCTTAAAATGCCGAGCACCCAGAACTACCGTCTTCCACAATTATGGTTAATTCCATACTCGACCCCACTCGATAGTCACTGCAACCCGCTATTCCACAAGACAAACAATACCCCACCCACGCAAAAATTGAGCGCTGTGAAAAAATCTACTATTTCATAGAAGAAACATGTCATTCTCGCGGGAAAATTGAACCCTCGCAGAGGAATATCACTTCCCCTTCAGACAACCCTGATCAAGCCCATGGTGGTATTCGCAAAATTTGTTGAAGCAATCTTTGCAATAATTAATATAGTAAGCTGCATTGCAAAATGCATACCTGTCATGCTAAGAATTACGATGCCTGCCACGAACAGCAGAAGCTGCACTCTTCTTTTCTGTATATCCATCATGCCTTTGTCCCCGCTTAGCAAATTCCGGCAAAACAGTCCCAACAACGCAAATCAGAGGCGAAACACCCACCTCTGAGAAAACTAAGAACCCAAGAGAGCCAAAACTGTTGGCAACCCCGAAAGTCGAGGAAATTGTCGCCTCGCAAATTCCAGTCAAAGAAAGCATAACAAAAGTTCGAAGAGTAGAATAATCGATAAGGAATATTTTTGCGTTAGTTGTGCATACCCTTTAATTAATTAAGTTGACATCCCCTATAATCCTTTCATATAAGTTTATAGATAAATTACGGAAATAGACTATTATATAATATTTTTTATATTTTATATAAAGGATACCGCTATTTCGGTAAATGTACTATTTCATAAAAGTGGAAAAACGTTTATTGATTTTGATTTTTAAAATTAAAAATGGTATATTATAATGCTTAGGGTATTATTATTTCTGCGACAGTAGATATAGTACTGGTTTTTAGTCCAATTATATTAATTTAGTTTTCACTAAAAACCTAATGTAATATTATTATAGTTTAATTTTGAAAATTAAAATTTATTATTTTGTAAAAAGAATTTAATTTATTTAAGTTTGATTTCATTGGTTATCAAATTGAAAATTTTATTGTTTATTGTTTTGTAATTTGTGATATATATTTAATGCAGTGACATTTGGTTGTTATATTATACTGTTCATTGGTTAGTACATTTGTGAGAACATTTCTCTACCAAAGGTTATAAAAGCATTAGCGAGGAACAAGAAGTATATTGGAATCAATAGTCACTAGGGTCTTCAAGCTATATAATTAAAAAGTATTGTCATTTTAAGGAAACAGTAATATAGCTAGACAAGTTGTGTAAAAAAATCACTACATTGGCACATATTTCGTCAACCCACTTTGGAAAATATTAACATTCAGATCTCGATGAAAGATATGGCTAGAACATACCGCTTAACTGCATTAAGCGATGTATCAGTTGATTAAGCGAAATCCCAACAGAGTAATCTAAGAGTACTTTCTTCCTTTTTTTCAGAAAGAAAAAGCAGTATTGTATTATATTGAGAAAATATAACAGAGCAGATTGTTACATAATTCATATGTGGAAATAGCTCGAGGGAGAGGAACCTCGAAGAAGGATGCAGATAATACATGTATACAGATACATGAAGGAGAGTTGTACCCTGTAGATGAGCAGATGCAAAGCAGATACAGCAGATACAAGGCATATACATAATCAGGAACATGGAGATGAGCAAATACATAAGCATATACAGCAGATACAATGCAGAAAACAAAACAGATACATGAAGGAGAAGCCCCTTATACCAATACGATGAGAAGCCAAAAAGCGATGAAAAACTGGAACAGTGGATCAAAAGCCTGGGAGAGAGAAGTCCTGGATGAAGAAGGATTCCCCTCCAGACCTTACCTCAAGGGACCAGGAGCCTTTTTCGGAACTGTGTCATAGATGGAAATAATGCGTTGTGAAATATCATTGAGAGGCTCTTTTACATTATTGAAGATAATTCTGTTCCTCCACTTCCATGCACACCATAGGACAATAATAATGAAGGGGCGCCATGTCTCTCTCTGTCCACTCCACCATTCGAAAGCTGCGAAAGTAGAAACGTGATTGACCAGGGGGAAACCATACAGTGCTGCCAATTCACGCCATATTTGCTGAATAGATATACATTGGAAGAACATGTGATAGTTTGTTTCTTCTTCAGATTGGCACATATGGCATCTGCTCGGCCCGTGCCACTGTCTCTTTTTTAAATTCTCCCAGGACAGATTTTTGTTGTTAAACACCAGCCACGAGAAGTAAATTGATTTAGGAGAGCAGCCTGTTTTCCAAAAAACTGTAGGGAAAATGGGGCAAGAAATCGTGGGCAATAAACCTAGCAGGTCAGTATATATGTCCTTGACGCGAACCTGTATGTTAGTAGAAGGCACCTTCCAGATGAGATAATCATGCAGACTAGACCTGTAAAAACCACAACTTCTCAATACATTTGTGACAGTGTTCCACTGATTTGCCATATGCCCTGTTAAACCTAGATCCATGGCCGATTTCCATGATGGGAGGGGGCCTTGCCATCCTGAAATAAGCTTGTCCCATGTAAAAAAGCCTTTGCTGTGAAGGAAAAAAAGGATGCTTACGGGAATGGAGATGTTCTCACGCCCGCTCATGATGGGGTCAAGACCAATGTAGATATTGCTGCCAGATTGTAGGGACCATCTCAGATTCGATAGGAAGTATTGCTCGATCTTGCAGAGACTGAGCCATATCGCAGAACCGTTCCTGACTCCAATCCTTCCTAGGCGAAACCAGTATTCCATACTCTTGCCTCTCATATATTTTAAGTTAATGGTAGTGCTCCAGGGCCCTTTCCCGAAAATTCCCCTCCATAGCGACCTGCACAGAAGTGCTTTCCCGAAGGCCCTCAAGTCAAGCAAGCCCCAACCACCTGTGGATTTTGGTCGAGAGATTTTCTTCATGCTGGTGAGATGATATTTTCCTTTCCCAAAATGTTTTGGCACTATCAAGACCCACAAGTAATGGTCTACTGTATTTTGACCAAGTACCCTTCTTCTTTTTCTTAAAACTAAATGCAAAATATTTATTTTTTAAAAGTTATAAATGTTTTAATCTATATCGCTAACAAAAAAAGAGTTCCCACCCATGGTGAATTGGAAATAGTTAAGAGATTAGAAGAATGTGGACGAAGTTAATATGAAGCGTATAATTTTAACCATCAAATCAAATACAAAATTAGACTTTCAATTCCACAAATAACAAATATGATAAATCAATTTGACGTGACATTTAAATTATTATTTTTTTTTTCAGAGAAAAAAAGCTTCAATATATTATATGAGAAATATAAGAGTCCAAAATTTCTCTGGATACATCCAAATTGTTCTAAATCAGTTCTGTATGCCACATAGTCTAATAAACTCCTATATTCAAAAAAGTAACATAATATCTAAGTAGCCAAATACTGTCAACTATCAAGTCTCTGTGACCAGGACAGAGAAAACATGATTATAGTGAGACCCATCATCTGGAGAGGCAAAATATTCAAATCTGAGCACTAAAAGTCTGGCAAAACAAAATCTTGGATCTGAAATGTGGTTCCTTCCGAAAATATCTCAAGATGCCAAAGTCCAGGAGAGGAGGTGAGACCCATTTTAGAAAGTGTATCGGCTGTAGAATTTTTGTCCCTGCTGATGTGCTGAATAGTGCTATCAACCATGCGGCTCCAGTAGTAGTTGATCCTGTCTCTCCAACCGGTCAGGTGCTGCGCCAAAATGATATTTCTCCTATTTACCGAATCAACCAATATCTTCGAATCTCCATAGATAGCAACCTGCTGAATGTCTAGGAAAATACAAAATTTTAAAAGTCTTGTGAGAGCTAAGGCTTCAGCCAAATTATTGGAGCCATGACCGCCGTGCCAGAAAGAAGAAAAATGTGTAGAATCATTTATCTTGATGTGGAAACCACAGCCACATTGTCCCTTTTGTGCGGCCCCATCGAAGAATGCGGACGGCTGAGAAAGCTGTACTGATAATGACCGAGCGGGAAATTTGTTCTTGTGTTTGATTTTCTCCTGAGGAAGAGACTCTAAATATACAGAGATAGAATCCAAAGTTTTAGCATATGAACTTCTTGAGCTATTGAAGACGCAATGGTTGCGCCATTTCCAAATATACCACATGGATAGAATACAAATTCTACGCCATAGAATATGCTGCTCACTGCATCTTATAATCCATTCTTGAATCGAATCCTGCACACCAAGTTTAAAACCATAAACTCTTTCTAATTCCTGCCAAATATGAAATGATTGCTTACATTTTAGAAATATATGCAAATTTGAATCCTCGTCCGATCTGCATAACGAACAGATGTTTGGTCCATTCCATCCCTGCGTCATTAAATTCTCCCAAGTTAGGTTTCTGTTGTGAAATGCAAGCCAGGTAAATAGAATCATCTTCGATGGGCAACCATCTTTCCAGAAAATTTGAGGGAAAATAGGGGAACCAATTGATTGCTGTCCGATCAACTGTTGATAAATTCCATTAACAAGTGTAATTTCTAATGGGTTTTAAATAACTGAAAATCAAAATTTCGCTAAAAATGTATGACTAGATTTTAGAGAAAACAAAACAAAATAGAAAAAAAAAAACTCAAAATGTATAATAGTTAGATTGACCGATATTTTAATTATTTGACATTTTTATATTATATTAATTACAATTATTTTGTGTTTTTAATGTTTTAGATTAAATTTGGTTTTTTTTTAATTATATTTAAGAAATAAATAAATAATATTTAATTGTATTTTAAATATATATTTTTATTAATATTTTTAAATGCAATTATTATTGTTAATAATGTGGAATTACACTTCAAAAAACAATTATATTTATTTTTAATATAAAAATACTACATAATTTTTAATATCAAAATAAATTTGAATGAAACTCAAATTTATTAAAAAGATTCAAACAAAATGCAAACCCATAATAACCTTCTTACTACATTATTCAATACGTTATTGAATCACATCAGTGACAACATGTTATTATGAAAATTACTATTTATTATAAATATATTCCAACAACTTATAAATCGTATCCTCTTTTTAATAGAAACATTGTTCTAAAGTATCTATTATGTGTCATTCCTCTAGTTAAAACACTTCAAAATTGTTTCATTTTTCTTAAATATATATTATATTCAATCAACTTATAAATCATGTCCTTTTTAATATAAATATTGCTCTGAAGTATCTATCATGTATCATTCCTTTAGTTTAAAGCACTTCAAAAGCAAATTGAACCAACTTTATTCTAATATCATAAAAGATTTGTCGTGGAGTTCTCCACTAAAATAAATGAAATTCTTCCATATATTTTAATTATCTCTTTAAAAGATAATCGACCAAAAGCAAATGCATAATACACAGTAATTTAGCAAAATATTTTTTTAAATATACGTGTGGCAATAAGCACTTTCTATCCTAGCCCCAAGGGATACGTCAATTGTTCGAGCCCTCGTTCCTAAGTACCTTGCCTATTGGGAAGTCATGAGGTCAAATATCCTCGATGCCCTTGGGGTTAGGCTTGATATATTAGGCCGCCTTTGATGGATCTGTGTGGATCACTACCCATGGATGTAGCGGCCACTCAGTAATCGTGAACCATGGTTACCTTAAAAAAAACATTTTCTATCATTTTTCATTATTAAAATTATGTCTTTATAAATATTATTTAACCAATGGAAATTTTATAATTATGAAAGTTATTTAAAAAAAAAAAAGAGAGAGTGTTTTGGTACGAAAACTTGCGCCCAATGACTAGAGGTGCACCGTGCATATATTACATCAATATTGTAATTAAAATTTTGGACAAAGGTTAGATTAAGTTTTTTTTTTTTTTTTTTTAAAATATTACTTTATTTTTATTTTTTATAAATGAATTTCAAACACCATAAAATTAGGCATGTCAATGTACTTAAGCAATCATAAAATTGGAATATAACTTTTATAAAATTTGAAAATTATTTTTATAATTAACAAATATTTAGTTTAATATTTAAATATTTCACAACTATAATAAAACTTTAGAAAATTTGATTTTATTGAAAACAATTAATTGAAAATCAAAAATAAGTTTGACAAACTGATTACAATATACTCTGTCAATAAGTTAAAAATACCTTATCAAAATGTAAACATATTAACAATCATTTTTAATTGATGTGAAAGAAAAAAAAATGTTATATGAGAGAATTAAAGAATATTTTAAATTGAAAGAAATTGAAAAACATTTTAAAAATTGCAATTGGCATGCTTAGTTTTTAAAATCATCTAGTATATGGTAGCAAGAAAGATTGTGCTTTTTAATTTCCAAAGTGCATTTTGTTTTATGAGCATGGATATCATAGCGATGGATTGACTTTTCAATTCTCATTACTTTAGATTAACCAATCATTTATATTAGTATTTAATTTGAATTTGAATTTAATATAATATTTATCAATTTAAAATATAATTTTATATTTTCAAAAATTACAAAGGTGAATGATTTTGTCTAATCATCAAGCAAAATTAGGGCCTAGAGTATGCCCTAAAACTGTTTCTGCTTGGCTAAGAGCTCGTCTTCCTCGGACGTAAGGAAACAAGTTAACGACCCAAGACCCAGAGGCATCTGGCAGGAGTGAAAGCCTACCCTCTTACAGACCAGTAGCAAGTTATTCTAGGTGGCATGGTTTTCCTTGAATAACGGTGATGAATCAACCTGCATTCGCGGTTAGCAGCTAGAGACTGTTGGTTTGACACCTGAGTTAAGAGAGGTTTTCCTGCTGTGTAAGTAAAATCAAGCAAAAATTATATATAAATTTCTACTTTATGATTACATAATAACATATTTGAAAAAATAAACATAAATAATAACATAATTATTTATAAAAACAATAAATTTCAATAATATCCAAGTAAAATTATATTTTATATGATAATATATTTATTAATAAAATAATAAGTTTAACTCGTGAATTTTAGAACCATATGCATGCAAATTAGGCTTTCTTCCCCTTATTTATACATATAATTTTTTTATATGAGATAAATAAAAATGTTAAATTTTACTTCACATGCTTCTTTATATGACTTATTACATATTAACATTTTTTCTAACACTTTGATATTGTTTTTTTAAACATGATTCTTTTCACACGAAAAATAACAAATCTAAAATTAAAAATACATATAAATTTGTTTTATATTTGCTATTAGATAATAAAACCAGTGTAGGTGCCTTTGTGACATTATTGAATCAAACTTGCAATACAATGTCTTCCATTATATTAAATGCATTATTTATGGCTGCTAGACAGGAAAAAATGGTCGTGCTCAAGTATCGCGAAACGCAAAGGGCAGCCCAGCCCTAACTGGTCGAATGGTAGAATGCATTGGATTATCTATACGAGCACAAGTTGTGGCACCAACTCACTCTCAAGCTCGAACAGTTCGTAGCCCCCGCGGTTTTTCAGAGGATCGTGGACAGCACGCTTGGCGTTGCGAAAGAAGATAGGGTTTCTCCGCTCAATATTGGGCTTTGGGGTGCTGACGCCATTTTCTAACCAATGGACAGCCTATAGGGTTGCAGGGTAGTTGAAGCACAGGGTCGATGGCGATTCCAAGTTCCACGATGGGATTCAGCTGGGAAACGTTTTCAAGGGGAACAAATAGGGTTGTTTTGCTACAAAGAGGTTGTATATCTCCCCAGGCACAAAGCAATCGATCGTCATCGGACCGTTGGAACGCTCCCCAGATGTGGCATGTCCTTGACTTAGGGTGTTGCTTGGGGGCATGGTACAACCGGAGATACGAAACGGTGAATGGACCTCTGGGAGCGAGGCGCAAAGGTGGAGGCAGGACCATTCGGATGGCTGCTCTCTACAATCGTCGGCTACAATGATTTCCCAACCTATTTGTGATTCCAGATCATGGGTACTCCTGTGCCCTAGTCGGATCTAGCAAAAACAATCCTTCCCATCAACTCACGAACAATGAGGACTTCAACGCTGTACAAGATGCTTGTTTCTAGGTGGTCTACTGATCATGGAAGGGAGATCGGCCAACGAGAATAGGGTAACAGAACCCTGAAGGAGAACACATAAACCTTAATCCAATGTGGCGATTCCAATGTTTCTCGGCCCAGACATCTTCAAACGGAAATAGAACCCGAAACTCTAGTAAATCATTTCCAATTTCAAATCTTTATTAAAATCCCTTCCGGGATGTCATTATTGTTTTGGGTACATGCAACAAACTGTGTGTTGCATTTGAAGAATCTCATCTCCCATCGTGTTGGATATCCTGTCGGATTACAACATCTGATTTTTTAGGGCAGAGCCCTCCAGGACCCCAGGCCCCTTATGGACTACAATATTTTACCTGTGTCTACCATAATACTCAATCTGAGGCTAAGAGGTGGCGCGACAGACTACAGTAAAACAAATTATACAGGAGGAGGTATTGGGAGCAGTTCAACAAAAAATACAGAAACACATCAAAAGCACAAAAATGGGGGACTTTCTTTCAAGAACATCCTCCAAGGGAAAAATACCCCTACAACGACACCAAAGCAAGCTGGAACCGAACCCAACCCATATATTGTGGAGCAACTAAATTATACACCAGAATTAAACATAGATATACCAGAAACAGATGAGCATTGTAATACTTTTGAAAAACAAGCTATAATCTGTTGATTCAACTGTTTCTGGCCAAAACCTGTTGAGCTCTTTCATTGGATTTTCACAAACTGGACTACACACTGTGAAATTCACCTATGTTCCAAGGGTTTCTTCATTGTAAATTTCCCTACAACAGAGGCTAGAGATGTTATATTACGGGAGGGACCATGGTTCTGGGGATCCACGGGTCTCTTCACCACACCATGGTTTCCAGAATTTGATGCCAATACAATGGTTGTTTCCAAGATGCCAGTTTGGGTTCGTTTGCACAATCTCCCATTACATCTCTGGAACCAGCAAGTCCTTGCAAGTATTGGTAACACCATTGAGTGGTATATTAAAATGGACACACAAAGTTTGGAGGAAAGAATTTTCACATTCGCATGAATTTGCGTGGAAGTAGATCTCAGCAAAGGCTTGCCAGATCGAATCCAACTAAAGCACAAACAGTGGCGCTGGACATAGATACTAGACTATGAAAATACAACATTTAGATGCAGAATCTGTCAGCAAACAGGACATCTACAAAATACATGCCCTGAAGCCAAAAAAGATACCTGAAGAAAGAAGAAAATAGGAAAACCATCCAAGGGATGGCAATTTCCCCTAGCAGTCTCTGATGAGGACGAGGACGCTGATGTGGAACAGCCCATACCCAACGAGAAAAATCAGATGAACAAAGAACCAGAAGCTCAGGAATTAAACCCACAAGATATGATGAACTCACAACTGACAAAGATACTAGAAACAATGGATATCAGTGGATCCAAACGACTACATGCATCAGATAACTCGGATTCAGATAACGACAACCCTTGTCCTGAGGCTGACACTTCACTTGCACTTATATCTATAATGTTGACTCAAGGGGAGTGGCGTAAGGTTGAGAATAAAAAAGGGAGAAAAGCATGATTTTTCTCCCCGTCTATACATTATTTTTTGCTTTCATTGAACTCTGATCAGCAATCATTGACTGGCCGATAAAATGCGTCATAGCATCTGCAACATATAATTTTATTTTCATTAATAAAATTACAATTTTTCTTTCGGAAAAAATAATTAAATGCATTATTTATATTTAAACTAAGCCACAGAGACTAGCTACTATGTTGCACTTGTTAATATTATGTTACAATTTTTTTGAGAAAACAAGCTATTTATTAATTATTTATTTTCTAATTATGTGTTATTGATATTAAAACTAGTATAAATTTATTTTAGATTTACATTTATTAAATATTAAGAAATTAAATTTTTCAAAAGGTAATCATTTGGATTTGAAAAAAAAAATTACACTTCACAAGTTATTTGATTCCTGAAATTTGATATATTTGGAGTAATATATATAGGCATAGTCTAACTTATAAACGAAATCTTCTTAATCAAAATTTGGCTATATAATTTTAGGGAAGATTGTGATTTTTTGTTGTTTAAACTACATCTTTGAATGCATAAATAGATTCACGCTCAAATCTATATATCAAATAACTTAAACTCGAGTTTTGGTTGAAATTAATGGGAAAAATGTCTTAAAAAATGTCATTTTGTCTATAAGTTAGACTGTATAGGGGGGGGGGGAGAGAGAACCATTACACACACACATATTCTAATTTTACTAAAATCTTCATAATATATCTAACTTCATACATATACACATGATATTTTTCTTTAACATATTATATAATAATAAAAAATATTGTGCCTAGAGGTGTTCTCCACTCCAGTGTAAAAGAGATGTTGTAATGCCCTATTAAACATTTTGACTTGCTCAAATTACATAAAAATAAAAATAAAATAAAAGTAATGATTACAATTATAATTAATAATTAAACTAGCTTAGATCCATCTTAGCTTTGGATCTACCAAGTGCCAAGAGTGATCAAATATTTTGAGGTGCAAACCTCTTTTAGAGTGAAAAGAGATTTGATCCCTCTCAACCCTTGGTAAGTCCAAAATCTAGATAGATCTAGAGTAGTTTAATGTACATAATCTAAATTGTATATATCGTGTTTATAAAAAAGTTTATTGTAAATATTAAGATTTTGTATTTTATTAGCTAAATTTGAATATAAAATTGTGAAATATCATGATTATAAATATGAATCGTTATTATATATATATATATATATAGAGAGAGAGAGAGAGAGAGAGAGAGAGAGATGTTGTAGTGGTCATAAATAAAAACATTAAATTATCAAAAAATAATAGTAGAACATAATATAAAATTAATTTTAAAAATAATGAATTGATTCATATTTATAATTATAAATATTCATAATTTATGACTAGTAAACATATACAAATTTAATGAATTTAATTAATAAATATACATACCCTGGATCCGGGTGTCATAGTCTGCCCAGCCACTTGCTCAAGGTCTGATTGATTTTGCCCACAACCTAACGTCCTTCTCACTGGCTTGATTCTCCATGATATCGACCTCCTTAATTACGTGCTCCTCACAATGACCTTACACGCCTAAAACTAAGGCTTATTGTGCGTTTACCAATTGTCCATTTACTCTCCTCATCATGCATACATTCTAGAGTATTCTTCCTTCGTCCCCATTTTTTTGCTCAACGCCTGGCCCGCCTGCTCTATTTCTGCCATCAACACTCCTATGACTCCTGCACATCTCCTCGACTCCAATTATGCCTCCATGATTCGTGAGCGGGGGAGAGTTTTTCACATTAGTCGTGGAAGGGACAAAGGTGATTCGTCTATAGACACTGCTGTAGATGACAACATTGCTCTATATGATCATTTTATTCCAACTAACATTCGACGTCAAGTTAATTAAATGGAAGTCGAAGAGATTCGACAAGGGAGGAACGTGCATTAGGCGCTCCATAATCTCCTTGGCAGGGAACATGACCAAACTAACGCTGCTAATTGGATAGTTGAAATCTCTTCCAACACCTGCTACATTCTCTCCTCCCTCTACCACCTCTCTTGTGACCTGGGCATAGTCTATCCTCCAAACATTCTCTCCTCTCCCTCCCACAGTCCTTCCACCTCCACCTTTTTTCCTTTGGTCTCCTCTTCACCCTCCACTATCGCACTTCGCCAGCTCGCAGACCACAGGCAACCTTGTCTCCTCCCACGAATGCCTAGCAAAATGCCTCCAGGCTCTCACCTCTTCATCCAAGTCAATGTGGATTCTACATCATCGAAGAGCAGCTAGCAGTTGGCACCTTCGACACTAGAAACATTGTCACTCCTGTCCCTTCCAACAATGTGTAACAATCCTGGTTGATTTTCCATGTAAAAAAAATATAAGATCAAGGTCATGGGACATGTATTCCAAGATGAATGGTGGGAAAAACATCCTAGTGGGTGTCACCTCGGTTTATTAATGACTAAAGAAATTGGCAAAGGCAAAGAGGCAATAATTTGCATTTTATTTACGAAATACTAGAAAATAGTGTAGAAATTCCTTGTAGATTCAAACTGTCAACTGTAATTTACTAAAACAATAGACTTGAATCTACTCTACTCATAAGCAGAAACAATTAAATGATCGTGAAATCATGAAGCATACAAGAGAAAGAATTCAATCAACACATTACACAATGATTTCTGGGGGTTGAACCAGTGATGATCGATAAGAAATTGACGAGAGCTCTAATGGCGGCATCCATGGAGGTTCAGGGACCCAACAGCTCTGGACATGACGGGGTAGGTATCCCTTCCGGATCGTCTGACCTCTAACTATCTACCCTTCTCACCCCCTTGCGGCTCTCAACCTCCCACCTCGCAGTTACCTGGTCTACTCTAGCTCTTCATCTCGCATTACCTGGTTTCCTCACCGTCCCGTTTTTCACCTCGACAACAGTAACTTCCACCAACAGTTTACTGTCGGTTACTATGGAGCTGGACGAGGTTGATTATAAGGAGGATCCTCATCCCCAGGGGGTCATATGGTCCCACCATCACTCCGTGTCGGGCTCTGGTCCTTTCGCTACAACCCTCCACTCTCTATCAGTTGCACCTTCCATCCAGACACGCGTAGGTCCTTCTACGTCACATCCCCCGCCCTCAATGCATATCGACGACGCCACTGGTCTGGACTGCCCCCCTCTGTCTCCGACTACCCTAAACCTACTTAGAACCTACCTCCAGCCCTCACCCACTTTTGATGCTCCCTTACCCCATCTCCCCCACATATCCACTCTGTAATGCACCCCAACCACCTCTCGCATCCATTCGTCCGGGCCTCCCTCCCTCAATAACCCTGCTCTCTCTAGTGCAACCCTAAACCCAGGCAGCCCAAACCCTAACATCCCCATCCACTCAAGCTGCTTCAGTTCCCTGATACCCAACCCTAAATCTACCCCTTCCACCCCCCAGACTGTAAATCAGGGTTGTCATGGCCTCCTCAAGGATTATATGATTGCACGTCGCTCGGACAAGCCCAAGAAAGGCAAGTTCCTTAAAACAGTGGATAAGGACATTAACCTAGCACTGGGCGAAGACATTTCGATGGGTGAAGTTGCAGAGACTGCAGAGAAGGTATTGGTTGGCCGTGTGCGTAGCAGTAATTACTCTATTGAACGTCTTTATCTATGGACCACCGAGATCTGGGACCTAAAGGAACTATCGGAACCGACCAATGGAGCAAATTAAGGGTCATCGCATGTGAAAGAGCGCAGAAGTTAACGCAGCGAAAAGGCGGTTTTTTAACCTCGAGTGGTATTTCGGGCGGCAAAGCAGTGGTAAGTGGTATCGAGGGCTTGGCTCCGATTCCACTAATCGGAGGACACGTAGCAGCGGAGGAGTGAGGGGAAACCGCTTTATTGGGCGGTTAACCCCCGTGTGTGTTATCAACCCGAAACAAATGAGAACCGTCAGATCTAACAAGAGTAGATCAATGACGGAGGTTTAATATGCAAGTTGGTCGATCAGGGATCGGGGTATGGTAGCATCACGCGATAATGCAAAGGGCCGATGGGTGCGGACCCGATGTTGTTATGTGCGCGAGTTTATAAAGTTTGAAGTCCGACAGCTCAATCGCATATCGGATGCGGAGGAGGCGTGTTGTAAAGTGAGCCGCGAAGGAGCCGATACTCGATTGCGATAAAGGTGGAACCTCGGAAAGTGTGTCAAGACCGTACTAAGGCGGAAAGGATTGTTTTGTGGATATTTCCTTTATAATGGTTTATAAGGAATTAGCATCGATGGAAGGTTTTACGTGTTATTTATATATAACCAATGTTAAGAAAGGAAAAGGTTAAATATTCGTGGCTAAGGGGTAACGAAGTTTAATGAGAGGGTTTTAAAAGTCCCGATAAGTATTTAGGGGCCTTAACCATTGGAGGTCGATCACATCGCTAAAAGAATTGGTCTTTGTTCCGACATCGCCGACAACTCTTCTCCGATGCGATTATTCGGGGATCGCAAATCGCACCCTTTTATGTCTTAAGGCCGCCACTTTGTAAACTACATTCGCCGGTGCGAAGTTCCTTCAAGTCTCAAAACTAAGAAGGAAAGATTGTTAGGCATAGAAAGGATTAGTGAACTCAAGCCTCCATGTAATGTCGGTTGATTAGGCTACGGCCCAACCATTGATCTATAAATATATTAACCGTTTTAGTTAGGGAAAAAAAAAAAACAAAACAAAACAAAAAACAAAAAACAAACTAAACTTTAAAAGGATGTTAAAACTAAACTCTAAACTACAATTGATTTGTAAGATGTTGTAGGCTAGTAGCTTGAAGTGTGTCTCATTTTTTGAACTCTAGAGGCCATTATAAACTTCATTGTTTATGTATTTTCTATTTTGTTTCAGATATGTATTGCACTTATTGCCATTTTGCTATATTCACCCCTACATGGTATATAAATGAGAAAACTTTACATATTAATCTCTAATGGCATGAAATCGTGGATTTACATCGATGTACACTAATATATTTTTTTATTAAAAATTTCATATCTTATGTATTTTTTAAAAAATCAATTCATAAATGATTCTGATATGAGTTCGATCTAACCCCTCGTTGGTTCCAACTACAATTTTGACTTTTAAAACATCACTTTGAGTCCCAATAATTTGCAGCCATGTTAGATATTCATAAAACAAGTTATGCAAGACATTGGTATGAGAAAAGTGAGATAAAGAGGGAAAACCCAGGGGAAGAAAACCCCATCAAAATACAATGCATACTATATCAACTATGAAGTTGCTATGAAGAAGAATGGTGTTGCTGATCAATCCTATCATGAATTTGTCCTTGGATCTGTCCTATACCATCATATGAAAATCCTTTTATTGCCGGTTGAGCCTTGTAGTATTTTTTTATTAAATAGTACATATCTTATGTATTTTTAATCAACCAGTTCATAAACCAATTTTGATAGGATCCCAATCTGATCCTTGGCTGGTTCCAGGTACAATTTCAAGTTTCAACTTTTAAAACATTACTTTGATCACAATCATAAACTGATAGACCGTGATAATGGAAAACTTCTAAGAAGGTGGTGTGGATTTCCCAAAGCATAGTGAGAACATGAATGCCTAAAAAGCATGGAGTGACATTTAAGCCCTCAACATTGCTAGCTTAAAATCAAAATACTCGTATGGCATCTTACAGATTGCCAGCTTAAAATCAAAATAATCATATGGTGTCTCACAAATTTCTGATTACCAAGACTCTAACTAGAACTTCTAACTAAAATTTCCATGGATTAGCAACAGTTCTTCCAATAGGGTTTGGATATTGCATATGCAATCTACCTAGGATGGCTCACGGCTTTCAAATGGGTTTAATAGAAGGTGCCACTTTTAAATACTCACCTTGGTGTTTGCTGTAATTTCATTTTGAATCAATTGGATTCTTGTCAAAATCCCCCTCTCCGGTTCAAGTGGCCCGATCTTAATCGATTGATTTTGTGCTAAATTATATCTGTATGCATGAGTTCTTGTCCATTATTAATCAATTCAAAAAAGTTTAGATTGACAGCAAAGCACTTAATCTGGAATGGTCAGATCATAACCATACCAAATTCAAAGTCTCTTCAGGGCAAATGAAATGGGGATCAAACCAAGAAATGGGCATGCTCCAAGAAATCCAGATGTCTGAATATGACATGAAAAAATAAAAAATGTAATCTCGAGCAATGAAGATGCTTCCTTAGGTCTTTTAAATGCCGAGCACACAGAACTACCGTCTTCCACAATTATGGTTAATTCCATACTCGACCCCACTCGATAGTCACTGCAACCCGCTATTCCACAAGACAAAACATACCCACCCACGCAAAAATTGAGCCCTGTGAAAAAATCTACTATTTCATAGAAGAAACATGTCATTCTCGCGGGAAAATTGAACCCTCGCAGAGGAATATCACTTCCCCTTCAGCCAACCCTGATCAAGCCCCTGGTGGTATTCGCAAAATTTGTTGAAGCAATCTTTGCAATAATTAATATAGTAAGCTGCATTGCAAAATGCATACCTGTCATGCTAAGAATTACGATGCCTGCCACGAACAGCAGAAGCCGCACTCTTCTTTTCTGTATATCCATCATGCCTTTGTCCCCGCTTGGTAAATTTCTACAAATCAGTCCCAACAACGCGAATCAGAGGCGAAACACCCACCTCTGAGAAACCTAAGAACCCAAGAGAGCCAAAACTGTTGGCAACCCCGAAAGTCGAGGAAACTGTCGCCTCGCAAATTCGAGTCAAAGAAAGCATGACAACAGTTCGAAGAGTAAAATAATCGATAAGGAATACTCTGTGTTAAAGTGAGTGTTTGCGTGGGTCGTACATACCCTTTAATTAAGTTGACATTTCCTATAATCCTTTCATATAAGTTTATAGATAAATTATTTGACATTTTTATATAATATTAATTACAATTATTTTGTTTTTTTAATGCTTTAGATTAAATTTGGTTTTTTAAATTTTAATTATATTCAATAAATAAATAAATAATATTTAATTGTATTTTAAATATATTTTTATTAATATTTTTAAATACAATTATTATTATTAATAATATGGAAAAAACAAATTACACTCCAAAAAACAATTATATTTATTTTTAATATAAAAATACCACATAATTTTTAATATCAAAATGAATTTGAATGAAACTCAAATTTATTAAAAAAATTCAAACAAAATGCAAACCCATAATAACCTTCTTACTACATTATTCAATACCTTATTGAATAATGTCGGTGACAACATGTTATTATGAAAAATACTATTTATTATAGATATATTCCAACAACTTATATATCATGTCCTCTTTTTAATAGAAATATTGTTCTAAAGTATCTATCATGTGTCATTCCTTTAGTTAAAACACTTCAAAATAGTTTCATTTTTCTTAAATATATATTATATTCAATCAACTTATAAATCATGTCCTTCTTTTTAATAGAAATATTGTTCTGAAGTATCTATCATGTATCATTCCTCTAGTTTAAAGCACTTCAAAAGCAAATTGAACCAACTTTATTCTAATATCATTAAAGGTTTGTTGTGGAGTTCTCCACTAAAATAAATGAAATTCTTCCATATATTTTAATTATCTCTTTAAAAGATAATCGACCAAAAGCAAATGCATAATACACAGTAATTAACCAAAATAATTTATTAAATATACACGTGGCAATAAGCACTTTCTATCCTAGCCCCAAGGGATATGTCAATTGGTCGAGCCCTCGTTCCTAAGTACCTTGCCTATTGGGAGGTCACGAGGTCAAATCTCCTTGATGCCCTTGGGGTTAGCCCTGATATATTAGGCCACCTTTGATGGATCTGTGTAGATCACTGCCCATGGATGTAGCGGCCACTCAGTGACCGCGAACCATGGTTACCTTACAAAAAACACTTTCTATCATTTTTCATTATTAAAATTATGTCTTTATAAATATTATTTAACCAAGGGAAATTTTATAATTATGAAAGTTATTTAAAAAAAAAAAAAAAAAAACAACAACAACAACAACAACAGAGTTTTGGTACGAAAACTTGCGCCCCATCATGACTAGAGGTGCACCATATATTACATCAATATTGTAATTAAAATTTTGGATAGAGTAAGTTTTTTTTTTAATTTTTTTATTATTATTTTTGATAAATGAATTTCAAACCCCATAAAATTAGTCATGTCAATGTACTTAACCAATCATAAAATTGGAATATAATTTTTATAAAATTTGAAAATTATTTTTATAATTAACAAATATTTAGCTTAATATTTAAATATTTCACAACGATAATAAAACTTTAGAAAATTTGATTTTATTGAAAACAATTAATTGAAAATCAAAAATAAGTTTGACAAACTAATTACAATATACTCTGCCAATAAGTTAAAAATACATTATCAAAATGTAAACATATTAACAATCATTTTTAATTGATGTGAAAGAAAGAAAAAAAATTGTTATATGAGAGAATTAAAGAACATTTTAAATTGAAAGAAATTGAAAAACATTTAAAAAAAATTGCATTTCGCATGCTTAATTTTTAAAATCATCTAGTATATGGTAGCTAAGAAAGATTGTGCTTTTTAATTTCTAAAGTGCATTTTGTTTTATGAGCACGGATATCATAGCGATGGATTGACTTTTCAATTCTCATTAGTTTAGATTAACCAATAATTTATATTTTTTTTTAGACAAAGTTCGGTTGCTGTTCATTAACTGAAAAAAGATGAGGCTAGAGCCTTACATAGGTTGCTTCTAGAGCATTGTTGGGCCAAGGAATTACAAAAAGGGTTTTTTCCTTGGTCCTTGCCTTAACTAGACTGCTACTAGTGCTACTTAAGCTACTATAGATATTAACATACTGCTGTCCCCAAAATTTACATTTACAAAGCATGATTAGTCGATCTCAATATGACTCATTTTTCTTGCTGTTGATCCTTCTGGGTCCAGATCGACTTCAATGGGCTTGACACTTGAGGAGGAGGTGGCTTCTTTCTTTTCCAGCATTTTCTTGAGTGCATCAATCTTTTCTTCAGCATGGATGCATCTTTCTTCAGCATGGATGCATCTGTTGTGCAGATCACTGTATTGTTCATGGAGGGTGTGGAACCTGTGCAGAAAGAGATTCATTTCTGCTCTATATTTGTCATGGAGGATCTTGACTTGTTCCTCCAGCCTATTCTCCAGAATGCGGACTTTGTCCTCCATTCTGTTCTCCATGCTGCGGACCAGGTCCTCCAGTGCTCTTTGCTGGGCTCGAACTTCATTGAACTCCATGTTCAGATCGCGGCAGTGAAAGCAATCCTCTGGGCGCTCCATATTTTCCTTTGGCTGAGTGTTTACTGTATTCTCTTGCTTTTTCCCTTGGCTGTGTCGATTCTCTTGGTTACTGATATGGTTTCTGCTGAGACTCTCTGCGGCGATGGGAGCTCTTAAGAGACCGCACGAAGGGTGCCTGAGACTGCCACTGATACCCTTTGAGTTTTGATGAATATCAACGACGCTCCCACTGTGTAACAGAGTGAGAGCAAAGTTTCTAAAACGCTCTCCAATCTTGCTTATATTCTTCTTACTTAGATGGCCTTCATAACCGGCTTCACTCTCGAAGTTGCAATGGGATTTTCCAGATGTGAGTTGGAGCGTATGTGCTGAAGGGGTACTTAAGGAGTTTCTCCGGCTATACTGGCGGGAGAGGGGTCTCCTCATCCCGATGCTCCTTTGAATTCTTCTGCGCATATCTTGGTTGGGATCCCCTGCCCTGTGACAAGGACGATTTCCTGGGCTGCGGATCTTAATTCCTCTGCGTTGGATTGTGCTTCTATGCTGTCTGCTGATACCATTGCTGTCATTCTTATCTGCTCTGACCTGTGATCCTTTGAATTGGTTGCTGTGGCAGGTTCTGCTGGATGGGATACCGCACATTTCGATTAGATATTTGTGTTTCATGGCAGCGATTGGGTGGATACGCCATCATTGCAGCGGAGCTGACCTTTGGGTTGGTTACATGCTTGGTTGGCGTGGTGGTCCGCCTTTTTATTGAGACCCCTTAAGATGTGAAAATAGTGGGCTTCTTCCAACATTTTGTGTAAATTTTGATTTCTATTGTTGATTTGTTGCAGTAGAGTATTTGGTGAAGTTCGCTTTTGCTCCATAAGCCGAATGATAATTGCTGAGTCACCAAAAACATTCACTTTCTTTATGCCCAGTTTGATGACCTGATTTAATCCTTGGTATAAAGCCAGCCCTTCAGCCCGATTGTTGGATAGGTCACCCAATCCCCATTCAAAATACAAAATAGTTTTGCCATTTGCATTGCATATAACACCTCCGGCGCCTGCGAGACCAGGATTGGATTTTGAAGCCCCATCGAAGAAGAGACAATATTTGTTGCAGTTGCTCAGCCAGAGGGCGAATTCCTCTTCCTTAGGTCTCAGCTTCCATGCTGTAGCTGTCTCTTTTGATTTTGAGTTGTCCTTTTCTTGTTCATAGGTACTGATTAGGCAGCCATAATTGATCAGGTTTCTCTCTTCAGCACTGAAGCTGCTGAGATTGATTTTGCTGTGGGAGCGAATGGTCACTGCTTCTACAGCTAAACTTATAGCTTTGTGACACATATATCTAGAGTTGTGGTTTTTATCTTGGAACACCTTCTTGTTTCTGGCTATCCAAATGCTCCAGAGCAGTGTTAAAGGTAAAGTGCTCCATATTCTCTGAGATAATTTGATCTTCTTACTCTTCCATGGGCAAAGTTTCTTCCAATTTTTGATTGCCTCTGCTATGTTTGGGTTAGGATTCCATTCTGCTCCTCCTACAGAAGCAAGATCTTTCCAACAATTTGCCGCCACTTGACAGTCCATAAACAGATGCTGTATAGTCTCTTCTGCTTGAAGACAGATTGGACACCTGGAAGGGCCTAGGATGCCCCTCTTTTTGAGGTTTTCAGCTGTTAAAATCTTTCCTTTCAGGAGGAGCCAGCAAAAGAATTTAACTTTAGGAGGGGCTTCTGCTTTCCAAACCAGTCTCCAATAGCTCCATGTGTCCTGTGGAAAGGTATTGGCGCATAGATGATGGTATCCTACTTTGGTTGTGTATTCAGTGCCTGAGGGGTCCCATCGAAAGCTGTCTCTGACACCCTTCTGAATAGGGGCCTTGCTGTGCAATTGGTCTTTAAGAGCGATGAAACTTGATTCCAGATCCCTTGGGTAGTTCGGCAAATCCCAGCCAGTCCATGCTTGGGAGGAACTTCCCCACTTGGAGATTTGAGCTAGATTCCAGATTCCTTTGTTTTGTAACCAGTTTAAAGCTGGGATTACTTCAGTTTTGGATTCTATGGGGCTCTGGCCAAGGATTCTATCTTTAGAAATGCTGATGTTGCTTCCTTCTCCAGGTACTTTGGAGACGTGCTGGGCCATGATTGGGATAATTTTCTTGCACAACTTCCAGATATTGGAGCTGTCTCTATTGGGTATGTTTACCTCCAGGAGCTTGTGCCTAGAAGTGTTGAGATACTTGGCTTCTAAGACCGATTTCCACCAGGCAGAGTTCCCCGTGATTAATCTCCAAACAATTTTAGCCCCGAGAGCTAAATTCAAGAGATATGGAGACCTTATTCCGAGACCTCCTTTTTCTTGGGCTGAATGACACTTTTCCAACCAACCAGATTGATTTTTTTTTTCTCTGATTTCCCTCCTTGCCAGAGGAAAAATCGAAGGGCCTTTTCCAATTTGTGATGGAAGTTCATTGGCGCTTGTAACAAAGTAAAACGATAGATGGGGAGAGAGGTCAAACCTGATTTGAGAAGAACAAGACGGCCTGCTGGGTTCAGCCACATGGTTCCCCAATGTTGAATTTTCCTTTTGATTTTATCAAGAATTGTGTTCCAAGTTTCGATCTTCAGAGGGCCTTTGCTCACTGGCATTCCTAGATAAGTGAAATGATTCCAATCGACCTTGTAAGAGACCTCTAAGATATTTGCAATACTTTGAATGGTGTGAGCCGATGTATTCCATCCGTATATGCAGCTTTTGTCTTGGCTTACTCTTCCTCCAGAACAGTCCATAAATTGATCCAGGATCCTTTTGAAGCGCCTAGCAATGATAGTCGAAGCACCACCCATCAGAAGGGTGTCATCAGCAAATTGGGAGTGGTTGATGTTCTTTGTGCCCTGCTCGAATTTGATACCTGTTATTAGTCCTGCTCTTCGATTGTAATCCAGTGCTTTGCTGAGGGATTCGGCTATGAGAATGAAAAGGTAGGGGGAGAGGGGGCAACCTTGCCTAAGTCCTCGAGAGGATTGAAAGGCTGTGCAGGGTCTTCCATTCACAAGAGGCGAGATCCAAGGATTAGAGATACAGGCTTTGACCATGTTAATGAAGGTAGCATTGAATCCTAGTTTGCTCAAAACAACATAAAGGAAGGAGTGTCGGACTCTATCGAAAGCATTTGCTAGATCAAGTTTAAGGATAAAGCCCTTTTCCTTTCGGCTAAGGCTAGAGTGAATAGCTTCTTGTACCAGAAGGATAGAGTCCGAGATGTGCCTGTTTGCTAAAAAACCACCCTGATTTTCCGAAATTAAGGAAGGGAGGAGAGGCTTAAGTCTTGTGGATAGGATTTTTGTGATTATTTTGTAAGCAGAGTTGCACAGGGATATTGGCCGGAATCTAGAGAAGGAGGTTGGCCGATTCTCTTTTGGGATTAGGGCTAAAAAGGTTGAATTGGTATAGCCGCCTAGTTTGCCTTTCCTGAGGACCCAGCGTATCATCTTGAGAATGTCCTTTTTAATCAATGACCAAAATTCTCTATAGAAGCTGATTGGGAACCCATCTGGGCCTGGGGCCTTATCCGGATGAAGGCTCCATATCGCCTTTTTAACTTCCTCCTCATCGACTTCTTGTGTGAGACTGATATTCATTTCTTGAGTGACTTCTCTGCTCATGTGTTGGAGGAAGTTTGAGAAGTCCTCCTCATTGTTGTCCTCGATCAAGAGAAATTTGAAGTGGGCGGTTGCAGCATCCTTGATAGAGTCTTGAGTTTCATGTATGTTCCCTTCTCCGTCTCTGATTGTATTCACTGTGTTTCTTGTCTTTCTGATTGTGGCTTGTTTGTGAAAGTAAGAGGTGTTTTTGTCACCTTCACGCAACCAGGTCTGCCGAGATTTTAATCTCCCTTTGATTTCTTCGGCTCTAACAGTTTGGGTTAACGTTGCATACAATCTGATCTCGTTTTGCCTTGCTTGCTGAGTGAGTCCTTCCGCTTCAATACTTTGCTGTAGTTTTTCAAGGTTCTGTTTGATTTCTTTTTTAGCTGTCTCGGGTTCCTTGTAATTGGTTTTTGCCCATGCCTTCAGCGCCTGCCTTGTTTGCTTCAGTTTTGATTCCCAAATGAATATGGGGGAGCCTTCCACGTGCTGTGACCATGCCTGCTTGACTATGTCACGGGCTGCTGATATTTGATTCCAAAGGGAGGAGAATCTGAAAGGGAGGGCGCCAAGATGGCTTTGACTTTGCAGGGTAAGAGTGATGGGGAAGTGATCCGAGGCGGATGAGTTGAGGATGTCAGACTGCCCGTTAGAGAAAGAGGAAAGAAAGGCGATATTGACAAGGAAGCGGTCAAGACGCTCCATAATATTACCTGCCCCCAACCGCCTATTACTCCATGTATATTTGCGGTTCTTGGGCTTTAAATCCACCAAATCTTTTTCTTGCATAATGCGTTCCAGCCGGTTTCGACAGTGGTCAGCAGTGAAGTTTCCTCCCCTTTTTTCATTTGAGTGCAAGATCAGATTTAGGTCCCCTGCTAGGATAAGGTTGTTATCACTATCTCCATCTAGTTCTTCCTCTAAGGTGGTCCAGCAGACTTCTTTTTCCCTGAAGTGGTTGGGAGAATAGATGTTGTAGATTTTTACTTCTGTGCCATTGTCCTTGTTTTCCAGTTTAATGCTTATCCAATGCTGCTTTGTTTTGACCACACTACAACTCCATTTGTTGACATTCCACATTGTTAGTATACCCCCTGAAGCTCCTCTAGCTTCACTGGTACAACCCTCGTACTGCTTTTGTTGATCAATAAGCCTACTGATTTCCGGCTGACTTAGTTTTGTTTCTTGTACAAGTAAGATATCTGGCTTTTCGCTGTGGATTAACTCCATGAGGGCAGCTTTTTTGGAGGGGTGCCCTAGTCCCCTGCTGTTCCAAGACAGCACTTTCATCATTATTTACCTGTGGTATGCAGAGGTGCTCGCCTCTCTTTGCCTTTGAGGTTGTTTTCCTTGTCCGAAATTCTTAGTATGAAGGTTTCAATCGGTGTCTGTGATCCCATTGCTATGTCCTTTTGCGCACTTTCTTCTCTATGTTGTTTTGCCGACTTCCTTCCTGGTCCATGTTTTTTCTGAATCTCACTAGATACTCCTAGATCCTTTGATAGGCTTCTTGTGATTCTGGTTGAAGTGTTATCCGGGAAGGCTGAGAGGTATGAGGGGGTGAAGTGATATGTTGCTCAGGTTCTTGAATGGGGTCTTCCTCGGATAGGGTTGCAAAAGGGTTTGAGGATGGGGGGATGGAGGGGTCAGAGGACCATGGAGGGGAAGGGGGAGAGGGAGGAGTTACTTGCTGAGAGGAGGGGGGTGGAGGTCCCGAACTGGATGGGTGCATGGAGGAGGAGGGTGTTTTCGATGAGGGCTCAGCTGGATCTTGCGGAGGGTTTGCTTCTTTTTTTTTTCCGGACTATTTCCCATGCTTCCTCAGGAGCTTCTTTGCTGCTATTGTCTTCTGTTCTAGATTTGCTGCATCTGTTAGCAAAATGACCATATTCATGACATACCTTGCATTTGAAAGGGAGCTGCTCGTAGTCCACTTGCTGAATGTGCGTCCACTGGTCTACTTTGAGTTTGACTGCCTCTGGTAAGCCTTTGCCTAGGTCCACTTCTACGCATATCCTCGCACAAGCATACATATTCTCCTTTGGTTCCGATCTGTCTACATATTTCCCAACTGCGTTTCCGATAGCGCGAACGGATTCATCTCCCCAGCAATGGAGAGGGAGATGTGGCAGACGAACCCATACCGGGACCGCGTTAGGGACATCCATTTCTGGATCGAAGTCAGGAGTCCATCGATTGAGATAAAGTCCTCTGGTGTCCATGAAGTAGGGTCCGTTTCTAAATATGAGATTGCGATCTTCCACTGATTCAAATAGGAAGGTATAGAATCCCCTTCCACAAAATCTTATAGCGATTTTCCCTTGGACCATCGCATTCCAGTTTCTTTCCACCCATCTTTGCACCGTGCGAGGGGAAGGCCATAACCCTGTGAACTGTCCGACTAATCCACGATCTGCCAGAGCTACAGCAGCTCTTCTTGGAAGTGCTGAAGGAAGAGGGATCTCCGGGATTTCATCCAACTTTTTAATAAACTTTGAAGCTGTGGGACGGATCCTTTCCTTATTGGTCTCAGGAATGAGCGAGGCGAAGGCTTTCTCCATTTCAGCTTGCTCTTGAGAAGGCTGAGCCATGATTCCACTCAGTGGCGCAAGAGGGCAGCTGGGGGAACTGGCGGTTCGAAGGAGAAGATGGCGGAATGTCTTGAGAAGGCGAAAGGTTAACAGGGGGCGCAGACAGCCGCTGGGCTGCCGCGGGGAGGGCAGGAGGCTCAACAAGATCGAAAGCCCGAAGCTCAGGGGAGCAGGAGGCTCAGGCCGAAACCAGAGCAGGGGCTGCGGCCCAGCAGCAAGGCTGCCAGGCGCGGCGAGCTCAAGAGATCAGGGGCGAAACCAGGGGGGGCTGCTATCCATCTTCTCAGAGCACATTTTTTTTGACACATTCTCTCCATAACCAATAATTTATATTAGTATTTAATTTGAATTTGAATTTAATATAATATTTATCAATTTAAGATATAATTTCAGGTTTTCAAAAATTGCAAAGGTGAATGATTTTGTCTAATTATCAAGCAAAATTGGAGCCTGGAGTATGCCCTAAAACTGCTTCTGCTTGGCTAAGAGCTCGTCTTCCTCGTACGTAAGGAAACAGCTTAACGGCTCAAGACCCAGAGGCATCTAGCAAGAGTGAAAGCCTGCCCCCTTACAGACCACCAGCAGGTTATTCCAGGTGGCGTGGTTTTCCTTGAATAACGGTAATGAGTCAGCGTGCATTCGCGGTTAGGAGCCAGAGACTGCTGGTTTGACACCTGAGTTATGATAGGTTTTGCCACCGTGTAAGAAAAATCAAGCAAAATTTATATATAAATTTCTACTTTATGATTACATAATAACATATTTGAAAAAATAAACATAAATAATAACATAATTTTTTATAAAAACAAGAAATTTAAATAATATATATGAAAAATTATATTTTATATGATAATATATTTTTAAATAAAATATAAGTTTAACTCGTGAATTTTAGAACCATATGCATGCAAATTAGGCTTTCTTTCCCTTGTTTATACATATAAATTTTTTATATGAGATAAATTAAAATATTAAATTTTACTTCACATGCTTCTTTATATGACTTATTACATATTAACATTTTTTCTAACACTTTGATATTCTTTTTTTAAACATGATTCTTTTCACACGAAAAAAGACGAATCTAAAATTAAAAATACATATAAATTTGTTTTATATTTGCTATTAGATAATAAAACCACTGTAGGTGCCTTTGTGACATTATTGAATCAAACTTGCAATACAATGTCTTCCATTATATTAAATGCATTATTTATGGCTGCTAGACAAGAAAAAATGGCGGCGCTCAAGTATCCGGAAACACAAAAGGCAACCCAACCTGAACTGGCTGAATGGTACAATGCATTGGCTGATCTCTACGAGCGCAAGTTGTGGCACCAACTCACTCTCAAGCTCGAACAATTCGTAGGCCTCGCAGTTTTTCAGAGGATCATGGACAACGCGCTTGGCGTTGCCAAAGAAGATAGGGTTTCTCCGCTCAACAATGGGCTTTGGGGCGCCGATGCCATTTTCCAACCAGTGGACAGCCGGCTGGTTTGCAGGGTAGTTGAAGCACATGGTCGATGGCGGTTCCAGGTTCCGGGATGGGATTCAGCTGAGAAACGTTTTCTAGGGGAACAAATAGGGTTGTTTTGTTGCACAGGGGTTGTATATCTCCCCAGGCATAAAGCAATCGATCGTCACTGGACCGCTGGAACGCTCCCCAGATGTGGCATGTCCTTGACTTATGGCATTGCTTGGGGGCATGGTACAACCAGAGGTACGAAACGGTGGATGGACCTCTGGGAGTGAGGCGCAAAGGTGGAGGCAGGACCATTTGGAGGGCTACTCTTTGCAATCGTCAGCTATAATGATTTCCCACCCTATTTGCGATTCCAGATCATGGGTACTCTCGTGCCCTAGTCGGATTTGGAAAAAACAATCCTCCCCATCAACTCGCGAATAACTAGGACTTCAGTGTTGTACAGGATGCCTATTTCTGTGTGGGATACTTATCAGGGAAGGGAGACCGGCCAGCGGGAACAGGGTAACAGAACCCTGAAGGAGAACACATAAACCTTAATCTAGTGTGACACTTCCAATGTTTCTTGGCCCAGACACCTTCAGATGGAAATAGAACACGGACCTCTAGTAAATCCTTTTCGATTTCAAATCTTTATTAAAACCCCTTCTGGGATGTCATTATTGTTTTGGGTACATGCAACAGACTATGTGTTGCATTTGAAGAATCTCATCTCCCATCATGTTGGATATCCTGTCAGATTACAACATCTGATTTTTTAGGGCAGAGCACTCCAGGACCCCAGGCCCCTCATGGACTACAATATTTTACCTGTGTCTACCATAATACTCAATCTGAGGCTGAGAGGTGGCGCGACAGACTACAGTAAAACAAATTATATAGGAGGAGGTATTGGGAGTAGTTCAACAAAAATACAAAAACACATCAGAAGCACAAAAATGGGGGACTTTCTTTCAAGAACATCCTCCAAGGGAAAAATACCCCTATAGCGACACCAAAGCAGGCTAGAACCGAACCCAGCCCATATATTGTGGAGCAACTAACTTATACACCAGAATTAAACATAGATATACCAAAAACAGATGAACATTGTAATGCTTTTAAAAAACAAGCTATAATATGTCGATTCAATTGTTTCTGGCCAAAACCTGTTGGGCTCTTTCATTGGATTTTCACAAACTGTACTACACATTGTGAAATTCACCTCTGTTCCAAGGGTTTCTTCATTGTAAATTTCCCTACAACAGAGGCCAGAGATGTTATATTACGGGAGAGACTATGGTTCTGGGGATCCACGTGTCTCTTCACCACACCATGGTTTCCAGAATTTGATGCCAATACAATGGTTGTTTCCAGGATGGCAGCTTGGGTTCGTTTGCACAATCTCCCATTACATCTCTGGAACCAACAAGTCCTTGCAGGTATCAGTAACACCATTGGGCGGTATATTAAAATGGACACACAAAGACTAGAGGAAATAATTTTCACATTCGGACGAATTTGCGTGGAAGTAGATCTCGGCAAAGGCTTGCCAGACCGAATCCAACTAAAGCACAAACAGTGGAGTTAGACACAGATACTAGACTATGAAAATACAACATTTAGATGCAGAATCTGTCGGCAAACAGGACATCTACAAAATACATGCCCTGAAGCCAAAAAAGATACCCAAAGAAAGAAGAAAACAGGAAAACCATCCAAGGGATGGCAATTTCCCCCACCAGTCTCTGATGAGGAGGAGAACGCTGATGTGGAACAGCTCATACCCAACGAGAATAATCAGATGAACAAAGAACCAGAAGCTCAGGAATTAAACCCACAAGATCCGATGGACTTGCAACTAACAAAGATACCAGAAACAATGGATATCAGTGGATCCAAACGACTACATACATCAGATAACTCGGATTCAGATAAAGACAACCCTCGTCCTGAGGCTGACACTTCACTTGCACTTATATCTACGATGCCGACTCAAGGGGAGTGGCGTAAGGTTGAGAAGAAAAAAGGGAGAAAAGCATGATTTTTCTCCCCATCTATACATTATTTTTTGCTTTCATTGAACTCTGATCAACAGTCATTGACTGGCCGATGAAATGCGTCATAGCATCTGCAACATGTAATTTTGTTTTCATTAATAAAATTACGATTTTTCTTTGGGAAAAAAAATAAATACATTATGTAAACTAAGCCATAGAGACTAGCTACTATGTTGCACTTGTTAATATTATGTTACAATTTATTTGAGAAAACAAATTATTGATTAATTATTTATTTTCTAATTATGTGTTATTGATATTAAAACTAGTATAAATTTATTTTAAATTTAAATTTATTAATTATTAAGAAATTAATTTTTTCAAACGGTAATCATTTAGATTTGAAAAAAAACTACACTTCACAAGTTATTTGATTCCTGAAATTTGATATATTTGGAGTAATATATATAGGCATAGTCTAACTTATAAACGAAATATTCTTTTTAATCGAAATTTGGCTATACAATTTTAGGGAAGATTGTGATTTTTTGTTGTTTAAAATACATCTTTGAATGCATAAATAGATTCACGCTCGAACCTATATATTAAATAACTTAAACTCGAGTTTTGGTTGAAATTAACGGGAAAAATGTCTTGAAAAATGTCATTTTGTCTGTAAGTTAGACTATATAGGGGGAGAGAGAGAGAGAGAACCAACACACACACATATATTCTTAATTTTACTAAGATCTTCATAATATATCTAACTGCATACATATACACATGACATTTTTCTTTAACATATTTTATAATTAAAAAAATATTGTGCCTAGAGGTATTCTCCACTCTAGTGTAAAAGAGATGTTGTAATGTCCTATTAAACATTTTGACTTGCTCAAATTACATAAAAATAAAAATAAAATAAAAGTAATGATTATAATTATAATTAATAATTAAACTAGCTTAGATTCATCTTAGCTTTGGATCTACCAAGTGCCAAGAGGGATCAAATATTTTGAGATGCAAATCTCTTTTAAAGTGAAAAGAGATTTGATCCCTCTCAACCCTTGGTAAGTCTAAAATCTAGATAGATCTAGAGTAGTTTAATGTACATAATCTAGATTGTATATATTGTGTTTAGAAAAAAAAAGTTTATTATAAATATTAAGATTTTGTATTTTATTAACTAAATTTGAATATAAAATTGTGAAATATCATGATTATAAATATGAATCGTTATTATATATATATATATATATATATAGAGAGAGAGAGAGAGAGAGAGAGAAATGTTGTAGTGATCATAAAATAAAAACATTAAATTATCAAATAATCATAGTAAAACATAATATAAAATTAATTTTAAAAATAATGAATTGATTCATATTTATAATTATAATTATTCATAATTTATATACCCTCGATCTGGGCATCATAGTCTGCCCAGCGACTTGCTCAAGGTCTGATTGGTTTGCCCACAACCTGACGTCCTTCTCCCTGGCTTGATTCTCCATGATATCGACCTCATTACTTACGCGCTCCTCACAATGACTTTGCACGCCTAAAACTAAGGCTCATTGTGCGTTCACCAATTGTCCATTTACTCTCCTCGTCATGCATACATTCTAGAGTATTCTTCCTTCGTCCCCGTCTTTTTTGCTCAACGCTTGGCTCGCCTGCTCTATTTTTGCCATCAACACTCCTGTGACTCCTGCACATCTCCTCGACTCCAATTATGCCTCCATGACTCGTGAGCAGGGGAGAGTTTGTCACATTAATCGTGGAAGGGACAGAGGTGATCCGTCTATAGACCCTGTTGCAGATGACGACATTGCTCTGTATGATCATTTTATTCCAACTAACATTTGACGTCAAGTTAACGAAATGGAAGTCGAAGAGATTCGACAGGGGAGGAACGTGCATTGGGCGCTCCATAATCTCCTCGCCTGGGAACATGACCAAACTAACACTGCTAATTGGATAGTTGAAATCTCTTCCAACACCTGCCACATTCTCTCCTCCCTCTACCACCTCTCTTGTGACCTAGGCATAGTCTATCCTCCAAACATTCTTTCCTCTCCCTCCCACGGTCCTTCCACCTCCACCTTTTTTCCTCTGGGCTCCTCTTCACCATCCACTATCGCACTTCGCCAACTCGTAGACCACAGGCAACCTTGTCTCCTCCCACAAATGCCTAGCAAAATGCCTCCAGGCTCTCACCTCTTCGTCCAAGTCAATATGGATTCTACATCATCGAAGAGTAGCTAGCAGTTGGCCCCTTTGACACTGGAAACATTGTCACTCCTGTCCCTTGCAACAATGTGTAACAATCCTGGTTGATTTTCCATGTAAAAAAATATAAGATCAAGGTCATGGGACATGTATTACAAGCTGAATGGTGGGAAAAACATCCTAGTGGTTGTCACTTCGGTTTACTAATGACTAAGGAAATTGGCAAAGGCAAAGAGGCATTAATTTGTATTTTATTTATGAAACACTGGAAAATAGTGTAGAAATTCCTTGTAGATTCAAACTGTTAATTGTAATTTACTAAAACAATAGACTTGAATCTACTCGACTCATAAGTAGAAACAATTAAACAATCGTGAAATCATGAAGCATACAAGAGAAAGAATTCAATCAACACATTACACAATGATTTCCTGGGGATGAACCAGTGATGATTGGCAAGAAATTGATGAGAGATCTGATGGCGGCATCCATGGAGGTTCAGGGGCCCAACAGCCCTGGACATGACAGTCTGGGTATCCCTCCCGGCTCGTCTGACCTCTAACTGTCTACCCTTCTCAACCCCCTGTGGTTCTCAACCTCCCACCTCGCAGTTACCTGGTCTACTGTGGCTCTTCATCTGGTGGTTACCTGGTTTCCTCACAGTCTCGTTTTTCACCTCGACAATAGTAACTTCCACCGACTGTTTACTATCGGTTACTATGGAGTTGGACGAGGTCGATTATGAGGAGGACCCTCATCCCCAGGAGGTCATATGGTCTCATCATCGCTCTGTGTTGGGCTCTGGTCCTTTCGCTGCAACCCTGCACCCTCTGTCAGCTGCACCTTCCATCCAAGCATGCCCACGTCCTTCTGCATCACATCCCTTGCCCTCGGTTCATATCGATGACGCCACTGGTCTGGACTACCCCATTTGTCTCCAGCTACCCTAAACCTACTTGGAACCTGCCTCCAACCCTCGCCCACTTTCAACACTCCCTTACCCCAGCTCCCCCACATATCCTCTCCACAATGCACCCCAGCCACCTCTCGCATCCATTCGTCTGGGCCTCCCTCCCTCAATAACCCTGCTCTCTCCAGTGCAATGCTAAACCCAGGCAACCCAAACCTTAACACCCCCATCTGCTCAGGCTGCTTCAATTCCCCGATACCCAACCCTAAATCTACCCCTTCCACCCCCCAGACTGTAAATCAGGGCTGTCGTGGCCTCCTCAAGGATTATCCGACTACACGTCGCTCGGATAAGCCCAAGAAAGGCAACTGCCTTAAAATAGTGGATAAGGACATTAACCTAGCACTAGGCGAAGACATTTCGATGGGTGAAGTTGCAGAGACTGCAAAGAAGGTACTGGTTGGCCGTGTGCGTGGTAGAAATTACTCTGTTGAACGTCTTCGTCTATGGACCACTGAGATATGGGGCCCCTTACTAAAAGAATTGCCCATCATTTGGGTATTGGCTCGAGGGTGGTTTGCCCTGCACTTCCATAGGGAGGAATACACAGACTGGATCTTATCCCAGTTTTGGCACATAGAATTTGCTCTGGTCCTGCTAAAGAGATGGGATAAACTCTTCGACCCTGAGAGGGAGCAACTGGGAGTTGGGTCGATTTGGGTCTGCTTGTCGGGCCTTCTGATGCAATTTTGGACCCCTGTGGTCTTCAAGCACATTGGATACGCTATGGGCACATACTTGGAACACGATCAATCCTTCGAGAAGACTAGAATCATGACAATGGCGCGTATCTTGGTACATTTGAATACAAGGGAGGGGCTGGAGGAAAAGATAACCCTCCATTGGAGACATTTCTCGCGTCGTCAAAACCTTGACTATGAAGGTGTTCCATTTCGCTGCAGAAGATGCCATAAGGTCGACCACCTCTACAAGGATGCCTTGTTTCTGTGACTGCTTCTGGTTCCAATATGATTTTTCCTTCCTCGTCAAGTTCTAGCAATATTGTTTGAACTGGGAGCTTGTCACCTATAACCTTCTTTAAACATGAAACATGGAAAACTGGGTGGACTCGGGAAGCTGCAGGAAGCTCCAATCTGTATGCCATAGTACCAATATTTTGCAACACCTTGTACGGACCATAATACTTTGGTGATACTTTATTATCCTTCTTAGCTTACTTGAGGGACATTTGTTTATATGGTTGTAGTTGTAGGAATACCCAGTCACCTACATCAAAACTTATTTCGTTGTGATGTTGATCTACCTGTTGTTTCATTCTATTCTGTGCCAATATGAGGTTATCCTTTAAGAGTTGGATAACTTGTTGTTGATGCTCGATGTGATGTTCCACTACTTGAATCTTATAATTTTCTCTTAAATATGATGAATGGATGGTGGATGATATCCATAAAGTGCCATAAATGGGGTCATTTTTGCTACAGTATGGAAGGAAGTGTTATACCACCATTCAGCTAGAGGCAACCATTTGACCCATTGTGTCTGTTTATCAGATACAAAGCAACGAAGATATCCTTCCAAACATTTGTTTACTATCTCAATTTGCCCATCAGATTGAGGATGATAAGACGAGCTATGAGCTAACTGAGTACCGAGACAAGAAAATAATTTTGTCCAAAAATTTCTAGTGAAAATGGGATCTTTGTCGCTTACAATAATCTTTGGGTTTCCATGTAGCTTTTGAATTGTTTCCAGAAATGCAGTAGAAATTGTACTGGCTTTAAATGGATGTGATAATGCACAAAAGTGTGCATACTTGGTAAGTCTATCAACTATCACCATGATGACACTCTTTCCTTTGGACTTGCGTAAACCTGTGATAAAATCCATTGAAACCTCCTCCCAACGTTGGCTTGGAATGGATAAAGTTTGAAATAGACCTGGGGTCTTAATTGTTTCAACTTTATTTTGTTGGCAAACCAAACATTCTGCCACAAACTTTTGAATATCCGATTTAAGGCCATCCCAAAAAAATTCCTTCTTAACCCTGTGGTAAGTTTTTAAAAATCCTGAGTGCCCTCCTAAGGGAGAAGTGTGCAATTCCATAAGAATTTTTTGTTTGAGTTGGGAATTCTTACATAGGTATAAGCGATCTTTGTACCATAACGAATCATTTTTCCAGCTAAACGTATCATATGTACTGGGATCTTGTTGTAACTTTCGAATGAGTGCCCACACTTCTTCATCATTCTTCCATTCCTCCCTTACTTCGTTTATCCAGTCTGGTTGGATAATAGAAATGGCGCACAACAATGCTTCCACATCCTCATCCTTTCTTGAGAGTGCATCTACCACAACATTTTGCTTCCCTTTTTTGTAGATGATTTCAAAGTCATAACCCAACATCTTTGTGACCCATTTTTGTTGCTTTTCAGAGGATAATCTTTGTTCTAAAAAGTATTTAAGACTATCATGATCCGTTTTTACCTTGAAGTGTCTTCCCATTAGGTAGGGTCACCATTTCTTAAGTGCATGTAGTATTGCCAACATTTCCTTCTCATAAATAACTTTGTGTAAATACCTTCCCTTGATTGGACGACTTTTGAAAGCAATGGGTCTTTCATCTTGCATTAAAACAACACCAATTCCATTTCCTGAAGCATCACATTCCATAATAAAGGTTTTTGTGAAGTCCGACGTAGCTAAGACCGGTGCTTGGCACATTACCTCTTTAAGATGTTTGAAGGCCTTTGTTGCTTCTGGAGTCCATGAAAATGCATATTTATTCAATAATGTTGTTAGAGGTGCTGCTATTCTCCCATAATTCTTAACAAACTTGCGATAATACCCTGTCAACTCGAGAAATCCTTGCAGATGCTTTATGGATGTGGGGATTTTCCATTCCTTAATGGCTTTAATTTTGCTAGGGTCTACCTTAACACCTTCATGAGATATAATATGACCTAGATATTCCACCTTTTGTACTCCAAAGAAACATTTGGAGCTTTTTGCATATAATTGTTTCTCTTCCAATAGTTTGAACACCCTGTCAACATGTTCAACATGATCCTACCAAGACTTGTTGTAGATTAGTATATCATCAAAAAATACTAACACAAATTTTCTAAGGAAGGGTTTGAAAATGGAATTCATCAAACCTTGAAATGTAGAAGGTGCATTGGTAAGGCCAAAAGGCATGACCAAATATTCATAATGACCCTCATGAGTTCTAAATATTGTTTTCAGAATGTCTTCAGTCTTCATTCTGATTTGATGATATCCTGAACGAAGATCCAACTTGGTGAAGTAAACTGATCCATGTTATTCATCCAATAATTCATCAATGACAGGAATGGGAAATTTATCTTTAATAGTGACCTTGTTGAGCTCCAAATAATCCGGACACATGTGCCATGATCCATCCTTCTTGTGCACCAATACTACTAGAGCAGAGAAGGAACTTTGACTAGGTTTAATTATGCCAGCCTCTAGTATTTCTACAACCATACGTTCAATTTCACTCTTTTGGGCATAGGGATATATGTACGGCCTGATGTTTGGAGGAACACTTCCTGGAATCAAATGAATAGCATCATCATGATCACGAATAGGTGGGAGACCTTTGGAAGTCTCAAATACCTTGGAATGATTGTCCAAGACTTTTTGGATATCTGGAGAAATAGATGATTTCAATATGGGAACCTCTAGCGAACATAATTGTGCAATTACACCTCATTGTTCTTTCTTTATAAGCTTTGTCATACCGTTAGAGCTGATTATCTTTCCCAGTTTCCCTGCAATACCCCTTAATTCAACTTCCTTTCCTTCTGCACAAAATTTCATGAAAAGTTATTGAAAATTAAAAGCTATTGTACCCAAGGATTGTAGCCATTAGACTCCTAGTACAACATGAGCACCACCCATTGGAATGGAAAGCATTGGGATTTTCAATACATATTCTCCCATGGATAGCTTGATATTATGGCACTTTCCAGAGCAATTTATGGTTCTTCCACTTGCAACCATCAGTTGACACTCTGGTGTTGGATATAGGAAGCAATTCAATTCCTTTGCTATCTTACAATGAATAAAATTATGGGTACTTCCCGAATCAATCAACACTATTACCTTTTTCTTCTTGATATGTCCTTCTATCTTGATAGTTTGTGGAGTGGTAATTCCAGCCAATGCATTACAAGATATGGTTGGATTCATTTCTTCTTTATCTAGGGTTTCTTCCTGGAGTATATCCTCTTCTTTTGACATTTCTTGTTCCTTTTCTTCCTCCTCTTCACAATCTATGTAGAATAATTTCTTCTCAGCACACTTATGATCTTTAGTGTATTTGCTATCACAACTGTAACAAAGCCCTTTTGCTCTTTTTTCTTCCAATTGTTGTGGTGTCAACCTTGTAGGTTGTGGAAGGATAAGGGAAACAACACTTCCATCTTTATATTTGTGAGTGGTAGGCTTCCCGGTTGCCATAATTTTGCTTTCCATTTTTCATGCTAACTTGAATGCCTTCTCCAATGAATCAAGTTCCCAAAGGCAAACCTCATGTTGGATATTATCCTTTAAATTCATTTTGAACACATCAATCCTATGCTCCTCTAGAATATCTTTTACTCTTATGTTCAATTTTTGGAAGTCCTCAATGTGCTCCATCATTGAACCCTTTTGTTTGAAATTTATCAATTGACTAAAAAAGATGTTGCTTTTTGTATCTTCATAATGTGCTATCATTTCTTCCGTAAAAATTGCCCAAGTGACAATTTATTTACGAGAGCAAAGCCATTGATACCATACAAACTGATTTGGTTCCAAATATAAAGTTGCAATACGTACTTTTTGTGTGTTTTGCACATTATGGAGATTGAATAATTGCTACATCTGTAGTATCCATGTTCCGGGATCCTTGCCATCAAACTTCCTCATATCGATTTTTAGAACATGGTGGGTCTTCAATCCAACATTAGAGTCAATGAAATCATGATTAACATTTCTTTTGTTCTCATCATGAGTTTCCTTTACTACACTTTCACCATTAGTGACCATTTCTTGTAGCAACTTATTCAAATTTATCTTCAATTCTTCAATCTTATCATCCATGCCATTCATCTTAGCGTCCATGCCATTCATCTTAGCTTCCATGCCATCCATCTTAGCTTTCACGCCATCCATCTTAACTTGCATGCCATTCATATTAGCTTCCACACCATTCATCTTGGCTTCATTTACCTTTAGTGAGAGTGAAATTTGTGGTACTTGGTCTTGTAATTTTGATATATCATGTTGCATTTCTTCCTCTTCTTCACAAGTCATGCTAGAGCTTTCAGATTGCTTACTAGGTGTTTCCATTTTATTTCTTTGGGGCATTAATTAATACTAATAATTCTTCACTATTCCCTTTGAATTCCTTCAAACTAATTTTTCAAACCAATCTTATGCAAAATTTAAAAAAAACTACACATTTTATTTTTTTTTTTTTCACTTTGTAAGAGCTCGATATTGAATCTGTTGTATCTCTGTAACTACGAATCTTGAATATCTAAAATCCCATCCTACGGTATCCCTTTGATTCCTCTATCTAACCCCGAAAGTCTGATCAAGATTGGATTCTCCAAGGAAGAGTTATGCCAAATCTCCCACGGTGGCCTGATTATAGACTAGTTCAGTAGAGCGAACTTGTACGAAATGCCACGTGTCACTGTTTCGACCTTAGTATCTGAAATTGATACACAAAAAACAACAGGCTGTCCTCTTTCTGAAACTTCTTACGAAATTTCAATCTGATGCTCAAAACAAAATTTATGATGATTTTCCCCAGGTCACCTGTTTGGAATGTAATTCGGGAATCTGCAAAAACGCTAACTTCCTCATATCATATCTCCATAAATATAGTGATACAAGCTCTGAAATTCAGACCCGAAGTTTAGAACGATTTCAGCGCAAATGGGTTTTTTTTTTAGCTTCTGAAATGTCGCAGAAACAAAGTTATAGCGAAAATTCCACGATGACCTGTTTGGAGCAGCAAAACCCTATAATCCTAAGCTCTGATACCAAATGTTAGGAAACCAGCTCACAAAAAGATAGAAAAGATAGATCAATGCCTTAGAATTCAGCCTCTTCGAGGGGGAAACCTCCTTTACATTACACAAATGAACAATTCTTGGATGATAGAAATGACTAAACCTCCCTTCTATATATAAGAGTCTAAGGGGTCACAATTTAATCAAGCCGACATAACGGTAATAACACAAGGGCACAAAAATAACAATAGTGGGTTTCTATGGGGCATACTAATAACAATATAGGGGACAATAGGGGCACAATAATAACAATAAGGGATACAATGACAATAGTATTGGGGGAATCACTAGTATTATAGGGGCCTAACAGATTACCCCCATCAACTGTGCACTCGAACCCCTCCCCCCATTTTTTCCACCACCTCGCCAACGGTTCATGGACAGAGTCATCTTCACTATCCCTCTCTCCCCCCTTCTGCCTCGGGCTCGCATTCCTACAATCTTCGCTCACATCAACTGAAAAACCCTAATCTGTTAGGTCTGGGCATCCCTCCCCCCTCCATCGAGCTCAAATCCTCCCGAGGCAGACCTTCAAAGATTTCCAAAGCCATCAAATCTGCGGGGTCAGATGTGGCCCAGGGGCGCCAAAACACCATTGAAAGGGCACTTAGAGCAACTGACACCCTTAACTATGTTCCCTGATGAAGTGGCTTTCATACAATTGTAGGGGTTTGGCTAGCCCCTCCAAAAAATTGGCCCTCAAGCGACTTTTGAATTGTAAACCCTGTGACATGATACTACTCTAGGAAACCCTTGGCCCATCTGAATATATTGTTAGGACCCTTCAAGCCATCTTACCCGACTGGCACCTCCAACCTTTGGATGCAGCAGGAAGATATGGTGGCCTAACCATTGGGATAAACCCTTTATCTATTAAGGTGATTTCTTCATGGGGAGGCCAGGGTTTCCTGGGCATGGACATTTCCTTGACAGAATTGGGCAAACAGCTTCGTATCATTAATATCTACGCCCCAAATCAAAATAGACTAGCCTTCTGGAAAACCTTCCTGGAAAATCCCTTGATCAACAAATCTACAATTCTAGGGGATGACCTGAATTTCTCCATTGGACATGAGGAATCCTGGAGGCACCACTCGCAGCTAGGCCCCCTCTTAGATCAGCTGAGCACCATCCTAGAACAATATGGCCTCATAGATGTCCCCATGAACAAGAAGATGCCAACATGGCATAACAGACAAACTGGTGAAGCAACTCTTGGTCGAAGGCTAGACATATTCCTCATTCAGGAATACCTTTTTCAATCCCTCACCATCTACAGGCAATGGGTGGGTTCGGGGGGGAATATCAGATCACTCCCCCATATATCTGGAAGTGGCTGGCTCATCTAGAAAACCTAGGGCGCCTTGCAAATTTAACTCCACTTGGCTAAAGGACCCCGACTATATCAAGATGGTCTCGGAGTTTTGGCAAGCTCAGCCCCCACTCATGGACCAAAGGAAGGTTAAAGGGTTCTGTAGCAACCTGAAACAGCTAAAGAGATTAGCAATTGAGTAGGAAAAAAGGAAAAAGGCTAGGGATGAACACACTCTAGCTGACATCGAAACTCAGTTGGCCTCCTTAACGAATGAAAGTGGTCAAGGTTTCTTATCCATAGAAGCTAAGCTACATCTAGTAGTTCTGGAGGCTCAAAGATCTAAGATCCTACTTGACCGGGAAGAATCATGGAGACTCAGAAGCAGGGCTATCTGGCTCCAAGCGGGGGATGGCAACATAAAGTTCTTTCATAAATATGCAAATGGAAGGAAAGCTAGGAATGCCATCTGGCAGATGCCCTCGGACCTAGATCAGATTGCCAACACACACCCTCAACTTGCTCAATTGGGTATCTCACATTTCAAGTAGCTATTCAAAGCCCCTCTTGGAACATCACTTGCTGAAATCATCAACATTGTTGGCCATTTCCCTGGCTTCGTGGAACCTAATGGGATGGAGGACCTTATCAAACCAGTTTCCATGGGGGAATTAGAGAGCACTCTCAAGTGGTTCAAGAAGGACAAAAGTCTAGGACTGGATGGCTGGTTTGTGGAATTCTTCCTTGCCTTCTTCGACATCATTGGACCAGACCTTCTCGAGGTGGTGGAAGAAAGTCGAATCCTTGGCCACATATATGCCCCTATCAACTCTACTTATATCGCCCTCATTCCCAAATCGGACTCCTCGCTCTCCTTCAATGACTTCCGCCCTATATCCCTCTCCAACTATATCTACCAAATTATTGCAAAGACTATTGAAAATCGCATCAAGCCAATCCTATCTGAACACATCTCATAGGAGCAATTTACCTTTCTTCAAAATAGACAAATCCATGAAGCCATAGGATCTGCCTAAGAGGCCCTCCACTCCATGAAGCTAAAGAATCTGAAAGGGGTGGCACTTAAAATTGACCTCTCAAAGGCTTTTGACAAGATGGAGAGGGGAATCAGAAAGGGTTGCCCCTTATCCCCTTTACTTTTTCTACTGGTTATGGAAGGACTAAGCAGACTAATAGTGACGGAGAAGAGAGCTGGGAAACTCCGGGGCCTCAATATCTCGAAACAATGCCTTATAACACATATGTTATTTGTTGATGATATAATCATATTCCTAGATGAGGGAATACAAGACATCATCACTCTCATAGAGATATTGAAGCTTTTCATTGCTGCTACAGGAATGGAAATAAATGGGGAAAAATCTACAATATCCTTCTCTAACTGCACACAACAAGAAACACAGCTAGCACTGCAAAATTTCCCCTACCAAACCTTGGCACTGAAGGATGGATTGAAGTACTTGGGCTTCAGGATTAAAGCAGATGGTTATAAAATTGCAGACTGGACCTGGTTGATTGCAAAGGTGGAAAAAAGATTAAATAATTGGAGCCACCGATTACTCTCCAGAGCTGGTAGACTGGTGCTCATAAAAGCAGTGCTGGAAGCAACCCTAGTTTTTTGGATGTCCTTGGCCTGGATCCCCCAAGGGATACTACATAGGATTCAATGAGTCTGTAGTCATTTCCTATGGAAGGGACACAAAGAAGGAAAGCCCTTTGCATGGGTCAAATGGAGCAGGATCACAACCCCTAAAAAATGGGGAGGTTGGGGCTTAAAGCATCTCCCTGCTTTCGCACAGGTACTAGCAGCAAAACTTGGTTGGCTTCTCCTGAAGCACAAGAGCCTTTGGTCGGAGGTGGTCACCCACAAATACATATGGCCGAGCACTGCCTTAGACTGGCTAAGACGAACCTCATGGAACAGGAAGGGTATATCAGTGATCTAGAGGGCTGTAATAAACACTCTTCCCATCATTAGAAGGGGCCTCATATGGAGGATTGGAAATGGTGGGTCTATCCGGATTGGGATCGATCCATGGATAGGTAGTGGGAATTCCTATCAGCTTCCACCGGATCTGATTTCCCTGCTAAACCTCAATGGGGTACACTTCATCACACATCTCGGGGACCCTCACAACACAACCATATATCAGCAAGCATGGCAAACAGGGGAGGCCGGGGACATACCTGATCAATGGAAAAGATAGTGGAGAAATTATTTGCAGGCATTAGTAGAATCCCATGTACGCCTAAGAGACGAGGAGGATGAATTGATATGGGGTTTTTCAAAGAAAGGGAACTACTCCCTTAAGGAAGGGTATGATATCATAGATGATGGCCATAAGCTTGATAGACTGAAGAGTTGGTGGAGTCATCTATGGAAGTTAAAAGCCCCTTCGCGCACCAAACTACTGATGTGGAACATTATTATGGACAAAACACCTTCAGGAGCAAACCTCAGGAAACAGGCATTTCAAGGCCCGACTTGGTGTGTTTTATGCCATGCAGAGGAGGAATGAAACCACCATTTATTCCTCTCATGTACCACAACTCAACATACATGGGATCAAGTCCTTCATACACTAAGAATCCCTCATTCTTGGAGCGGTGACGATATCCCTAATGCCTGGGAAAGGTGGTGGGAATCATCAACTGAGTCGAGAGCTTGGAATTTGCCGCTATTGGTCTACTGGAACATATGGATGTGCCGAAATATCACACAGGAACTAATAGACAAAGAAAACCCCTGGGCCTAATTCGATGGTGCAGCACGAGCACAGGGTTGTGGTGGAGGCATAATCCTTCATCTGACTGATACACATTTCTTTCACATAGGCATGGGGTTGGGAGAGGGAACAAATAATTTTGCAGAGCTACTTACACTCCGACACCTCTTATACTTTGCAATATACAAACAGTGCAAAAACATACAGTGCAGACACATAAAAATATTTGGAGACCCTGAAATAGTCATAAATTGGTTCAACAACACAACAACATGCCATGCATATACACTCAGAACTATTTTGGATGATATTATTTTTCTCAAATCACATTTTGATCATGTCTCATGCACACATATTTACAGGGAGTGAAATGAAGGTGCGAACAAGTTATCGAAAGAGGCAATGCATCGTCCTCGAGGAGAATGAATGATTACAGAGCACTCACCTGAGTGGACCTATTGTTTTTTCCACAGACCATATATGGATCAGGAAATACAGAGGGCAGACAGGCCCTAATTTCATCAGTTTCTATTTGTTTATATCTTTTTTGGCAACAGAACATCAATCACCAATGGTGAAATTTTGAAACATGTAATTAATTTGTATATGAGCAGCAACCATCAATATACCCATCACAGGGTCAGTTTGTAGAAATTTACAGTCTTGTTTTTTACAAACTCTTCACAGTAGACTACGGTCATGGTACTTGCATATGCCTATGGCATTTACAGCATACAATTTTCACAAATTAATGGAAATTACGATATTTTCTCCTAGGGAAAAAAAATGATTTCCCAGGGAAAGCCACAACTAAAACCCATGTTATCTGTATATTGCATTAGTCAGAAAATATGAAAAGATTACAATGCTTTGCTCAAGTCCGAGCAACCTCTACACTATCTCTATCTGTCTCACAACTTCCTAGACAAGCTCGGGTCAATACTTAACCAAATTTTGGCTTGCCCAAGTCCCTATTTCCTTGTGTTGTTTCCTTGGGAATCAACCCCCTATTAATTAGGGAAATTCCATAATATGAATTATGCAATCCTCATAGGCCTTCCTCTAACTGCATGCACCACCTGTACAATTCGGATGATTATACAACTAATAGTACATTGTCTGTGAACTCTAATATTAACTAGGTAACTATCATATCTGACATGCATGAGTTATTTATGAGTGAATCATCAGTTAACTGGTTGAACACATGAAGCAGAACCCCACTGACTGACCTCCTACTAGTTCCTCCATCAGTTGGAACTAGTTTAACTGACTTGAACTCAGATAAACTAAATTAATTAATTACAACTAAAAATAAACTCAAACAGGGCTCCTATAATGTAGAAGACACTCTACATGACTCAAGTTAGACCCTCAACTCGAATTAACTTAGTTAACTCGTACAAGTTGTCTTGTGATGTGGGATTACAATTTTATTCCTAATTTAATTCAAGGACAAAATTAAATTAGGATTTTCTTGTTGCATTTTCAACACTCCCTCTCAACAAGAAAGGGATTATCAGATACCCCAATCCTGCCCTTATGGAACTCGAATTTTCCTTTTGAGAATGCCTTAGTCAAGATGTCTGCATCTTGTTCCTCTGTAGGAATGTACTCCAACAACATGATTCTCCTATGCACGAAATCTTGTAGATGGTGATACCAGATGTCGATATGCTTGGACCAATCATGAAAAACTAGATTCTTTGATACAACTCTAATTGTCACAGTAAATCACTGTAGGATCCATCTATTAACCAAATAAACCAACAAGGATCTTCCTCATCCAGATAGCCTCACAAGCTGCTTGACTACCAGTCATGTACTATGATTCTTCTGAACTGAGTGCAACAGGTATATGCTTCATGTTGTACCAAGAAATTGTTATTGACCCAATACTGAAGATTCCCCCTGATGTGATCTTCCTATCAGATGGACTCCCCGCCCAATATGCATTTGTGAAGCCTTGCAGCTTCACTCCCTCTACCTGTCTATACCAAAGACCAAACTAAGTAGTGCCTCTGAGGTATCTTAACACATGTTTAGTTGCCTTCTAATATAGTTTGGTAGACTTAACCATTGCTTGAATAAGCTAGTTAATTGCAAAACATATGTCTGGTCGTGTGTTCACCAAATACATAAGTGAACCCACAAGCTACCTGCAAATAGTAGCCTCCACTACTTCACCTGAAGTAACATCTTCCTTCCTCCAATTCCCTGCTATAGGAGTCTCCATGGGTTTTTTGCTCTCCGTGTGGAACTTCTTCAATTTCTCGTTTGCATAGTTTCCCTTAGAGAGAAACATTTCCTCATCTTCTTGCCATACTTCCATACCAAGGAAATAATGCATGATCCCTAGGTCCTTCATCTCGAATTCTCTTTCAAGATCCTCTTTGCAAGATTTTACCAGCGTCTCATCACCTGTTAGAAATAAATCATCGACATATAATACTATAATCAACAATTTACTTTCAGTCACAATATGGTAAAGGTTTTCATTTGCTTCACTTTTGGTGAAGCCCAACCTGGTGAAATAGCTGTCAATCCTGTGTACCAAGGGTGAGGTGCTTGTTTCAATCCATACAATGCTCGTTTGAGTCTTCACACATGCGACTCTCCATTGAATGTCTCAAATCTTTCTCACTTCTCAATGTACACCTCTTCCTCAATCACTCTGTTGAGGAATGTTGTCTTCATGTCCATCTGATGTATCTTCCATCCCATCTGCACTGAAAGCGCTAGAATAGATCCGATTGAAGAGTACCTTGCTACTGGAGCAAAGGGCTCCTCGTAATCAATTCCCTCCACCTGAGAGAACCCTCTGGCCACAATTTTGGCCTTATGTTTCTCCACACTCCCATTTGTTGCTTGCTTTACCTTGTAAAGCCGTTTGAAACTCACCATTGACTTGTCTGTTGGTCTTGGGACCACTTCCCAAACACTGTTTTTGATAATGGAGTCATACTCCTCTACCATAGCATCAACCCATATTGGTTTTTGCATTGCTTCCTCAAATGAGGATGGCTCAATCTCTACACTCTCGCTCATCAAAGCCATGTAGCAAGTGCATTTATCTGGTGACCTCTTCTACCTGCGTTGTGATGTGGGTGCTCCACATTCTCTCTAGCATCATGCATTAATTTGTCAGCCTCTCTGGTGCGCTTCCTTCCATCTCTGGAAGTCTCTGCATGAGTGGATGCTTCCACTCTCTACTCCTCTGCATGTGGTTTCTCCACATCATCCTAAGGTTCTTCCTTTGGAGCTAAAAGCTCCTCATTTGCATGCAACTGAATTTCTCTCTAAAGGGAACATCTCATGGCCTTCTCTTCATTGAACTTCACATCTCTACGAACCACTGTCATCCTATGAGATGGCAGGTACACCCGATAGTTGTTATGTGTATCAGTGTACCCCATAAATATGCCCAACTTAGTTGTTGGTTTTGGATTTTTCCTTGCATCCTTGGTAACATGACAGTAAAATGATGAACCAAAGATCCTGATGAGACTCTTATTCTACACATACACAACTGTGTTGCATGCTTCAACCAACAAATGGTAGGCCTTGATCATGTAACATTGTTTGTGTAGCTCCCACAATAATTATGTTATTCCTTTTAGCAACCCCATTCTGTTGTGGGTTATGGGGTGTTGTTAACTCCCGTCGAATGCCTTCTGATGCACATAAGTTCTTGAATTCATTTGACACATATTCTCCACCGCTATCTCTCATGAGAGCCTTCACTTTCCTGTCAGTGTCTTTCTCAACAAGTGCTTTAAATTCACAAAATTTAGAGAATGTCTAATATTTATCCTACATGAAGAAAATCTAGTGCTTACGTGAGAAATCATCTACAAATATTACGTAATACCTATGCTTGGTCGTGGAGGTTGTCGAGGATGGTCCACACAGATATGAGTGAACTCTTTCAAGGATCGCTTGCACTCGAATGTTCTTATCATGAAAGGTGGCTTTGGTGTACTTACCCAATGTACACCATTTGCATTTATCTCTCTGATCTAGTGTACCCTTGGGAAGTCCTGTAGAAATATGTTGCATGATCTTCAAAGTTATGTGGTGCAAGTGGCCCAATATTCTATGCCATAATTTACCGATGTCTCAACTTTGCACCTTCTCTGCTTTTATGCTCAAAGCAACATTGTCTTCTACATCCAACTTGTAGAGGTTCTTCACCTGAACCCCAATCTGCTTCACTTGTCCCTGGGCTATGTGACGAAGGAAAGCATTTCCTTTGCTAAATATCACATCATAGCCATGGTCCTCCAACATAGCAATTGAAACCAAATTCTTCTTTAGACCCAGAACATACATGACATCTTTTAATGTGAGAGGAGAATTAGACTCCCTCTGAAAGTTAATAGTACTAATGTCAGTTTCACTGTACCTTCCATCATCTCCTATTTTGATGTGCATCTGGAGGTCCTTCTCCTCCAAGTCACTGAAGAATTCTTTGTTATCGGTCATACAGAACGAGGCTCCACTACCCAGATGCCACACACTATCCATCGCTGATGTCACCATGAAAGCAATGAGGGTGAAATCCAACTCAAATTGTGAAGCAAGAGTTTTACCTACTGCTCCTCCTGAAGGCTTCTTGTTGGCCTTCTTGTGTAGACACTTTGTGGCATAGTGTCCTAGCTCATGACAGTGCAAACATTTAATATTCAACAAGTCCTTCTTCTTGCCTGCCTGAATAGAATTTGATTTGGAATGGGATGACTTCTCTTTCCCTTTCTTTGCCTTTCCATCCAAGGCATGGTTCTCCTCCTCATCATGCTTGGATGAGGATCCATCTCTAGTGTTACGTTGAATCTCTTCTTGCACCAAGTTGGACCACAAATGCTTCCACTTTGGTAGCTTCTCCCTCCCATTTACCAAATCCTGGTAGTTGTGCCAGCTCTTGGGAAGGCCTAGAAGTGTTAGGTTGACCATATTATCTTTAAAAACTGTAACACCAACACTTCCAAGCTCACCCTTGGTCAAGTACTTTGGTATTGTGTCACCCTTCTCCATCTTAATTTTCCTGAGCGTGTCCTTCAATGTCAGCTTCCTGTGCTCACTGTTGTTCTGAAACAAGTCTGTCAAGGCCTTCCATATTACATATGGAGTCTCCTTCCTGTGGAGGTTCGAGACAATATGATCTCTAACTCCTTTTAGTATGATCCTTCTCGCTTTTACAACACATTTTCTCCACTTTACCAGATCTTGAGCATCAGTTGTTGGAGGCTTAGGAATAAATTTGCCTATGAATTCCTTCAATTCGTTATCTTCCAACACTGCCTCCATCCTGTCCTTCCAAGCAATATAGTTCAAACTACCCTCAAGGGCATATTCGAGTCTCAATCCGTAGAACGACATCCTGCTGGCTCTGAAGAATGATACTGCAAATTCGATTTCACCTACAAAAGACAAACTCGTATTCTCCTCTTCTAGAGTGATTTATGCTTTGATACCATGTAGAAATTCCTTGTAGATTCAAACTTCTAATTGTAATTTACTAAAACAATAGACTTGAATATACTATACTCATCAATGGAAACAAATTAAACGATCGTGAAATCATGAAGCATACAAGAAAAAGAATTCAATCAACACATTACACAATGATTTCCTATGGAAAGCCATAGCTAAAAACCCACGCTATCTGTGTATTGCATTAGTCATAAAATATGAGAAGATTACAATGCTTTTCTTAAGCCCGAGCAACCACTACACTATCTCTATCTATCTCATAGCTTCTTAGACAAGCTCAGGTCAATACTTAACCAAATTTTGGCTTGCCCAAGTCCCTATTTCCTTGCGTTATTTCCTTGGGAATTAGACCCCTATTAATTAGGGAAATTCCTCAATATGAATTGCACAATCCTCATAGGTCTTCCTTTGACTTCATGCACCATATGTACAATTCAGATGATTATACAACTGATAGTACATTGTCCTTGAACTCTAATCTCAACTGGTTAACTCTCAAATCTGACATGCATGAGTTATTTATGAGTGAATCGTCAGTTAACTGGTTGAACACATGAAGCAACATCCCACTGTATGACCTCCTACTGGTTCCTCCATCAGTTGGAACTAGTTTCGCTGACTTTAACTCAGTTAAACTAAATTAATTAATTACAACTCAAAATAAACTCAACTAGGGCTCTTATAATGTAGGAGAAACTCTACATGACTCAAGTTAGACCATCTACCCAAATTAACTGAGCCAACTAAGTCAAATTAACTTAGTTAACTCGTACAAGTTGTCTTGTGATGTGGAATTACAATTTTATTCCTAATTTAATTCAAGGACAAAATTAAATTAGGATTTTCTTGTTGAATTTTCAACAAATAGGAGAAAAGGAAGCTGAAGAGTCACAGATTTGCATGAGAAGGAAATTGAAAAAAAATGAAGGAAAATGAAGAAAATAGAGGCCTCAATGATAAAAAGGCTTCTGAGGATCAGTTCATGGCTTTTGTCAATGTCAGCTTTTGGTCAGTTCAGTCTTTGGCATTCTCATTCTACTCTCTCTCATACTCCTGGACAATTAGAGTTTTCTTGGAGCACTCTTGGAGGAGTGTGGCATACTTGGGATTTGGAGCAAGAAGGCAAAGGAAAAGTAGGAAAGCACAAAAGGATAGCAGGATCAACAACTACAATGGGTTTTGCTTGCAGGTACCGAGTTGCATGTATGATTTTCGTGCTAGTTTTGGCATGTATGTGGTTTCTTGGTTATGATTTGTCACTGGCATGGAGGATTGTCCGGATTGACAATGGTTTTGACTAGCCTTGTCATTTCCTAGATAACCATGGTGTTGTGGGTTTCTTTCTGTGTTTTCTAGTTGGTGCTCATGCTCCTTATGGTTGTGGGTTGAGTTATTAGTTCGTAGAGCCTTGGTAGGACAAACGCTCTGGAAGCCCTGTAACAACTTGGGTTGAGGTACTAGTCTTGGAAGCCTTGGGTGGACAAACACCATGGAATCCAGCGGTAGTTGTGGGTTGAGTTACTAGTCCTGGAAGCCACATTGGAACAAATTCTCTTTAGCCCTAGACATCTTGGGTAGAGACCGATCTAATGATGGTTAGTGATGTCCAACCATGAGGTGGAATCACTAGTTGAGGGTTGAGGTGGTTTGGACTCTGGAAACCCTGGTTTGGTTTTGTTTGGTTTATTCCATGAGATCCCACATTCATTCTTGGAATATGGCACAGGGGTGTCTGGCTGAAAGAAATACTTGGTTCAGCCTAATCTATGGTCAGGTGGTACGTGGACTTCCCTGACTTGGTTGGCATTTTCACATGTTAATAAGAGGTATTTTCTATTGTGATCTATGAGTATATGTATTCAAATTATGATGGTGACGTCATGGTTGAGTTGCCATGGTTTATATGTTGGTTATTTCTGGTTATATGTTGGTTATATGTTGTATATTGTTTATGGCTCTTGACATGTTTGATGAATATGTGATTGGTCATCGAATGCATGACCTAATAGATGTTATTGCATCTAATATGAGAGGGCATTAAACATTCTTGATGATTCTCAGATAAGTATGAGACCCCTATGTTTAGAGTTGTATTTATGACCTGTAGATTTCATGTTTATCATGTGTTTGACAGAATGTCTGTCATGGTTAGGCTTGGTTAGGTCAAGTCCTTGATCAAGTTTTGTGTTAGAGGATTTTTCTTGGTGTCATTTATTGTCTTGGAAAGTCTCATCAATTTATGGGTAGTGGTTTGGAGACTAGCCCTAAAAAAGTGGCTCAAATCTCATAGTAGCAGGCATATAACTGGTTGAAAAAGACTGCAGTATCTCCCTTGCAGGCTTATGGGAGCGACTAGAGATCTACAATCGTGTGGATGTAGGCTTGTGCATGCAACTGGGGTTTTTTGTTGTGAAAAAACAATATGGCTCAAGGTTTGGGCACTTGGACGGGTGGTTTAGCTCTTGTGGGTCCTGTAGCTCCTGAGAAAGGTTAGTAAGGTTTTGGTTTGTTGATTCCACTTCTTTAAGGTGATCTAGGAGGTTGAGTAATATCATAGTAACTCTTCATCACATATTTACCCCAGTGGACTAGTTAGCTTGCTTGGGTAAGTGTGGGAGGAGGGTGTTATAGAGTGGTATCAAAGCATGGTTCAACACTTTGGATTGGATGGGCGTAATGTGTTTTTCATGCGTGCATATAGGTTTTATATGTCTTTGATGTGTATGCATGGTGATGGTCATTATTATAGTTGTGTTGTCATGTAGAAGTTGATGATGTTATTGTTAGGAAGTGTTTGATATGAATGCATGTCAGTTGTATATGAATTTGTTATGCATGTCAGTGTCTATATGTTGTTATGCATGTATAGTAGGTCAAAGATGTATTGTGATAATCATTGTTGCAACTTATGTCATCATGATGTTGATATGTTGGTTGAGATGGGGTAGGAAATGCAGATTAAAAAATGAGATTGCAGCAGTAGATATCAGGGTAGGAGCATATCGTCATACAAGTTTGTTTATTGGGCATGCAGGTATGTTGGTTAATGGTTGTTATATGCCTTGTGGCTATATGCATTCCTATCATCTATTGTTGTTATGGTTATATATACATGATAGATACTAGTTAAGTCTGATCACATGCACATGCGTTAGATAGTCATGCCCGGTAGTTAACTTTTTGTTATATGCATTGTGGTCATATGCAAGATGAGTATGTTCATTGCATCTAGTATCTTGATGTCATATGTATCATGCTAATCTAGATTGGCCTATGCATATGGTTATGGTTAAATATTCAGGTGTGAGTCAATATATTTATGATATTGTGTCGTGCTAATTTGGACTGACTTGTGCAAATGTGATAGCCCCCTGAGATACATTGAGGTATGAGTTTGATTATGTCGTTTACTTGGTTTATCTAGCATGTTATGTTTACAAGTTGTTTGAATGTTTGATTAATTGTATGCTATGAGTATGTGTCTATAAGATTGCATGAAGGAATGATCTTGTTCTAAGACTATTGTACTAACACATTATGTGTTGAGACAGCTGATATGCACTTGAGTGTAGAGTAGGTGATAGTTGTAGCATTATGATTAATGATTGTGAGTTGATTGTTGATTCTGACATGGATGTTAGTCTTGGTAAAGGTTGATTTCAAATTAATAGATATGATGTCTTGATCTTTGGAACGTGTGACTGACATGTGTGAGTAGTTGTAGGGAAACATGCTTGGCATTAGTGTGACAAGGTAATAGTTGATTTGTTTATATAGCTAATAGTTGGTTGATGTGATAACACATAGTAAGACTTAATTGCAGCAAGGTAAAAGTTAAAAGAAAAGAATTGGGTGAGAATTCCTTTGGCTATGTTTGGAAACCGCAATTCCAAATGAATGAGTACTTTGCATGAATACATGAAGTCTTGTTAACCTTGATTTTGTCTAACATTATGTGGATATGTGTTATATTTATGAACATGCATTTGACAGGTATAACAACTGGTTTCCCGTTATTGCTAGATTTGTCAAGGAATTGGAGTCCCTTGAGAGATGATATATGTACGTGTTCAGTTACAAGTCAGTGTGTTGGGTACAATAAGGTAAGGTATCTGGTATATCGTTATATTCACTTATACACTGACAATTATATGTTTATGGTAGTATGATGTAGGAATTGCATGGCAAAAGAGACTGCCATGAAAACTTGAAGAAATCTTGGGTTGAGCTTTCCCTTGGAAGCATTGGGAACCATGGGGCTGAGTCATTGTGTCTATTGCTAGTTTGTGCTTTCAGTGCTTTGTGATTTGTTTGTGCTTGACTTGCAGCTTTGTTTATGTCTAGTGCATGGCCATGCCACTTTGTTTATGGTGTCGTATTGCTATTGGTCTTTCATGGTTTGCTTCTTGTTTGTTTCTTATCTTGCCTTTTATGTTTGAGGGTCTTGGGAATTAGTTGGGGAACGAGGAGAGTTAATGAAGCTTGAGAGATCTGAAAGAAACTCAATAGGTAATGTAAGACCTGGATGAAGCTCAGTGCATTAGTAAAGGGAAACTAAAGTTAAGAATATGACAACTGGTTGGATTGGTTGAGTCTATTGGGGTAAATGGTCAGTGGTAGGACAATCATGAGGAAGGTAATTAGGAAAGGTAAAGTGAATGGATCTGAGGCATCAGATGCCTTGGTTATATTGGGAATGGTTGTTCTCAATGTTGTGCATGTTATGGAGGGACAAAGGGAGTTCTCATGACCTAGACCTTATGATATTTGGTAATTATGTTGTGATCATGATTATGTTGATGCCTGTATATGTATACATGTATGTATATATGTCGTTGCCTGACAAGGTCGTCAATGATCATGATTGCTATATGCTAATGATTATATGTATGTATGTATGTTGTTGTCTGAAAGGGTCATCAAGGATCATTCTTGTGGAAAAATGATTGCTTATGCAGGTGAATGACATGAAGGGGTTCATGTTCTTATGAGGAATCAAGCGAGAAGAGTAGTCGTGATAGATCAATGAGATCAAGATTATGTGGATATGATTGATATTATGTGCTTGCACTATGTCTATGTTTATGCTATGACAAGTAATGTTGAGGGATACATTAGCGGAATGAAAGAAGTGTGATCTATGGCATGTTGGGACAAACATGGATAGTGGAGAGACACTAGAAGTAAGGTTGCTTGGTAGAGACAGTTTAGTCTCCAGATGTGCAATACTAGTGTTGTGTGCATGTTGCATATGTGATATTGTGTATATGTGGTGTTGTGTATGTGTTATTTATGCAGTGTTATGTACATAGGGTGTTGTGTACATGTTATATATTCAACGTTTTGTACATATGATATTGTGCATATGTTGGATATGTGGTGTTGTGAACATGTTGGATATGTGGTGATCTGTACATATGGTGCTATTTACATGTTGTATATGCGGTGCTATGTACATATGGTGTTGTTTGCGTGATTGTACATGTGGTGTTGTGTGCATGTGGTGATGTGTACATGTTTACATATGGTATTGTGTGCAGGTGAGGTCGTGTACATGTCATGCATGTGGTGTTGTGTACATGTTTACATATGGTATTGTGTGCAGGTGGGGTCGTGTACATGTCATGCATGTGGTGTTGTGTACATGTTTACATATGGTATTGTGTGCAGGTGGGGTCGTGTACATGTCATGCATGTGGTGTTGTGTACATGTTTACATATGTATTATGTGCAGGTGGGGTCGTGTACATGTCATGCATGTGGTGTTGTGTACATGTGGCATTGTGTACACGTTGTGTAGGTGGCACTATGTACATGTGGTGTTGTGTACATGTGGCGTTGTGTACACGTTGTGTAGGTGGCACTATGTACATGTGGTGTTGTGTGCACATTGTGTAGGTGGAGTTATGTACATGTTGTACATGTGGTATTGTGTGCATGGCGTACATGTTGTGTTGTATTCATGTGGTATTATGTGCATGTCGTACATGTTGTGTTGTATACATGTGGTATTGTGTTATGTGCATTGTGTAGCTGTTATATCGCGACGTGTATTCATTGTGTTGTACTATGTGTATGTATATGTATTGTGTTGTACACCGGGTGTAGGTGTATGTATTGTGCTGTGTTGTACATTGGGTGTAGGTGTATGTATTGTGTTGTGTTGTACACCGGGTGTAGGTGTATGTGTGGTGTGGTGTTGTACATTGTGTGTGGGTGTATGTGTGTGATGTACATTGTATGTATGTGTACGTGATTGAAGAGAAGAGAAGGTATTGAGTGCTTTCCAGGTTTGGAAACCAATCTAGTGTGTGTACAAAAAGGACAAGGATAAAGGCAGAAGCAAAGGACCAATTAAAGGATAAGTATCAATATTTTATTTTAGTTTTGATTATGCATGTGGTCTATGATTTTGACTTATGATGGTTACATGTGATCTATAATTATGGTTTATGATGATTGCATGCAGTTCATGATTCTTGATTTATGATGGTTGAGTTTTGAGCTAACCAGATGTCATATGTTATACATGATGATTTGGTCAAGATTTGGTTTGGCTTGTTGTGACCAGAAGTGAACATGAGTGCAACTGTACCTTATTAACATGCCACCAATGAGGAATGATTTGCATTTATTTCAACTCGTTTTGAATCTAATAGGAATTATGTGCTTGCTACAGGAAAGCATGGAAATGCCCAGACTAGGTGGTTGAAATTGACTACAAGAATTAGCAACATCAATGAAAGGAATTGGAACATGCAGCAGTACGTTGGTAAAACACTTCAGGAGCAGGGCCATTGTGGGACACTAGTACCCAATAGTGTCCATTGATTTCCATGAGCATGCTATGACTGGTATGATGGTTTTGAGGCAGGGATATGCCTTGGCTTTTGGACCTTCCAATACGAGGAAACCTTGCCAAGGGAGGGGCCTCCCGAGGGACTATGTAGCATAGAAGGGGATACCCGTGGAACTTGGAAGGTGTGTGACTACATGGAAGGGGGTGGCTGGATTGCCTGAGGGATTGTGTAGCATAGAATGAAAGGTCGGGAATGGATTTCTTTTGGTCATTAGCATTGCTAGATGGAATTAGATGCACATTGGGAGTGTGCCCTGGAACAATGAGTCAGCAATTGCTCATTGAGAGGACAAGTGGCACAGGATTGTATCGTTGGACATTGAATGCAACTTTGACTTTGGTAGTGGATTTTGGAATTCTTGGGAAGGAGTTGAATCCTGGTATTAATTTGAGGGTGGAGGTGTGAGCCTCTGGACTCCCTTGTTGCTAATATGGGCATCGTATCATGTATTTGTTGGTTAGAGAAAATGTGCATATGCATATATGTGTATCTTATTGTGAATAATGTAACGAGCTAGATTTATAAAGCTCCATAGACAATATTATTATTTGTTGGTTGAAGCAAATGTGCATAAGTATATGTGGTGGTTGTTGTAAATACCGTAATGAGCTATGTTATAAATCTCCACTAAGCGATATGTTTGTCATGTTTTCAACAGTTGGTTATTGTAAATATTGCAACGATCTGTGTTATAAATCTCCATACACAATATGTTTTTGCTGGCTTATAAGTGTCACTGAACACTGAGGATGGAAATTGGCAAAGGAAATTGGAAAGGGCATTGGCAAAGGCAAAGAGGAATTAATTGGCATTTTATTTATAAAATAATGGAAAATAAGAGAAAAGGAAGGTGAAGAGTCACATATTTGCATGAGAGGGAAATTGAAGGAAAAATGAAGAAAATAAAGGCCTCAATGATAAAAGGCATATGAGGATCAATTCATGGATTTTGTCAGTGTTAGCTTTTGGTTAGTTCAATCTTTGGCATTCTCATTCTATTCTCTCTCATACTCTTGGACACTTAGAGTTTTCTTGGAGCACTTTTGGAGGAGTGTGGCATGCTTGGGATTTGGAGCAAGAAGGTAAAGAAAAGTAGGAAAGTGCAAGAGGATAGTGGGATCAACAACTACATTGGGTTTTGCTTGTGGGTACCATGTTACATGTATGATTTCCTTTCTAGTTTGACATGCATGTCCCATGCATGTGGTTTCTTGGTTATGATCTGTCATTGGCATGGAGGATTGCCTGGATTGACAGTGGTTTTGCCTAGCCTTGCCATTTCCTAGATAGCCATGGTGTTGTGAGTTTTATGTTTGTTTTCTGGTTGGTGCTCATGTTTCTTATGGCAATGGGTTGAGTTATTAGTTCCTAGAGCCTTAGTTGGAAAAATGCTCTGGAATCCCTGTAACAGCTTGGGTTGAGTTATTAGTCATGTAAGCCTTGGTTGGATAAACGCTCTATAGCCCGACGACCACTGTGGGTTGAGTTACTATTCTTGGAATCTAAGTTGGAACAAACGCTCAGGAGCCCTGGACAACTTGGGTAGAGACCGATCTCATGATGATTAGTGATGTTCGACTGTGAGCTGGAATCACCAGTTGAGGGTTGAGTTGGTTTGGCCTCTGGAGGCCTTGGTTTGGTTTTGTTTGGTTTATTCCATGAGATCCCACATTTATGCTTGGAATATGGCATGGGGTTGACTGGTTGAAAGAAAGATTTGGTTAGGCTCAGTCTATGGTCAGGTGGTACATGGAAGTCCCTGACTTGGTTGACACTTTCATATGTTAATAAGAGGTATTTTCTATTTTGATATATGAGCATATGTATTGATTATGATGGTGACATTATGGCTGAGTTGCCATGGGTTATATGTTGGTTATTGTTGGTTTATATGTTAGTTATTAGTTGGTTATATGTTGTATATTATTTATGGATCTTTATGAATATGTGATTGGTTATCGAATGCATGACCTAATAGATGTTATTTCAGCTAATATGAGAGGGAATTAGACCTTCTTGACGATTCTCAGATAAGTATGAGACCCCTATGTTAAGAGGTGTATATATGACCTGTAGATTTCATGTTCATAATGTGTTTAACATATTATTTGTCATGGTTAGGCTTGGTTAGGTCAAGTCCTTGATCAAGTTTTACGTTAGAGGTTTTATCTTGGTGTCATTTATTGTCTTGGAAAGTCTCATCAAGTTTTGGGCAATGGTATGGAGACTAGCCCTGAAAAAGTGGCTCAAATATTGTTATAGTAGGCACAAAAATGGCTAAAAAAAAATTATAGTCTGTCCCTTGCAAGCTTATGGGAACGACTAGAGGTCTACAGTTGCATGGATGCAGGGTTGTGCATGCTACTAGGGGTCTTTTTTATGAAAAAGAAATCTAACTCAGGGTTTGGGCACTTGGAGGGGTGGTTTAGCTCTTGTGAGCCCTATAGCTCCCGATGAAGATTAGTAAGGTTTTGGATCTTCGATTCCACTTCCTTAAGGAGATCTAGGAGGTTGAGTCTTGTCATAGTAACCCTTTGTCACATATTTACCCCAGTGGACAAATTAGCTTGGGTAAGTGTGGGAGGAGGGTGTTATACAATGATTGAGCTTTGCGGCGACAGGTCAATGACCCTCCTGGTCGACATGGCACCATCTAAGCAAATTCAAGTTCTCCCTGGCATGACTAGTGTTGATGTTTGTCTTTTCTATGGTTGTTGCCTAAATGGAAACTATGTTTCTGGTTTTGTTTATCTCAAGCGATGTAATAATTTTAAATTTTAATTTTTAAATGGTTTTCTTGGTTTCCCCATTCAGGGGCAGATAACCTCCCTCTTGCTCATCTCTAAGGTGCCCCAAGGACGAAGGCTTCCTCAATCCTTTTGCTTGTACTCTATGTATTTTGACATGTTAATATAAAGCGATTCATTTGCCAACATATATATATATATATATATATAATCATATTCTAACTAATAAATGAAATGACATTTTTTCTAGTTAATTTAAACTAAAATTTAGTAGAGAATCTATAGGAGTACCCAAGGTTTTTAAGTGTGCTAAAACCATTTATGCATTCAAAAATGTATTTAAAAAAAAAAAACAAAAAACAAAAAATCACAATCTTCTTGATTGAAACTATATCGTCGAATTCCAATGAAAAAGGCCATTTCATCTAGATAAGTTAGATTGTGCCTATAAATTATGATCGATTTTATCATATATATTGGAATAATAATTTATATTTAATCACTATATTTCAAAATTTTATATTTAATTAATAAGTATAAAAAAACTTTATATTTATAATATTTTTTCTCTAAGCTATCTCTCTAATCAATATTTTACTTATCATATTAAAATATTAAACTAGCCTAGATCCATCTTAACTCTTCATCTACCAAGGGCCAATAGGGATCAAATACCTTTTCACTCTAAAAGAAGGTTTGTATTTGAAGAAATTGTATCCCTCTTGATGCTTGACATATCCAAATTTAAAATGGATCTACGTTGGTTTAATTATTAATTATAATTGTAATTATAAATAAAATTATTATTATTTTTAAATTTAATTTAATTTTAATTTAACAGAGTAAAAATTAATAAATAAGATATTACAACATCTCTACCCTGCACGGATGGATGTTTTTTATTTTATTTTTTTAATTTGACCTAGTTAAAATGTTAAACATTACATCTCTATCATACTAGGTTGGAGAGCCCCTCTAGACAATTATTTGCTTAACAATAAGCACAAAGCAAGTTCTCAATCTGCCTGTTATCATTTATAAATCACATAATCATGTATTCAAAATGCAAGCCAATCACGATTCTCTTGTCTTCTCATAACTTGAAGAGAAATAGAAAAATAAATTTTAATTTTAATTTTATTATACCAATAAAAAGTCTTTACACCTTACACCTCAAATAAATATTTTAGCAAGCCCAAGTTTTAAATCTTTAATTCGACATTTCTTCTTCCATAAAGATATGATTTTTCTCAGTTGTTTTCAGTGCGACTTTTTGCAAGTTTTTTCGGTGGGTTTTTCCGCTCTAATTTCTCTAAATCCGGCAAGAATTTATTGAAATCACAAGTTTGATGGGTAACCCCTGCACAATCGAAGTGCCCTAGTGGGTTTTGAGGGTGCTGAATCCATATATACAGTAAAAAAACTAGTTTAAATAACACAAATCAAGATTTTACCTCAAATTTTTTTTGCCGGATTCCGGCACCAGAAAGTCCAAAAAGTCGCACTAAAGACAACTCCATTTTTCTCATTGATCATAAAAGAGTTGTCTTTAAAGAGACTTTTTGGAAGCTTTTCTAGTCAAAATCCAGCAGCAATTTATTGAAATCGCAAGTTTAATACTAATTTCTGCACAATCAAAGCGTCCCAGGGGTTTTTCAGGGTGTTGAATCCAAATATGCAGTGAAAAAACCATTTTAAATAATACAAATCAAGATTTAACCTCAAATTTTTCCACTGGATTTCGTCACCGGAATCTCCAAAAAGTCGCACTAAAGACAACTCCGATCATAAACTCCAAAATTTGTTATCAGTCTAATAATATATTGAATATGGAAACAAATAAAAAAAAATATGATAATAAAAAATATATATACAAATAATATAAATAATCACTTTTCTATGAAATCCTTAATGCAACATTTCTTCTTCCATAAAGATTAGCAAGGCGGAGGAATTGCCCGGTTTCCATCACCGCCCGGAAAAACCTCTGGCTCCAGCCCTCGGCAATTCCTCCACCCTCCACGAGCTTCGCACCCTCCGCCACCTTTTCGCATTAAAGTTGTGATCTGACAGAGTTGCCCAATTTCCATCGCATTCTTGCCGCGAAGAGTTAATGCAGGTTTCAATTCGAATTTTCTGCAAACCGCAGGCTGCTCCCTGACCAATTCGACTCGGCACTCCTCACTAGCTCACCAGAAAATTCACTCCCGAGTTCGACTCTGCGCCTGAGGTTTGGTGGGTGGATTTTCTTGTTTCTAGTCTTGAGTTTCAATATCCGTTGCATTGATGCAACCTGCTATGTATTTTCTATGTGGTCATTGATGCAACCTGCTATGTATTTTCTATGTGGTCTTGGTAAGGTAGGTTTGTTCGGTTAATGTTGCGGCAACTATTGGTCAGTGTTCCAATCTTGAGGAGTTGTTATGGCCATAAGCAATATATGCTCCAGTGATGATGGCAGACTCTACTGAATATGTGCACCGTCATCTATAGACTGATGCAGGATGCCTGCTCAGGCACTGTTTATGGCAGACAGTAATTCACATGTTTATTTGTTCTTTTTCTTGAACACTTGCTGTAAAATGTAGTAAAGATCTGTTAAAAGTGCAATTGAGTGCCATAATAATAGGAAGGGAAAGGTCTGTCATAAAAGTTTTAGGATAGGGAAGGAGGTCATAGAGTATGCCTAGTTGAACTTTATAACTGAGTTATGCACATCATGTTCTTGCTGAAGCAGGTTATTTCTGCTTGGACTGGACAAGTTTCGTAAAGGTGACTGGCGTAGCATCTCCAGAAATTGCGTTATATCTAGGACTCCTACCCAGGTGGCTAGTCATGCTCAGAAATATTATAACCGTCTGAACTCTGCAAACAAAGACAGAAGATGGTCTAGTATTCATGATATCACTAACGTGAATGATGGAGACACATCAACACCACAGGGCCCTATCATAGGTTAAGAGAATGGTTCCGCAGGAGCTGCGGAAAAGCCTCCTAAGAGTTTGTCTCAGCCATCTCTACCAAGAGTTGTTGCATATGGACCTCATGTGGGTCAACCTATTGCTGGGCCTGTTAGTTATGCTGTTGGTACTCCCATCATGATTCCTCCTGGACATGTTCCTTATGTTTTAAGTGGACCTTTTCCAGGATCAGTAGTTCCTGGTACTCCCATGAATGTTGTGCCAGTTGCATATGCCATTTCTCAGCCAACAATGCATCAATAGAAAGAATGCAATTGCTCAAAACTTAAAAGCGAGGGACTGAATCTAACTTGTACATGTAAGTGTGCTCTTTATGTTCCCTTATGGTGTAATGTAGGAAGCAGCACTGCTCTGTCAACAAATCTGTATATGCTGGCAAACTTGTTTATTGTTGTCATTAAGGACCATGTGTTTTAGAGGTGAAAGAGTTTAAGATGTTCTTCTGTACAAAAGAGTGTTTGAGATGAAATTCATTATATCTCTGTGTCAGATATTGATTGATAGAATTGGAGGCAATGGCCCTGATTTTCCTTCAAACCTGGTGCAGTTTTAGAAATCAAGGAGCTGTCAACCTAAGGTCAATAAGCTCAAACTTCATGAACAAGTTATGTATATTCAATATTGACAGATTGGTACACGGTGCACTAAAATGTCAATTTCATTTGATAATTTTCTTGTCTTTTTGAAACAAGGAAACTGAGTATTGTAATACAGTTCAGGAAGTTTGTAGGTTTGCCATTTCAAATTTAAGCCAAGTCATCCTTATCATTTTGCTTCCATGGCATAAAGGTTGTATCTGTTTTGTTTCCATTAAAGTGGTCCAAAAATTAACTTGAAAGATGGTATTTCTGGGTTTTAAGAGCTGCAAATTCTCATTCTATGATTTGCCACGATCTTTTGTAACTCGGCATCCTCCAATTGTAGGGGAATGATATGATCCCCAATAATGCACATAATTTGATAACATCTCCTGGCATGACCCTGCTTTTCTTTGAGGGGCAGTGTAAATGAGCATGATTAAAGTTTATTTGCAGTTGTCTTCACGGTGGAATGTCAAATGTCGATGTTGTGGAGGAGTAATCTCTGTTAATCATTTTCTAACAAATTTTAGTAACTGCATCTGATTTCTTCACGGTCCTTTATTAGATGTTTAAAGGAAGTATTAAAAATTTAGAAAATCTACATTCAATACACAGATCTCTGTTCAATCATCGAAATAATTTCTTCATATGTAAAATTAAAGTGCCCCTAATTCACCCAAATGCTATGCTATGTGATTTATTCGTTGGTTGTTGATCAATGATGAAAGGTTTCTTTACTATGTTTATAATGAATTTATTCTTAATAACACTATTATTTCTCAATCACACAGTCACTCTTCCCGTCTCCACCTTGGATTTCATCCAAATAGTTTTCCCAGATCACAACTCTATTTTGGCTTGACTTCTCTGTATTTCAGATCTTGTGCTTGTGGATTTATCATGATAGTAAGGGCCTAGTCTTTTTAAATCAAAGCAAATCTTGCTCATGCTCAGTGTGTCATAAGTAAGGAAATGCCAATATTTCTCCAAGAAATCACATCCATCATGATGGTCTACTATTTTAAATCTCCCATGTGACCACTCCACTTCTTCCAAATCTTGCACTAGTTTTTCCTCTACAAAGGGATTCTTAGATAAAAACAAGAAAATATGCAGTTGGTGTTCTGGCTGTTCTTGTAATAGAGCTAAGAGGATTACTTGCAATTAGCGAAACCTCTGCAATCCCTCTAATAGTCAACCATTTAAGATTGGGTTCATCTTTAGCTAAATGCAAGGACAATTTATTTCTGTTTTGCTATCATTGTGTTGCAATGGAAGTGACAAAATTGTAAATAGTTTGTTGAGATTGCCATCATTAATGCCTTCTCTGTATAATATTCTCACATCTGGTACTCCAGGTCTTAAGTTCAACATACAACATCGCATCAAAATATTCTAAAGAACATTGTGAACCACTGAAAACTTCTGCATCTCAATCTCCTAATAAAGTATAAACAACCTATTCTAATGCGATGCACAAAAATGGCTGAAAAAGATTGTAGTCTCTCCCTTGCAAGCTTATGGGAACGACTGGAGGTCTACAGTCACATGGATGCAGGCTTGTGCATGCTACTAGGGGTCTTTTTTATGAAAAAGAAATCTAACTCAGGGTTTGGGCACTTGGAGGGGTGGTTTAGCTCTTGTGAGCCCTGTAGCTCCCGATGAAGGTTAGTAAGGTTTTGGTTTTTTGATTCCACTTCCTTAAGGAGATCTAGGAGGTTGAGTCATGTCATAGTAACCCTTCATCACATATTTACCCCAGTGGACCGATTAGCTTGGGACAAGATTATTAAGCCACGCAGGTTTGTACATACGAAACCATTTAATTTGCACAAAGAGAAATCTAACGCACTCCAGAACAATATGATTGAACCATATCAAGATCTTTTCCTGTAGAACGTTATTAAAAATTAGATTCAGAGACAGATATAACTCCATTCCTGTTCTATTTTATTATAATTTTCCCTGCAACTACTTGTAGTCCCTCTTTGATGATGTGGCTGCTGTCATATTTTGGTCTCTAAAGACATGAGTGTCAGTAACAGGCTGAAATGAATTTGCAACTTATTTTAAATGCTCATCCAAAGTCTTAAAGAAATCCTGTGCAGTTGTCCTCTGCCATTCATTCAACTGATTAACAATCTAGAATCCCTAAACACCTGCAGCTGAGAAACGTTGTTCAGAGCACATTTGAGCAGAAATATTATTGTCATGAATTCTTCAAATGTACCTGGCATGGCAGGTAAGGTTGGATCAAGGTATATTTGCAGCTCTTAAAACCCAGAAAGACCATCTTTCAGGTTAATTTGTGGACCACTTTAATGGAAACAAAACAGATACAACCTTTCTGCCATGGAAGCAAAATGATAAGGATGACTTGGCTTAAATTTGAAATGGCAAACCTACAAACTTCCTGAACTGTATTACAATACTCAGTTTCCTTGTTTCAAAAAGACAAGAAAATTATCAAATGAAATTGACATTTCAGTGCATCGTGTACCAATCTATCAATATTGAATATACATAACTTGTTCATGAAGTTTGAGCTTATTGACCTTAGGTTGACAGCTCCTTGATTTCTAAAACTGCACCAGATTTGAAGGAAAATCAGGGCCATTGCCTCCAATTCTATCAATCAATATATGACACAGAGATATAATGAATTTCATCTCAAACACTCTTTTGTACAGAAGAACATCTTGAACTCTTTCACCTCTAAAACACATGGTCCTTAATGACAACAATAAACAAGTTTGCCAGCATATACAGATTTGTTGACAGAGCAGTGCTGCTTCCTACATTACACCATAAGGGAACATAAAGAGCACACTTACATGTACAAGTTAGATTCAGTCCCTCGCTTTTAAGTTTTGAGCAATTGCATTCTTTCTATTGATGCATTGTTGGCTGAGAAATGGCATATGCAACTGGCACAACATTCATGGGAGTACCAGGAACTACTGATCCTGGAAAAGTTCCACTTGAAACATAAGGAACATGTCCAGGAGGAATCATGATGGGAGTACCAACAGCAGAACTAACAGGCCCAGCAATAGGTTGACCCACATGAGGTCCATATGCGACAACTCTTGGTAGAGATCGCTGAGACAAACTCTTAGGAGGCTTTTCCGCAGCTCCTGCGGAACCATTCTCTTGACCTGTGATAGGTCCCTGTGGTGTTGATGTGTCTCCATCGTTCACGCTAGTGATATCATGAATACTAGACCGTCTTCTGTCTTTGTTTGCAGAGTTCAGAGGGTTATAATATTTCTGAGCATGACTAGCCACCTGGGTAGGAGTCCTAGATATAACACAATTTCTGGAGATGCTACGCCAGTCACCTTTACGAAACTTGTCCAGTCCAAGCAGAAATAACCTGCTTCAGCAAGAACATGATGTGCATAACTCAGTTATAAAGTTCAACCAGGCATACTCTATGACCTCCTTCCCTATCCTAAAACTTTTATGACAGACCTTTCCATTCCTATTATTATGGCACTCAACTGCACTTTTAACAGATCTTTACTACATTTTACAGCAAGTGTTCAAGAAAAAGAACAAATAAACATGTGGATTACTGTCTGCCATAAACAGTGCCTGAGCAGGCATCCTGCATCTGTCTATAGATGACGGTGCCCATATTCAGTAGAGTCTGCCATCATCACTGGAGCATATATTGCTTATGCCCATAGCAACTCCTCAAGATTGGAAGAGTGACCAATAGTTCCCGCAACATTAATAGAACAAACCTACCTTACCAAGACCACATAGAAAATACATAGCAGGTTGCATCAATGCAACAGATATTGAAACACAAGACAAGAAACAAGAAAATCCACCCACCAAACCTCAGGTGCCGAGTCAAGCTCGGGAGTGAATTTTCTGGTGAGCCGGTGAGGGGGAGTGCCGAGTCGAATTGGTCAGGGAGCAGCTCGCGGTTTGCAGAAAATTCGAATTGAAACTTGCATTAACTCTCCGCGGCAAGAATGTGATGGAAATCGGGCAATCCTGTCAGACCACGACTTTAATGCGGAAAGGTGGGGGAGGGCGAAGGAATTGCCGACGACTGAAGCCAGACATTTTTCTAGGCGGCGACGAAAAACGAATTTAGTATCACTCCCATAGTATGTTGGATCTAGAAACAAATAAGACAAAAATGATCATGATAATAAAAAATCCCCTCCATACTATTAAATATAAATTATAAATTATTTATTTAACAATAAGCCCAAATCTCGAGAAGAAATTATAAATTATTTATTTAACAATAAGCACAAATCTCGAGAAGATTGTGATATAGATCAATCTTGCACATATTTAGCAATGGGGTTTAAGGCAATACATATTAGTCTTAATTTCCATGAATTTGTTGGATGGCTTCCCATGCAATTTTCAAGTCAAGTTAATAAGACAAGAATGATTATGATAATAAAAAATCCCCTCCATACTATTAAATATAAATGATAAATTATTTGTTTAACACTAAGCACAAATCTTGAGAAGATTGTGATATAGATCAATCTTGCACATATTTAGCAACGAGGTTTAAGGCAATACATATTAGCCTTAATTTCCATGAATTTGTTGGATGGCTTCTTGTGCAATTTTCGAGTCAAGTTTCCAGTTTGTTTTGTTAAAAATTATTATATGGAAGGAGCATTGCACATATTTTGTAGGTGGGTATCAATGATGAGCCGAATTACAATGAAAATAATCGGGGAAATCTCCATTTTTTACAGAGCTTTTGGGAGGAAGTGGGTTAAACCTTTAGAGATGCACACTAGAGCTTTTGGGAGGAAGTGGGTTAAACCTTTAGAGATGCACACCAGTTTCATCATCATCTTTTGGCATTCTGACTCCTTTCGTGTGGAGAGACAAAAGGGAAATAATGGATAAAAAGAAACCCTAAAGATGAAAATGATCCAAATCAAATATATATTTCACTTACTTGTTTCCATGCGAGAATTGTCTGTGCACAAGATTTGTGAAATTTTGCTAGTGGTTAAAATTAAAAGGCCATGAATAATTGGTGAAATGGAGCTCTGTTTGGTTGATAGCTTATGGATGCAAGAAAATGCTTTACATAATGATAGTTTCAAAACCTTGGATTATATAAATACCATAAGAATATTATTAGCAAAAAAATGGGTTTTTAAAAGGTGGATAGAAAACAATAAATTGATTATTTTTCCTTATTATTATTATTTTAATGTAATTTGACCAAATTAAAAGTACTGGGTTGGGGATTGGGAACAAAAAATATTTTTTCCATTAATGGAAATAACAATATTTTTATAAGAGGGTGAAAATATTATATTTTAAATTTTTAATGAAAGTAATCATTTTTTTAATATAAAAAATGAATAATTTTATTAAAAAATTATATTATATTATATTTTAAAATACATATATTGTATTCAAAATTTAGAGTCCAAAAATTGACTATTTTACTATAAAAAAAAAATTCTAAGTAAAGTTTATCTATTAATATGTAACAAAATATGATTACAAGGAGGCACAGGCCTCAGCAGTGTTGAACATTGTCTATCAGAAAATAACTTGATTGCCCCATCGATGGGGAAACCAGTCCGCAAAGGAAAAAATACCCAGATGTGGGATATCAGTCTTTAAAATAGGAAATAACAAAACAAGAGAGATTCCAACAGAATAATCATAAACCCAGAGAAGTTCCAACAGAACAGTCATAACAGAAAAGAGCCAGTCAACAAAGGAGACCTCAGCTGGCATATGGGTGGCACCTGGCTGCCACGCGTCGTCACTTGAGCTCGTCCGGGGCGGGCTCCTCTTCGATGAGGCATGCATACTGGTACCAGTCATCCTCCTCCTCCGACACGCCGTTGTGTGGCCCACGAGCAGTTTGGACGCCACCAGAGCTGCCAGCAGCTGCATGCGGTCCTGACGCGTCAACCATGCTGCCACCTGGTGGTCGCGTGTCTCCAGAACTTCCTCCCGCTGTATGCGGACCGCCACCCAGGGCCTTGCCATGCAGAGTACCCATTTCCTCGTCCATTGAGTGCTTTCCAGAATCTCGTCCATTCCTAAGCCTGTGTGCCTCCTATTGCTGCGCTCCAGTACTTCCCGACGGGGCATCCTGCGGCTCATTTTCTTCAGAGAAAACAATGGTAATGGTGGCAGTAATGACCGGTCTGTTCAGGGTGCTGTGGAAGCAAAATTGGGTCGAGTGGGGAGCTGGGTGAGGGGGCAATGGGAAGTTGGCAGTGTGGATCGCGACATCTCTTTGGCAAACTCCTGGAAGCTGTGTGCATCCCCGACCACTGCGGGTATCAGGATACTTGCCGGAGATCGAGCTATGAGGGTAAGGAATTTCAGGGGAAGAGGAGGGGGAGATGGAATCAGGGCTCAGCGTCGCTGGAGGGCGGACGCTACCACCACGACTTCCACCTCTTCGGCTTCTCATATGATGACGAATGCGAGCCATGGCAGAATGCCAAGCCGAGTTATAAGTGGAAGAGATGGCTGAGGAATTGAGCAGAGGATGAACAGGGGAAGGTTGGGCAGAAGTCAAATTGCAAAGCCTGGATTGAGAGTAGTGATGCCCATTGCCAAGGTCAACACAACTCACTAACCAGCAACGGCTCCCGGTGACAGTGCGAGAACAGGGTTCAGCAGCTTGGGGCGGACAATTGCAATGGAGCAGGGGGGGAGGGGAGTCCATATCTGTGCACATAATGGGCAGTTCTCGGCCCGAGCACCCATTAAATGCTGCTTGCAGGCGGCCATGAATTCGGCTCAGGCTGGCTTGGGAGGGAACGCAGACGGCCATGTGGCTCATCCTCTCACCGCCTACCAGTCTAATCCTCATTAATGTCACCGCCTACTATTTTGCTATAATTAATTATTATTTATTTACTTTTTATTTTTATGTGATTTGAGAGAGTCAAAATGTTAAAAGGATAAGATAGGACATGAAATTACAACATCAATGTTAAACATGATAGGACAATACATCACAACATCTCTACCATGCTAGGTTGGAGAGCGTCCCTTAGCGCAATTATAAAAATTATAAAACATGTCAAAAAAAAGGTTAAAGTCAAAATTAAAAATAAGAAAAAATGAATATATATCCTCGAGGGTTAGCTTAATTGGTGGAGTTCCCATCACTAAAGCACCTTGCTGATGGAAGGTCAAGGGATCAATTACCCTCGACGCCCTCAGGGTTAGGCTTTGCTAATAAGCCAGTGTGATGTGATCCCTTTGGGTGGATTTGCCCGAATATTTCCTCTAAATAAATTTATCTAATCATAAATAATATTATTAAGAAGTGGCATGTCTTAAATTCTCATTTACCAAGTGTAGAGAGGAATCAAAACTTTCTAGGTGCAAACATTCCTTCCAAATTTTGCACTAAATTTTACATCTTAAGAGATTTAATCCATATGTGAGCTAGGTAGATCAGAGTTAAGATGGTTTTATAGTGGTTTCATTAAAACCTTTAGAATATATATAGAATATATATAGCTACATATATATGTGTATAACATTTTTCTTTGACATGTTTTATTATTTTTTAATTTAACTTATATATATATATATAACTTAGAGAAAAAAGTTTAGTGTAAATATTAAATTTTTATATGGTTATTAATTAAATTTAAACACGAAGTTCTAAAATATTATGGTTACTTATATATAAGGTTTTACTTTGTATTTTTATAATTTAAATTTTTAATGTGATATGTATATATAAATGTCCCCGATGGGGGTGTAAGTAGGGCGAACAACGACTCAAGAGGGGGGTGGTATTTCATTCACCATGCATCAATGATTAATATCATGTGGGATGAGTATGCTTCACCTAGCGGGAGTTGCATGAAGGTTCTAGAGACGACGGAGCAGTTAATTGAAGTTAGGTTGGTCGAGTGATTCATTTGTGAGTTGTGTGAGATGAAGGTGGTGAGTGCGGAGGGTGCGAACAGTTCAGATGCGCAGGGTGGCTTAGCCTTCAAGCCATGCCACACTCCCAAAATGTGGAATGTGAGGAAAGGATATGTTTTGAGGAGGTTTAATGTGCTGTTAGCTTTGGAGTTGGTTCCAGCTATGGCTACCTGGGACTCTGTGGGTAGGAAAAGCTCTTGGGTGGGTGCACCAATGTGGCTTTGATACAATTGTCGAAGTGCAGGACAACAACAATGTGGTTTGTTGGTCATTTAGTTGCGGTGTGGTGCGAATAATTTCTCTTAATTTTTCCTTTGGTGTTTATTTTGTTTGGACTTATGCTTTGAAGGGCTTTGCCAGTCTAGTCGGTGCAATAATTGGGTCGGGTTTGGTAGAAACTCGAAACTCGTCTTGTGGTGTGGTTATTGGTTCATTTGTGAGCTCTAGGTTTGTGGTGACGTTGGTCGTGGGGTGGCTCATAGACCCTAGAGAGTGGCTTTGTGATTCAAGTGTTGGCCATTTGGTCATATGAGGTGTGGTTGGTTTGTGTGGGTACGTAGGACTGTTGCAAGGCTGGGGTAAGTGGGAAACTCTTTGATGATGGTCTAATGGTAGGGCCTATGGAGAGGTTTTTGTAACTTGGTCTGAGGGGTGTGGGACCTGGGCAATTTGGGGACCTAGGAGGGAGGGGAAGGGGATGCAACGACAACAATGTTGTGCCTAGAGAGGGGTTGACCCTCAAGGAATGGGAGTTTCGCACCTAGTGGACAAGCATGATATCGGTGAGGAGGTCGATCAAGATGCCATTTCTCCAAGCAAGGTGGACCTCCCACCTCCATTCAATTCCCTCGAAGCCTAATTGAGACAACTCACTTTGATGGTAGAACAACTAGCTCAAGACCGACATGATGGACTAGAATTAGCTTATTACCTTTATGAGCAATTTACAACACAACAAGTGGCACATGATGGACAGGCCAGTGTCTCTCCGATGTGGGTAGAAGCAAATTCAAGATTGCCAGGCTCAATTGGAAGGGTGCATGGCGCATATAGAAGCACACGTGCATGAGGCATTTCACCAACCACAACCGCTAGAAGATGGATTGGATGCTCTAGATCTGGGTAATGTTGATATTTTAGGATGATGGTCGCCTGTATTTTGAATTTGGGTGAATTTTGTCTACTATGGGAAACTTGCATGAAATCTAATAGTTTTGTTCTCCTCTTGTCTTTATGTTTTTTGCCAGTTCCTCCTTTGCCAACAAGTCCAGTCGGAATGAGGCAAAAGGCATTTTGGTTATGAGAAACCCACGATGTAATCCTTTGAAAAATGAATAGAAAACTCCAATTTACAAAAAAAAAAGATATACATATATAAATGTATATGTATATATAACTTTTAGAGAAAAAGGGTGTTTTCATATGGTTATTAATTAAACTTAAACATGAAATTCTAAAATATCATGATTACTCATATGTAATGTCATTATTTTAATTTCTTTTAATGTGATACACATTTATAAAAATTATAATAATAATAATAATGGAAAAATTGTTTTTATTTATTTTTTGATAAAAAAAAATTACATTATAAGAAATTAAATTGACCATATTTATTATTTTTATTACTTTTTACTTTTTGTTACTTTCTTAATTCACAAGACATTTTGTGTTTTCATGTTATTATTTGAGCTAATGTTGTATTGTTACTTTTTGATTTAATGCCTCATTGATTTGAGGCTCCACTACAACATCTCCCTATCCTAAAATATAGAGAAAAAGTATTACTCTATTTTAAATATGAATTATCTTAGGAATCAAATACGCTAAAGTGAAAACCCTTTTTAAATTGAAAAAAAAAAAAAAACCGTGAGGGATTTCATCCCTCTTTAAGCATGATATGTCACAAGTTAATGTGGAGCTATGTTGATCATACTCACATACAATTGCTTTGAAAATTATAAATGAGTTTGATAATATGTCTCCATATATAATTTCCTTTCATAATGTGTGCTCATATGTGTATGTAATTAGCCAAATGCATAACAATGTCAGTGACAACTAGTTGATTTAACTCTTAGGACTATATATAATATAAAGGCAAAAAAAACATCATTTATATTTAAATATTATATACATCCAAGCAAAAAACATCATTTCTATCTAAGAAGAAACAATGTAGCCCAAAGGGTTAACTCAACTAATTATCACCAATGTTGTTTTGCATTTGATAGTTCCATGCCAATTGCTACTATGTTTCCATGTTCAGAGCCCCCTAAATAAGTTGTATTAATCTATGATAACATATGTACTAGGATTGTCATTCGCAAATGTTAGGAAACACTTCCTAGATTTTGCCATAAGAATTTTCTTAAAATGTGTGTGTATATACACGTATATATGAAATTATTTGGCTTTGATGTATTCTTTCTAAATTTGAGGAGGCCTTCAAAGGAAGAGTATTTTTCTCACTGGGCTAGGTCGACTATAGGTTCATTTGCAGTGAAGGTTTAGGGTTTTGGGAGTTTAGGAGACTATGTATAGGGTTAAAATTTTCGTATCTCAATGTATCTGCCCTATAGTAACCCTATTCTAGTAGCTATCTTTCACCGATGAAGGGATAGGATCCCAGGTGGCACATGATGTATGGTTTCTTTTCCTTTATATTGACATTCTCCGTCAGCGTCTCCCTTATCCAGTTGTGATCATTACTCGTATTTAACTTTTTGGGCTTCTCAGGTGTCGGTATGGATGACGAATTGTTGGATTACGATCCAGACACTCCACATAACACCTTTATTTTTGTAACCCACACAAATTTAATTTCTAAGAGTTCAACGATGATGATATCTCCTTGGGCCTCTCCATCTACTCTGCCACCTTCGCATGAGGCATACTTAACTCACATTATGCAAGCTCCAGACATTTCATTCCCTTTGTCAACTGAAACATGCGCTTTGACCTCCAATCTTGAAGCTCCTCAGATTGCAAATGTTGATTATGGTTTTAGAGTGAAAAAGAAGTTTCCCATTAAGTTGCACTAGGGTAAAGCAAAGATGGTTATGGGGGATAATATTCCCCTGCCTGATATCCCTATTATATAAGAAAAATTAGTTGTCAACCACTTAGGAGGAAAGGTGGTGAGCCCTTCTGCCTTAGAGAGATGGATAAATTCTCATTAGTTCCCCTTCCTGGCTTATGCACCTAAATTTCACGTCATGATCAAGGGATGGTTCTATTCGATTTTAAATTCTTATGAGGAGGTTGAAAAAAAATTGGCTAGGAATTGGTCATGGGTCTGTCTGGATTGTTTGCATAGCATTGGAATTTCCACTTTGATGCAGCTTGACTACCCTTGGGTACCCAAAAAGCATGGGCATTGTTACCCTTAATACCTTTGATTTTTTAGAACCGTCGAATTTTGAAGGAAATAAAAAACAAGATCAGTCGTTTTGTTTGTGTGGAGGACAAATACTTCATGAAACCTAGCTAGAGGATGTCCTAGTTACAAGTCAAAGTTGATTTAAAAGGTGGTTTATTGGAGGGCATCGAATTAAGCTTTCAAGGTCAAACATGGTCCCAAATTATTGATTATTAGAGGCTATGGCTACTCATGTCCCCCTTGCATGAAATTTTTGATTATTGAGTATTTTAGTAAAGAAGTAACCCTGTCAGGCAAAAAAAACAAAAAAATGCCCATATAAAATCCTATGAGGAAGAAATGATTTCTCATCTAAAAACAACTCAATCGAACATCTCCCAGGTTCCCCTTAAGAGTCATTCTATTCCTTCGACATATATTGCCCCTCTAGTAAATTCTTTAGACTCTCCTTCTCTTGCATTAGACTCTTCATTTCCCTTCTTGATGTCCTCATGCGCCTCGAAGGAAAGGAAAAAAAATTCCTTTGCTACCTCACTAGTAGATATGAGGATGTACCCACTACATTCCAGGATGTCACATAATGAGAATTCCTCATCTTGAGGAGGTTGATCCATGGATCTCCCTTCTGTTGGACACGCTGGTAGGAAGTTGAATTTGTCCAAGGCATAATCAAAAGCTAAAGAGAACATTTGTAGGGGCAAACAATCCACGATTTTCAAGGATCTTAGAGAAAAAAGGCCCTCTTGGTGTGAAAAACGAATATTTTTTCATTGAATATGCAGGGTTTTGGGTGCATCCCCAAGAAATTATCCCTTAAAAGGAATACCCAAAAGTTTAAGCCCAACATGATATGTTGCAAGAAACTATGATTGACAGTGAAAGAGCCAAAGCCATTGTCTCCTCATGGTTAAGGAACTAGTCCCTCATGGTCATGTACTCCCAAGGTCAATCGTGAGGTCTCCTCATTGCATGAATTGTTCCTTTGAGGGCATTGAATTATCTTCCTTGACAAGACATATATTGTTGGATACAAATGTTTATGGTTTAAGTAAGAAGACAAGGTCAGTAAATGTCTATAGGCCTTATCTTGATCACAAAACCTTTTGGGACAACTTAGTTTCGTCTATTGTTCTCATATATCATCCACTTATCCTCGGAGGTGATTTAAACTTCACCATATTGATCAAAGAAATTTGGGGTTCGGCTTCTTGCAAAGATCCATTGGATGAATATTTTGCGCATTTCATTCGAGACAATAACTTAATCAATTTAAAACATATCTCTTTCCCTCACATGGAGGAATCTTATATCTGATGGAGGTTCCATCCCCAAAATATTAGACCATTTTCTAATGTCCGAGACCTACTTTATTCATCCCTCAGAGCACGCTGGTGGGTGGAGGATGGTGGTATTTCAAAGCAATGCATGATTCTTGAAATAGCAAGAGATGAGACCAAACCTCCATCTCCATTTAAATTTAAAGAAGTGGATTCCATAAACCTAATCAAAAGCTCACGGACTCTATTGAACCCAAATTAAGATGACACTTTTATATTTCAGATGGCGGAGAATCTAAGACATATTAAAAATATTTTGAGGAAATGGGCCAAGGATTATAATTCTGTCTAAGGCAGAATTAAAGTATTTCAAATCTAAAATTCATGAGATATATTCCTTGGGTAGTTATCTCCTCTATTAAGAATTATCAATCTCTTCCAACCATATTTGTTCATAACATTTGGTGGGCTAAAAAACAAGGCATTTTTCAGGAAAAAATTATTCCATTGGAAGTTATCAATGACATCACTATGAACATGACTAAAGAATTTAGGTATGAGCCGAAAAGAAAAAAACAACGGGTCCCAAAGATTCCTAACATTGATAAGAAGATACCATCAGGCTTCTTTGACAATGCTAGTCAAGGATATCCTCCAAACTATGAAGTGGGGACAATCTTGTATTTATATCATAACCCTTACTATCTATTGTGATATGCCCCAAAAAGAGGATCTAATACAAAGGTTGAATTTACTAGGCTTTGGACTCTTTTATACAATGCTAGACACATGGGCACGAATAAGATTAAGGTTTATGAGGATTCAAAGCTTATCATTTGACTCGGTAAATAATAAATCTGAGGTCAATATTCTCAATTTGAATCATATTTTGCAGGAAATATCAACGTAAATGGTTTTCTTTGAACGGTCATCTTTCACACACACATATAGGCAATTGAACCAAAACGCTGATAAACTCTCAAAAGAGGCACTTCAACTTCTAGGTAACTCATTTAGACAATACGAATTATGGGATGACCAAGAAATCAGTGGAATGGAATTCCATTTCTAAAGATCATATAACAGTTGGTAAGAGGTGTATTTAAGGTACAGGTCTAAGATTTTAAGAAAATGAAGTCTCGTCTTTTGAACAATATAAGCTCAATATGGACTTAGATCTTTGATTTATAGATTTGGTTTGCATGGATAACATGATGTATATTTTAATCATGGATATATAAGTTGTTTTTATATGATTTTATTATTATTTTAATTTTTATGTTCAAAAGTTTTTTCAACAAATATAAAAAAGAGATTATAAATCTAATTAGTGTACAACGTTAAATCTAAAATGAACCTAACTTTAATTTACACACATAAGTTAAATTTATGATAAAAAATCTAATATAATACAAATATTATTTTAGTTTTGATGGTTGACTATTTACATTAACACATTCAAGGGATTTGATACCCCTCTCAGCACTAGTAGATCTAGAGTTAAGATAGATATAGGCCGGTGTGTGTGTGTGTGTGTATATATATATATATATATAAGAATATGATTGGAAAAACTATGGGTTTTCAAAACCTGGATCCCAAAAACCGCCAATAATTGACTATTTTACCTCAATTTTATTTTAATTATTAATTTTATTATTTACTTTAATTTAATTTTTAGTTTTATTTTTATGTAATTTGATCGATTCAAACTGTTTACATAATAGGACAAGACAAGACATTACAATATCTTTTCCATACTAGGCTGGAGAGTGCCTGTCGGCGCAATTAATAATTATTAAAATAAAATAAATTTACGATTGACAATTTTTGGGCTATAGGGTTTGACAACCCATGGTATTCTTATGTCATATAGCATATTTTAAAAGCACACACACACACACACACACATATCTTAACTCTAGAACTATCAAGCGCCAATAGGGATCAATTATAAAATAATAGAATGATATTTTTAGAATGATATGGATAATGTTTGATAATACAAGATAAAAATAATGATCCCCTTTTTCTAATATCTCATCTTATGTAGAAGTAGATGAAGGGTTGATTATGTCCATCTTAATCATATCATTAATTGAAAGATTAGATATCTAATATGATGCATTTTTTTCTAATAATCTTAACTCTAGAACTATCAAGCGCCAATAGGGATCAATTATAAAATAATAGATTTATACTTTTAGAATGATATAGATAATGTTTGATAATACCAGATAAAAATAATGATCCCCTTTTTCCAATATCTCATCTTATGTATGTAGAAGTAGATGAAGGGTTGATTATGCCCACCTTAATCATATCATTAATTGAAAGATTAGATATCTAATATGATGCATTTTTTTTTTTAATTATTTGATATATCTAATATTAGAATGTTCAATTGTCTTTTAGTTATGCTTTTATCTTTGATTGAATCATGTTAAAAGATTAATTGTTTGAGTTTTTTTTATTACATCGACTTCCTCAAATATACTTCTGTAAAAATTATTGCGGGCTGTTTTTCCTTTGTGGTGTTGTGGACACAACACCCCTCGTAATTTTTGAAACTTATTATGGGGCCCTCCATATGAATTTTGTTAATATCACTATCTTGAATGCTTCATTTTGGTTTATTTTGCGAGCTTTTCACTTTGTGTGGATTTACATTTTGACAATTCCATTGCTTTCATTTTAACACTAGTTTTCCTACGGTTCAAGTTTCGTCTCATTTTTACTTACGGTTTGGAAATATCCTTGGTCAAAGTTTGGTCAAATTTTGTTGTCTGAGCATAGAAGGAGTTGAGTAGCAGTGGAGACACATATTGTGTTTTTGGTCATGGTAAGTTCAAATCTCCAAAGACATGCTCTATTTGTTGAAAATTGTAAAAAAAAAGTTGTATAATCTGTTAAACACACATGGGCAGCAAGAGAGATATGAATGATAAATCATGCAGTAAAATTTTTATTGACAAATGATATACATTTATAGTACATTATGTGACCGTTGAGTTCCACATTCCAAGGTCTCTTGGATTGCTTTGGTCTATTCGACTTCCACACTAACCCATTAAGGATTAGGTGTCCAACATTCCCCCCCTTAATCCGAAAGGTTATGTATGAGTCCAAGAAGCGAGCTGTAATACAAAATGTGCAAAAATGCATGGCAGCACTAGGCTGAATGTGCTCTCTGAAATGTTGGTATAAAGGGCGGTGGTTTAAGGATGACCACCAACACTGGAACGCTTAGTGCAGTTCCCGAAACTCTTCCAAAACTGGCAAGAAACTGAAGTCTTCTGCTAGAGGAAGTGCTCCTATTGTTTTGAAGAGGGAAACCTTCAACCATGAAAGGGAGGTCTCACCCCGTATAGGGAGAACTTCAACCTGAAAAGGGAAGTCTCAACCTGTGATGGTTTAAGGATGACCAACAACTCTGGAATGCTTAATGCAATTCCTGGAACTCTTCCAAAACTGGCAAGAAGCTGGAGTCTTCTGCTAGAGGAAGTGTCCCCAATTTTGTTCATGGAATTCTTCCGAAGCTGGCAAGAAGCTGAAGTCTTCTGCTAGAGGAAGTGTCCTAGATTGCCAACTGAAGGCATGTTCACGGACATCTTTGTTTCTGGCTACAACTCTGAAACTGGTGTGGCAGGTTGTGGCTCAGGCTCGCTTGATGTGGCTTTGAAGCTTGTAGATGACCATCATTTCCCCCCCCATCAGATACAAGGTGAGATGATGGAGAAAATTCAACTGCAAGACTGTTCAATACTCTAGAACAAGTTCTGACATGTGTTTGGAATATCTTCTTGGCTGTTGATGCCCATTTCCAAGAAGTGATCCATCCAAGATGAATCTTTGTTCTTGCAGGGCGTTTGTTTTTGAAGCATCTGTTTGAAGAATGACTGGTTTTATGACAGTGCTTACATGGATGAAGATCAAAACAGTGATCTTTCAGATGGCCAACTCGGTCACAGTGTTGGCATTTCACAATCTGTTGTTGTTGTTGTGGAAGAGGAGCAAAATCTGGAACAGCTGGAGGTGAACTGTCATGAAGAGCAGGAGAATTGTCATGAATGAATCCAACACTCTGAAACTGAATGGGCTTTGAGTAGTCTGGAATATGAAAGGACAAGTCCTTGTCATATCCAAGACCGGTTCTATGCTTGTTGTGGACAAGCTGTTCCCAAGGTCTGATGATGGGCTTGGGAAGTACAAGCTGAACCTTTGCATCTGCATGTAACCTTACTGCTTTATCTGAATGAACTGTAACATTATTGACTTGCTGTTGATGGGTTGCAGTCTCAATGTTCTGAACAGAAACATGTTCAGAATGACTCCTCTGTTTTAGTTCTTCTTGCTGTAGCTGAGTTTCAAGCTGCAAAAAATCAATATTCTCCTGTGCATTTTGTAGACATATTTTAATATTGAATAGAGAGGTTTTGTTGATCTTAACCATCTCATCAATAGTGGAATGTATCAGAGTATTTAACAACTCTAATGCATTATCAAGTCTGATCATTTTCTTTATTATCTTATATGTTAAAGAAACAGATCACAACTATCAACCAGTGAAGAAGAAGCAACAATCATTCACAATTCAATGTCACTACAATATCCTTTATAAATGTCAGCAAATGATCAGTGTGCAACATAAATATGGAAATGACTCTTTACAATATGCCCAACATCAAATCTGGAAATGACTGTGGCAGTTTAATGTCTTCACCAGCAGAACACCCAGTAAGCTCTCGATTTTTATTTTTTATTTTCTGGTCAACAGTGATCCCTACGATTTAAAGATCCCGTCGATTTACATATGTGGGTCCAAGAACTAAAAACTCACTCAACATCTGCACCTCTGCACGTCATCTCAATGATGTGTTTACCATCTTGTGCACACTTAATTGAAGGCAGGTACACACATGCTTTTTACTAAAAAATGTGCCATTATCGATGCTTCTGGCCTCTAATAAAATGACCTCTTCATAGAAGGAATGAAGAATTGAATGCTATGGGTAAGCGCCCATGAGAGAACGCTGTATACCATTGTCTTTCAGTCCCATCTCATCACCACTATAATTTCCCCGCAACCTATGAAATTATGAAATCTGCAGAAAACTCTGTGGATCCATGATATTAAAAACAAACCCGTGACAAACTGAAACAATCTTCAAATGGAGTAGCTACGAGAGTATCCGTTACACAGCTAAGCGAAGTTTGTGATGAAGCTGGAGTTGGAAAAACGACAGTTTGTCAATTACATAACCATTACATGATAGGTCGGGTCAGTCCAAGAGTTTTTTTTTAAACGGATGCTATGATCTAGAATGTCCGATACTACTCAACAATTCAAACGCTACGTTAAAATGGGACAGCGTTACCATTTAATACCATTCAATACCACGCAGAGATACCATTCGCATAAAATGTTGATACCATTCAATACCACGCAGAGATACCATTCAATACCATTCGCATAAAATGTTGATACCATTCAATAAAATGTTGATACCATTCAATACCACAACGTTAATACGCATTCATGACCACGTAGAGATACCATTCAATACCACGCAGAGATACCATATAACAGTCAGCCTTTAAATACAACAGACAAATGATCCTTATTCCGCAGACATGTATAAAACTATAGCTTATAGATAGCAGATAGTGTTCTGTCACCGTTATGATCAACTATATATAACTAATCTAACAGAGGTTCCCTGACTGACAGAGAAAAATGAGCTAAGGATTGCTGTTTGCCTATTAAAGTAAGCGGCAATTCTTCGTAGTCTCCAGAGGTATCCACCGCAATTCTTCGTAGTCTCCAGAGGTATCCACCGCTATTGCATGCTCTAACTATATGAACAGGGTTCAAAGGATTTCGATGGCAGCGTAAACACAATCACACAATAAATATTTCTTTTATAAATGTTGACATTCAGATGATAGCAGATACACCTACTTCCGGTGAGTGATGAATACATAAATGTCTATGAAATTTAGTTGCGACTCATCCAAACCAGGTCTGAAATCACCAGCAATCGGATAGACTCTATCTGCGTTCAAACGAAAGAGAATGCGGCATTCTCAACAGCACACTCAGGCGCGCATTAGCGAGACAGAGATTAGGAAAATCGTTCCATCGATTTCTGAAGGAAGCTTCTGCCTCCAATGCCTACTGACAAATCCTCCAACGCCTCTGACAACGTCCAGAAGGTATTACCAGATGTTGGGATATTTCAGGCAGGCACTTCAACGCTTTCAAACGGATGGTCAGTGGTCAGAGAATATGAAACGTTTATGGAGTCTGAGCGTATTCAACTGAACAGGGCGCAGGAATCATAAATAGAATATGTCAGGGCAGCGCAGGTGTGGCAGACGCGTTACAGGTAATGAAGACCAGGCCAGCGCTATTCAAGGCAGCTCAGACCAGCTGCTGAGGGAATAACAACATGTCATTTATTTTTTAACTAAAGGATAAACCATGAGGAGGAAAAACTACACAGGCCACACATCATGGCTCTGATACCATGTTAAACACACATGGGCAGCAAGAGAGATATGAATGATAAATCATGCAGTACAATTTTTATTGACAAATGATATACATTTATAGTACATTATGTGACCGTTGGGTTCCACATCCCAAGGTCTCTTGGACTGCTTTGGTCTATTCGGCTTCCACACTAACCCATTAAGAATTAGGTGTCCAACATAATCGAGTTCTACATAGTAGTCCTATAACTGTTTCACTAAAAACAATCGTTGTCTAAGCATTAAAATATGTAAATAAAACTTATATAATTTAATTATTTTTCTCAACTTAATTCATTAATTAAAATTTAATTTCAGCAAAATTTCATTTACTTAAATTATAAATATATTTAATTATTAATTTAATTTTTATTAAAAACCACTAGGTTCAAGCACTTTTTATGTATATATAATTAAAATATAATTAAAAATGGTTAGGGGAATATTCTTCCTCGGCCATCTGGCTCAGATATATTGTAATTTTATTTTTTCAAACTCACCCGGGTTGACTAGGCCCTAGGGTGACGTGGGAGACGTCGAGGGTATTAGAGAGAGGCTTTTATATAATATCCAAAGTATTTAACATAAAGTTGGTTTAGGTGTTTTAACATTTCGTTTAAGTGTTTATGGAGAGGGGTTCCCACTCTCCACATGCCCCCCTCTTCCATTAGCACTCCTCTAACTGAACCTTCCTTGTTTTAACTTTATTACATTCCATTTCATTAATATATTTATTTTTTTGTTTTATATTTTTATGGTATATATTTTGTTTTTATATATTTTCATTTCATTTTATTTTTAATATTATTTAATTTAATTTAATTATTTTTAAACTTTAAATTTATTTAAATTGAAAAGTTTACTAAAACATAATTTTATTTAAAAATGCTTAGCGCTGTGTAATTTTAGCAAGTTATTATTTTTGGAACCAAGACTTTGAAGGTTGATATTTTGAGTTCCACTCAATGGAATTGTGCAAATGAGGGTTTGTTGGAAAGTTGTTTTTTTTAGAAAGATCTAAAACTAGTTGCATGACCAGATTTGGTCATTAAATACTCCAAAAATATAGTAGAAGTAAAAATTCCAAATTTGCAACAAAAATTAGTTTTCTAAATTAGTTTTGGAATTTTTTCATTGGCCTGAAGTTTCTTGCTATTGCAAATTCATTTTACATTATCCATTTTTCTAGAGAGTATTTCTAAACAAAAGCAATGAGAAACCAACATTTTATTTTATTAATTTATCAAATGAGATTGGAATTCATTAATTTGTTTTTCACAATTTTAGAAATCTAAGTTTTTTCTCTTGAATTTTGATTGGTTTTAATTATTATTTGGATATTTTGCAGAGGATTTGTTGGAGAGAAAGAAGCCTAGGAGTCTTGGAGCAATGGAATTTCACCAGTAAGAAGAGAAAGAAGGTTTTTTCCAACTCTAATATCATGGATCAAAACTACGTTCAACAACTTTCTTTTTTGGGAGATTTTTGTAAATTATAAATAACAATTTGCAAAATGGAGAAGGGGTTCCTCTTTTCTACAAATTAGAGACTCTCAACACTTCTGTAAAGATAATTTTTGTTGTAGGTGGAGAGGAATGCTCATATATGATTTTTTTGGGGTTTTCTTTTCAAGGTCCAATCTCTGTCTTTGAAACAGATCTTGCACTATTGCAACTCCTT
>CM062817.1:1526401846-1526574240 GCA_031772625.1 Pinus tabuliformis
TGTCCCAAAGGTGCGGCTCCATTAACTCCAACCCGATCCCAAAGCAACATTATTCTGTATTAAAGATCCTCTGCATACATGCCAATGAAGTCTTTGTTGCTATTTTGTTGAACACATATCTAACCTGTCCTTTGGTAGCAATTCTGCATGCACCATTGAAAGAAGCTTTTGGATGTAGGGAATTGGTGATGCAACATATATTCATTATGTGAGTAATAAGGAGCGGAACATAGAGTTTCCCCAAAGAAGTTGAGGAAGATGAAGCCCTAGAAGAAATGCTTATCAAGGCATTCATGGATTGGAGAAGCCTGTCAAAGATGGAAGCTTCTAGCTACTTAGGGTGTTTAAACTCCCATGAATGATTTATTGGATTGGGGATGTCGTAACATTTTCTTGGAAAAATAATACAGTCAAAAATTTTGAGCTTTTCCAGAAATCCACCAGCTTTATTGGCTGTTCTTATTCTCATAACAATTGGTATATGGCCGGAAGATTTTTTCACTATATTCTTTGCATCATAGTCGAGCTGTATTCAAGATATTATAGGGTTGTATTACTCAACGATTATCAATGGCATACCTTAGTGTTAGTACTATGATGGGCATTATCACCTTTTGTGATCCAGAAAACAGGTATGCTTATATAATTACTACTATTTCAGCTAGTGTTTTGGATTTCAGCTCCATTGATATTCTCCTAACACACCTTGAAAGGAGCCATTTGTGGTTATGGATAGCTGATAACTCCCCACCTGCTATTAGTTGGCTTTTAGGAGCTGGTTTGAATACAATCAACTGGGAAGGTGTTAAAGATGAGGTTCTTTCCTCTCATTGATGGCAGGCAAAAAATTCCTCGAATGCCCTTTTCTAATCTCTTCATATTGTAGACATAAAGTGGAAGCAAAAGCACATGATCCATGACAGGCACTACACTTGGTCCAACAAGTAAAACAAAGTTAAATTTCTCAAATGAATGAAATTAAAATTCTACAAGGGTTTCTGAGACAGTCCAACAAGTAAATCAAAATGCCCTGCCTTTTGAAAGGAGATAACACTATCTGAAAAGCACAAACAGATTATGATTCAGCCATCAGTGAAGGTTTGCCTCCAGCTGTCCTCAGTCAAATTTTGAAAACAAATTTTTACACTTGTTCTTTCTCTCCAGTGTAGCAGCAAAAGAGTGATGAAAATTGGCCTTTGCAAGGCGATGACTGAGCTAATTCCAGTGAAGTGTTAGCTGTTGGTTTCTTCAATTTAAATTTTAGTTGGTCTTGTGCGTTGAGATTTGCTTCCACTTGGTATTAGGTTTGTTTATCTCCTTATTTTTCCTAAAATTTGTAATAAGATGCAGTGTTTTGATGGAGTAGTGCATATAACAGAGCATGTGGGAAGAGAAGTTAAAAATTATTGGCATACTGTACATCTATACTATGAAAGTATTAAGTAATATTACAATATTCATAAGGACTATTAAAAGGACCACTTAATATAATTGTTTTTTTGCAAGAAATGCTAAGGTAACAGAGGCTAAGGAATATAAAAAAGACCATTTAAAGGTAATTGTTTTTTTGCAAGATATGCTAGTGTGATAGAGGACAATCAGTTGAGAGACGGAAGAGATGCTGTAACCTGGGTTGGTTCCATTCTGAATTCTTTCCAAGAGTTATGGGTTCTTCTGCTAGACTGAAATTGTACTTACCTCTTTGGTCTTCTAGAGGGTTCTCAACCTTCTTCTTGATTCGTGAGGTGATGATGGGAAAGCTCCCTTGTATTTTGTAATAGTTCTTATGCTACCTGCCCACAACCTCGTATATCAGTTGTTTTTTTTTTCAAAAATAAAAAACAGTACCATCACTATTCCTTTAGGAAATAAAATGGTACATATAGGAAAACAAGACAGAAATTGCTTTAAAAAAACTTCACAGAGAAATCTTAATGGAAACTGCCAAGACCATATGGAACCAACAGTAGTATTTCATTCGTAATTCAGGATTACTTCAGCACTGTTCATCTTCAGTGCCCAAACAGTGAGGATGAATGTGTTTCAATTGGCACAAGTCTCTCCAATAGAGAGTAGGGTAATTTTTTATGAATCGGAGCAAAAATGGAACGAATAACTTATTCTGGAGTCAAAATGGCTTGAAGCTTACAAGAACATAGTAGATCCTATTTGGAAGGGCTCAAGCACCTGTCCTTTATTCAAAAATGTTGTAGTTAGTATAGCATTAGTCCCCAGCTGGGTGTTTTGTACATTTCATTTGGAAAAACGTGCAATGACTATAGGATTTCTGTATTTATTAAATTCTCTGCCTATCTGATGTTTTCTCTAAGTTGGTGACGGTCATTAATTTCTTTTTGAAGTTGAATCTCAGTTATCATATTTTAGGTTTTCGGTGTTCAATTACATCGGCTGTAATATACACTATATTATTTATGAACAGTGGATGAAAGATGGCCAAGTGGTTGACAGAAAACCATGCCTCTTCTAATCAAGAAATTAAGAGACAAATTATAGAAGCTCTCAATTTAGTGTCTACTCATTCATGGAAGCTCTCAATTTAGTGTCTACTCATTCATGGCTATATCATCAATACCTGGTATGCATGGAGGTATTTAGTCAGTTTTTCAGTTCTTCTGTCACAGTCAATATTTTTGTAAGGTTGAGAGTTGTAGCCACAAGCCATTGGAGTGCAGGAAAAATTACTTAGAAAATGTGTAACTTACTTCCCTGTTCTATTGGCTGTGTTGAGTGGAATTTGTGTTGGGAATGTGCACATCATCCAAGGAATGATGGTCTCCCCTTAAAATTCTATAAGGGTTTCTGAGACACCATTGGGAAACCTTTTAAATGTGTGCTTGGAAGCTCTTCATCTAGAACCACTTGCAAAACAAACTAATGCAGGCATCATCAATATAAACCACAACTCGGCCAACAGGAACTCAATTAATGATCCCAGGCTAATCATTCTACTTTACGTGGCTTACAAGACTCCTGCAGAAGCATTAACCACAAAAACATTAATCTTGAAAACTATCTAGTGGGCTGGAGAAATTCATCAAGAAGATCTACTCCTCAAGATTGATTTTGATAAAGTCATACACAAATTAAAATGGTATATTACTTCAGATATGATGACATGGATTGGTATCCTAAGGTCAAAAAATCAATGAGGTACAACGTTGAGAAGCTAACCAATCAAGTTATTCTGCAATGGTTCATCAGAAAGGGTTTTCTTTGTCCAATAAAACATTTCATCGCAGCTAATGCTCTAGGTTAGCTAGAGTCAAGTGCAAATCGAAGGAATGATCATTATCAGGTGCCTACAAGATGTTTTAAAATCCACTTTGTAGATGACTCTGTGCTCTCTCTAGAATTAGCCCAATCTTTGAATATGATGATGTGTTGGATTTCGCCCAAGTTCGAGAAAGCAGTGAGCATTATGTTCACCAAAGCATCTGTTAAGTTTCAAGCTGGGCATCTAGTATTAAGAAACAAGTTACAACTAAATCATAATTAACAATTACATCTGAATCAAGTGATTTTTTATTCAAACATGGATGGCATAACAATGTTGACAATGTGAACATGGAAGAACTTCTACAAGCTGGTGTTGAGACAACGGCCAGTCAACCCAATGGCAAACTGATTAGGTTCTGATGGATGTGCAGCAATCACAAGCGGATAGACATTGCCACTGCACATATAAATCAACACAAATCCATTGTATAATTTTGCTTATTTATATAATTTTGCTTATGTATATTAGAGTTTTTCACAACATCCATTCAGCAAGATTGGGCTACCAACATCCTAGGCATTTAACACACATTGCATCTATTTAGTATTTACATTGAGAAAAACAAAGGCTTTTCATGAAAGGACAAAAACGTGAAACCAAAATATTAAACAAAAGGGATGGGATGGAAAAGGCACTGGAAACTAACAACCTCATAATGCAAAACTGGGAGATATAAGTAAAACTAAAAGCCAAGTTGCATAGCACCATCTAAGCAATACAACAAACAACCGTGACCGCATTGCAAGATGATCCTTGGCCAAGTTTGATTGATAAAACAGATTCCCCCCCGCCTCTGTGAGCTGCTAACTTCCTTAGTTGATTGATATAATACCTTAATATGGTTGCTCCTAGATCAAACTTACATTTGTATAGAAGCATTTGGAGGAATACAAATTGCAACTACTGACAAAAAGTTATGCCCTATCAAGTTGCAAAAAATTGATTATTAAATTTCAAGATGCTCTTGAAAGATGGACAGCAAAGTGGAGGAGGTTCCATCCTCTTTCTTTCTGATGCTCACGATTTTCAAGTTAAAATGGGCTTTGGCCAAGGGACCAACAATCAGGAAGAGCTTCTGTCCTATAAAAACTTGATGCTTTTCACTCTTGAAAAGGGATGCACTCAGATTCATGTTTTCAGGGACTCTATGTTCACAATCAATTGTCTCAACAAAACACAAGTATGCAGGAACATATTATTCATGCCTATTCTAGAGGAAACCAATCGCCTCCCAAAAGAGGGCCTTGATATGGACCAAGGACTGTGGGTATAATGGAGCAAAATAATGGACAGGCCTATGAATTCTTTCACAGGCCTTACAGGGACATTCCTTTTGGGGTAGCAAGAGCATAAATTCCCACAATTTTCATATCATTGTTCTCTTTCTGTTTTTTTTCTCTTATCAGCCATACAGAAAGTAATTTTCTTGCTGGGTGAAGCAGCTTACTCACCTCACCTCGTATGTAATTAACAGTACTTATGTTTTTTGTCTTCAAGTTTCTTGTAAATGGTTGGATACTTGTTGTGGGGGAAAGTATCCAACTCGGAATGACCCTAACCCACTCTAAGGGTGACAGTTCCTTAGCAACAGCTGAAAGCAAAGCTATCTAAAGTTTCTTCTTTATGACATGCAAAGAGATAAAAGGGAGAGATCCACTTACCGATGTCTTGCGCAAATGGTCGATCCAATCTCCTTTGTTTGTCGCTTGCTCCCAGCTCCAAGTCTTTTCACGGGCCCAGCTACACGAGATCCTGCAAATAAGACAAGAAAAGGAAACTACAAGAAGCATGCATTCATAATCAATTCAAGGATTAGCATAAATCAAAGACGCAAGTAAGACAATTCACCATTGAAACACATGCGAATAGAAGAACCTCAAATGCTTTATTAATATATGGAAGTAAGGTTCAGGCGGTGATACAACCATGAGAGGTCCAATCCAGCATCACCTTCCCGACGGAGAGAAATCTCTTCTTCACCTCCCTCAAGCAATCACCCAATGCTCACAACTGTAAACCAACAACAATCCTTTGCACTCAATTCCGGCCTCTAGATCCCATGGGATGAGATCCTTATATAGAGTTTTGGAGTGAAGGTAAGTCATCTTGATGTGTGACTTGTTGTCCTCTTCAACTCCAGTTGTTCTTCAGTCCTTGAGTCCACTCGGAGTTTCTACCTTTCATTTGAAGTTTTAGAAGCTCTTAACTCATCATTAGGCGAATCTTTTGATCCAAGTGTCATTTTGGAAGCTTCCTGGGCACTGGCACATTGAGAAAAGATTCCTCCACATGTCAAAGTACGCCCAACGCAGGTAGCCCTTGTTGTACCTGCTATGCAACGTAGGTAGCCTTTGTTGCACTTGCTATGCAGCGCAGATGCTTAGTGGAGCAGCTGCTTTGATCCAAAATTGACCAGTTTTTGAGTGTTTTTCAGTGGAGAACTGATTTGCAGTGCTGTGGTTTGTTGACCTTGTTCCTCCAAGGGTAAGAACAACATTTTTAGGGACTTTGGATCCCTCAGATTATTGACATTTCATGCTCCATGCTGTAAGGCACAAAAATGTCTATAACAGTTGCCCCCTAAAGTATGAGGTCGTTTATCGGGTGAAATGCTTTATTAGGAGGATCCGAAGTTCATTCAATCGTCGGGAGGTGACCTGTAACAAAATACAGTACAATACATTATCTTTTCATACTTTCTTTTCATGATCTAGCTGATGCGGGCATTTCCCACGCTCAGCTTTATAAATACATTTGTTGTACATAAACAGACGATTGTCTGATAATAGACCGATAATTCTCTGCTTTTAATTATCATCCTTTTAGTAGGATGATCATCTGTTGCACATGTCTATGTCTTTATCTCCTGAATATATGTCGCAGCCCGGATGGATGAAACTAGATCCGGGGTCTTCAAACTTGTCCGATCTTCACTCTAAGTACAGGTCGATCCATGTGAGAATTTCTTGAAGTCGAACATGGAAAGACATCGCTTGATTACCAGTCAATAATGTAAACTGTTAACAAGTGCGAGAGGAATCACCGATAATGATGATGACCCTCAAGGTACTGCAGCACAATTCATGTGGCGTGAATATAGGATCTGACGTCGAACACCACGCAAAGTCTCCTGGTCGAAGGTCATTAATGTATACCTATCGCCGGAAGTGAGAAACTTTCCATTGAGGCATGCAAGCTTCAAAGTACTGAGGGGGTGTTCCTAGATCAACTTCTTGGATAATGAGCTGATGTCGACAAGAAGTGATCCGTCAAAGGAGGGCCTTAATGAATCCCACATCATTGACACGGAACGGAGCTAGTGATGATGGTGAAAACGATCTGTGAAATATGATTCAGGGTGGCGGTCATGGAAGGATGAAAGATGATGTATGGTAGTGGATGGGACCCGGTTGACACTTTCTGAATGACATCTCTTGAACATATAACGACATTGATGTGATGGATTGGTAGCATTACCCCATGTATGGATGGTATGGCGAGACCATGGTGAAGGGACCAGTGAATGATAATAACCCAACCCGATATTTACGGAGGCAAAAGTGTCATGTTCAAGAGCGACTTGCTACCATTAAGCTTTGAGGTTCTCCCAATTTTTCCCCAGTCATTTCTGACCAGTACCTCTTTATTTTTGTCAAGCTTGAGGAGGATAACATCTGCTTGTTCTATAACCTGCCCTTCGGGCAAGCCCATCGCTATGTTTTAACGAGCCTAGCGATAGGGAAACTCGTTCTCGTCTAAAGACAAGTTTGTCGCTATTTAATATTTTTTAACGAGGCTAGCGACAAAGACAACTCGGTCCTTTTCATTTTTAGAGAGTCTAAAAAGGTACATAAAGTTAACTCCAAAGGCCCTTTTTTCGTCACCTAATCCCTTAAGTCCGAAAAAGTATAAAACAATACAGAAGGGATGAATGTTCGATAGCTTTATCGAGCCGAACTAGACAAGCGCTCGATCTTTTTGTGCAATAATCCCTCAGGTCCAAAAAGATTAAAATCTAGAGGAGGGATAGCTCTTCCGGTCCTTTTAACGAGCTGGAAGGCCAAAACTCGGCAAACTTTTCATATTTTACGAGTCAGTGAAAAGAGCTCAAAGAAGACTCGTATTTTGAGGAACGAGTGATAAACAGGGATAGCTGCAGATTCCAGGTACAGGTTGGAATTTTCCAATCACGGCAGTATTACAAGGATGGCTAGGTGAGATCACTCTTCGCAGCTGTTCCTCAAAATAGGTAAACAATCAAGTGGATGTGAATGATCGGCCAAATGAAAAGTGGAGGTGACGGTGCACAAACACGACCAAGGCTTTTATGGCTGATGAATTTACGGTCTCAAATGGTTATTTACCAGTTCATTTTTTCTGGATGAGCTTGAACTCTGGGGGGAAGCTTGCTCACTTGCTTATGTTTATTTTTTAACGAGCATGAAGTCCGCGTTAAAACTGCTCGGTTTTGCGTTTATTTTTTAACGAGCATGAACTATGCCAAAACTGCTCGTTTGATAAGGTCAAATTCATATTTTACCATGACTAGTTTTTCCTTTCCAGAGATAGTACTGTTTTCATCAATTGCTGCAACAAACTTGTTAGAAACGGATACCATGAAGTAAAAATACTAATATTTTACTTTGAACTACGTAAAAAGCAATTTAAAAGATGTTTTTACCTCTCATTTTACCATTTCATGTGCATTTGGTTTGTTGGAGCTTTGGAGGTGCCTCTTACCCTTGATTTTCACCAGCTGATTCCGGGAGATTCTGCGGACGATTTTTGGCGCCGTTTCCACCAGGTAGGAGCTAAACCCTAGCTCTATCTTTTTATGGTCTTATTTCTCAGTTTTATGCTTGTTTTCCTGCCCCCATGAGCCCCTGGGGTTTGTCTAGGGTGCTCTGCCATCAACGCAGGTGCCCTATATCGAAACCTGCGTTGGGGCCTTCATTTTCAAAGGCAGTTTGTCCCCCAACGCAGGTAGACCCTTCTCTACTTGCGTTGGGCGCAGAAAACTTCTTGGTTGCACTCTTTTTCATGAGATTTTTGCCATTTTCTTTGCTGAGTCAGGGATCTTACTCCTCCTCTTGTTTGTTTTGCAGAGTTTATTGGAGCAGAATGACTCTTACGTGGCGAGAACGAGAGCATGAAGAGGAGGACATGATTGCCCTCCATGATCCTGTTACCGTGAGTGCGTTGCGGAACTGTGGCTTGCTAAAATTCTTCCGTATATCTAGCATGAGGGCACATATACGTTTACTGCAGTACCTGCTTGATGCTTGGGATCCTGTTAACCAAGTGTTCCAGATTAGGGGCAAGTCCATCCCTTTGACCATAGTGGACATTTACTTCTTGACTGGGTTGTCAAGGCGGGGTGCCCCCATTTCCTTATCTGGTTCGGCCCGAGGGAGCGATTCTGTGAAAGATTATATCCGTCAGTATTGTAGGGAAGGATCCCAGCCGAGCAGAGACGGCAAGGTTTCTATCCGTGATATCACCGACAGGTCCCTCAGGTCCATTCTGTACACGATTTGTAGGATGGCTGGCAGCGCATCCCCTCATGTTGCCAACAGGTCTTATGTGCAGCACGCTCTTGAGTGTCTTCAGCCGAAAGTTTTCAACTGGAGTGATGCAGTACTGGTTCAGATGAAAAACCAGTTGACCAAAGTAAAGGACGGGAAACTGAAGAATTTTGGCTTCGGTTCAGTTTTGACTGCCTTCGCTTTGGAGAAGATACCCTTGATGCAACCTCAGTATATCATTCTCGACTTGCCATCCCCTACTGAGCCACGCATGCAGAGGTGGGTTGACCACATGTCCAGACATGCAGGTCAATCTCAGATTACTTTTACTGATGCCTTCTTTAGGTGGTTCGAGCGGCAGGATATGGCTTTTTCCGAGTATCCATATATTGGCATGGATTTCCGAGGTGATCCGGATTTGGTGCTACCGGATGGCGAGCAGTGGGGTGATCTTGGTAAAATCTTGACCTTATCACTGTTTTACTGTTTTTATTTGTAATGTTCTTGTGCTTTACTCTATCAAGACGCTAATCAAACTCATGTATGCATGCAGATGTTGGTCCCATCCGTCCAGCAGTTCGTCCGAGAGCTCCGGCCGCTGCCCCTGCAGGGGAGGCTCCTGGGAGAGCTATTCTCCGTGACCTTGACTTGGCCGAGACTCTTACAGCTGTGCAGGAACAGGTCGAGGGTCTTACCTTTGGGATTCCGGATGTACGGATCGACGAGTTGCCTTTACGATTGCAGCGACATACTGCTGGTGTTCCTAGACGATGGTCTCGTCTTCTGCGCATGATTGCACAGGCCGTGGCATGTTATCATGAGCATCACTAGGCTAGGGTGCCCCCCAGCCATTTTTGAGTTTTGGGGTCATATGACCGATTTTGTCTTGGTTACAGAACATTACATGTAAACCGTAAACAGTTATATATATTTTTTATTTTCGAGGTTTATTCCAGTTTTTATGTGATCCATGTATGAAACATTGGTGATGCTTCTCTTTTTATCAATTTTGCAAATGTCTATCTAACACATAGTTTGCTAATGAGTCGGTTAATGTGTTTAAGTTTCTGGAAATGTGTTGATATTGGATAAAATCAAACTGTCTTTCCAAGATTTTAACTCTTAGGAACTTGCGATAAATAGCTGGATTTCGGACAGAGTAGGTACCATTGAGCTGTAGTACCACGAGCTGTGAGTCTAGCCTGACAACCAGCCGGCGTATGCCATGGGTGATGGCATCAGAGAGGAGTTCTATCAACGCGCTATACTCAGCGATATTATTTGTTGATTGACCAATACATATCCCCCTGAAACTCACTAACTCGCCGCTTGGGTTAAAAATGGCCCATGCTGCAGAGGATAGGTTCCTCGAACTACGACTCGCTCCGTCAGCATATCCAACCCACGGTTCCAATGGATTCGACATCTGCAATAAGTGTAAAAAGCGGATTACTTAAACCGGAAAAACGCTTTAGCGAAAACAAAAATGTAACAAAAGCATACAGGTTACTATTAGGCATAGTAACGCTTAAGGTACAACCCGTTGCGGGGTTGCGCCAGTGGGATTCCGTCATAATCTACCAACTCGTAAGCGCCTTTTGCTAACACACTTTTAACAATATAAGGGCCCATCCATAAGGACTTGAATTTTCCAGCTCCCAATTTATCGGATTCTTGGTCATAAAGCAAGACCAAATCACCTTCCGAGAAGACACGGGGTTTGACATTTTTGTCGAACTGCGCTTTGACTCGTTTCTTATGGGCTTCGTTGGCCAAGGCGGCATCACGACGGGTTTCATCCAACTGGATTAACTCCAAGAAACGAGCTTCTTCTTCTGAGGTTCCGAGGAGGAGATCAATTGCGAGTTTAAGGGACGAAATTTCACACTGGATTGGTAGGATTGCTTCTAGGCCATACACCAGTTGAAACGGTGTGAACCCAGTGGCATTCCTTACCGACGTTCGGTAGGCCCACAAAGCCGAGTACAGGATCAAATGCCATCTTCTTTTGTGAACCCCCACCATCCTTTGCAGCATGCGCTTCAGGACTTTGTTGATTGCTTCAACTTGTCCGTTAGCTTGCGGATAGTACGGAGTAGAGCTGTCATGAGACAATCCTAGTTTGGCAGTTAATTCAACCATCATGTGATTGCGAAAATGCGACCCATGATCTGTTACTATGGCCTGTGGTATGCCGAATCTGGCGACTACATGATTAAAAAAGAATAGGGCTGCTGTTTCACCAGTATTATCCAATGTAGGCATCGCCTCGGCCCATTTGGTAAAATAGTCAACTGCGACTATAATATACCCATGCCCCCCGGTCGAGGTGGGGTTACATTGCATGAAATCGATGCCCCACTTGGCGAAAGGCCCCACAGCTATTATTGGCTGTAAAGGAGCGGGGGGTCTTCTGGTTTTGCTATCAAAAATTTGACATGCATGGCAACTTCTGACTGCGGTTATGCAATCTTTGAACATGGTTGGCCAGAAGTATCCTGCTCGTAAGATTCTTTGTGTTGTAGCATATCCAGATTGATGCCCCCCACAGGTGCCTGAATGACATTCATTCAGGGCTTTTTCGGCTTCCTCATGGGTTAGACACCTTCTCAGAACCATATCGACACCACGACGGTAAAGCGTATCACCGACGATCATGTAGTCTTTAGCTTGGTATCGAATACGTTTTTGTTCTGAGTGGGAGGTGTCTGGCCGAAATTTTTGGGTTTGGAGATAAATTATTATATCTCCATACCACTCATCACTTGCTGATATCAGAAACAAACTCTCGTCCGCGATCGATTCTCTGGACGTTTCATCGTTGGACGATGACGGGATATCGCATAACAATTCTGCGAAAACTAAAGCTTTCTTTGATTTGGATTTCACAAATTCCAGATCAAACTCTTGAAGGATAGCTATCCACTTTGAATATTTGCCCCCAAGCAACTGTCGCGACAGTATATAAGTCATGGGGTTGCAATCTGACAATATAGTGGTCTTCCTAAAGAGGACATAATGTCGAAATCTTTGAATCGCTTGAACAGCGGCCAATGCCAGCTTTTCAACATGAGAATATCTACTTTCCGTATCATTTAAGTTTTTACTTAAATAATATATAGGGTGTTCAATTCCATCGACTTCTTGAACTAAAACCATTGCAATGGTCGTATCTGCTGCAGCCAGATACAGGTTAAAATCCCTTAGATAGTCTGGGGCGTACATTAATGATGCTTTGACTAGCACTTCTTTCAAAGCATCAAAGGAAGCTTGTGCAACCTGGTCCCAGACGAAAGGTACATCCTTTTTTAGGAGACGGGTATAACCTTTAGCAAGTTCTGCGTAATTTGGAATGAACCTCCTCAGAAAGTTTGCTTTCCCTTGGAGTTTCTGAATCTGAAGCAAGTTCGAAGGTGGAGGCAAATTAATGATTGCCTGCACCTTGCAAGGGTCGAGACGAATCCCATCTTTGGAGACTATAAAGCCAAGTAAACGACCAGAACCGACGCAAAACACACATTTGTGCGGATTGAGTCTTATCTTGTAGTGTCTGCAACGTAGAAATATCGCTCTTAAATGCTGCGGATGATCAGTCCGCTTTTGCGAATGAGCCGGAAGATCGTCGAGATAAGGTTGAACGATGTTCTTGATGTCATGGAAAGCATAATTCATTGCTCTCTGAAACGTCGCCCCTGTGTTTTTTAAACCAAAGGGTAATTTTCGATAAGCGAATACGCCCCACGGACAAATAAATGCAGTCTTTGACTGGTCCTGTGGGCGGATATTAATTTGATTATACCCGGAAAATCCGTCCATAAACGAAAAGATTTCACATCCGGCGCATTCATCAATTATCTGGTCGATGAAGGGTGTAGGGTAGTTGTCCTTTGGACAAGCTTGATTTACATCCCTATAATCGACGCACACTCGTATTGTTCCTTGTTTCTTCATAACAGGGACAATATTCGATACCCAATCGGTTAGAGGAACCGGGTAGATGAAACCAGCATGGAGGAGTTTTTCAACTTCTGCCTTAATAGCAGCGGCTTTCTTGGGGTGTACCTGCCGAAGCCGTTGTCTCACTGGTTTGACATCAGGATACATCTTAATTTCATGTTCAACGATACTCGAGTCAATGCCTGGCATTTCATCATATGACCAAGCAAAGACATCTCTAAATTCGCGGAAAAGAGCTTTATATATTTCTTGTTCTGAAGGGGAACAACCTTTGCCGACATAAATATTCTCTACAATGTCTGTTTTTGTCGAGATATCTATGGCTATAGTCTCTTCTATATTGGATAGGTTTCTCTCGGAGTCCACCGTATTTACAGTATTTGTTAGGAATTCAAATACTGAAGGGTGATACAGGTCGCCTTGAGTATCTTCCTTTGGAAGGGAACGATGGTGGTTATCATCCCATGGTGCCCCCTCAATCATCATTGACTGCAGGATTCCTTCGTCACTTGCATGCACTCGTGACCAAGGATCCAAAGGGGTTCCACATTCTCCTGACCTATCTACCCAAATGCTTGACGAGCGTTGATTTGGGCTCGCCTCCCATGCCTGAAACATTGATTGCTACAATATTTCGATCGGGCTTGGGTGCAAAACCATTGCACGATCCATGATGACTTTGTCTTTTGCGACCTTCGTGGAAGATATCATGTTGCAGGTAGCCACCAATGGTACATTTCCTATGTACATATGATTTGGTAGCGAGAAAGTCCCCATCATCGTGGGGTCCTTCAACAGGCCTACTCCTATATCTTGAATTGAATGGTCGCTTTCATGGATCATGGGAATGCTTCCTGTAACTTGTGAACCATTAAGGAGGAAGTTCTGTTGGTCGACGACCGTAATCCCTCCTTCAAACGGGAAAGCGATCTTCCTAAAATAAGTCGACACGACAGCTGCCATGGCATATATCCATGGTCTTCCCAGTAGGATGTTGTAATCCAGATTTCCATCTATGACTTCAACATCAATCTCTACTGTTTTTCCACCTAGTTCAACGTTCAAGTTACTCAGGATACCGAAAGGGGTATATGTTCTACCGTCGAAAGCCTTTAGTGTTGTCGAAGATCTCGACAAGGTTGGTGACCCTAGTGTTTTCCAGCAGCTCATTGACATAATACATGTCGATGCCCCCTCGTCAATAATTGTTCTGTGAACAGTTTTGTTGAGGGCCTTTACTTGAATAAGGAAAGCTAATTGAGCTGGTAACTGAGGGTCATACCCTTTGTGATCAAAGGACACAAGATTGGAATCCTTAGGATCAACCCCCCCTATTGCCGATAACAATGCCTGCCTTTGGGATGGACAATTTTGTAGTACTTCTAGAGTCGACATAGCGGATGGCGATTGAGCCAAATCTTCTACTATGTTATAATGCTGCGCCGCTCTGGCACGAGGATTAAACGTCGACTTGTGTACTACACCCTTAGGTGGTTTTATTGTTAATTCTGGCATTATGGGTGGGACAACTTCTGTCGAAGTCGTTGTCGAACTACTAGGTTGATCTTTACCTTTTTCGTTTGACAGTTGCGGATTCCCGTAATCTTTGTTCCTTGTCGAAATCAAAGCATCATTCTGTTGCTTAGAGATCGATAACATCAGTACTTGTGACGGGGAAGCATTTCCACTATCAACCATATTTTGACCTGGGTTGGGAAACGGGTCAGTCAACACAGCTGGGTTCTTTGGACTTTTAAAGAATCTCTTGAGCTCAGCTTTGTATGGACAATCTTGTGTCCAATGATCCTCGTCACATATAAAACATGGACCAGGTGGCTTCCCTTTCTGTTTCCCTTTCCTAGGAGAGCTTGAAGAAGCTTTTTCAGGTGACGGATCATCCTGTTGCTTCTTCTTCCCTTTGTTTTGCTTCTTCTTGCTTCCTGGTTGATTGGTTTCTTTGCCTTTATCTGCTGATATGGCATTTACTTCCGAAGCAAGAATCTCTTCATGGGCATTTCGATCTGAAGTCTTACGGGCTTTCTGAGGTGACGCCTTTTTCGACTTCGCGCTTGCAGTGCCAATCACGCCATCTCCGGCATGAGAGTCAATATTCGATTTAGGAGGGGGAGGAATTGAAAATTCAGGTCTAGGGGCATCAGGTATTTTGTCGTAGAGCGTGCCAGACTGAGTATATACCAAGTCTAAATATTGAGCACGAGCAATGACTTGTTCCTCTGTTACGACTCCCCCCTTGGCCACATCTTCCGTTATGGCTGGAAGTAATGACTTTATAAACCATTCGGCTAATAGCTGATCAGGAATGTATGTTTTCACCATCCTACGTCGACGACGCCACTCATGTATATGATCAGATATGTGAGTAGCTGTCGTCTGTTTGAAGTTGGTCAGTATTTCGGTTCCTGTTTCATACCTAATTGGTAATTGAAAATGGGTTAAGAAAGTCGTGGCTAAGGAGCTGAAATTGTCGAAAGAGGCTCTCGGCAATTCTATATACCATTTAGCCGCCGGACCTGTCAATGTCCTCTGGAAGAGGCGAAGTCTTATCGAATCATCGTTCAGAGTGTTCGATGAACACCACAGATGAAAGGTCATGACGTGATTCGACGGGTCTTCACCTGGATTTCCAATGAATTTAGGAATGTCCGAGGGAATTTTGTGAGGAATTGCGGGCCACCAAGGGGCGTAGGCGATAGGATCGTTTGTCAACTGATGTAGATCGGGTAACTCTAGAGTTGCCACGAATGGCAGCTGCTGACTCAAGTTAGGTGAAGCGTACCCAGGGTACGATGGAATTGCCTGAGCAGTTGGTCTTTGCATACCAGCATAATGTAATTGATGCTGATATGATTGATACGGTTGATGGACTACTCCACTATATAGTGGTTGGTTTTGACCGTACTGTAGGTACGGTTGTCCACTGTTCGCAAAAATCTGCTGCTCGGTACCTTGGTACACTTGCTGGAACTGCGGTTGTTGATACTGCACCAACCATGGTTGTGATACCATTGGTTGTTGCGCGATGCTTACCACTGGGCCAAGATGAGGGGTAAGGGTACCCGTTTGTGCTTGTGTCGCCCCGCCAGTCGGCGATTGTGGTTGGGTTGCAGGGTCAAAGGGTTGTTGCATTACAACCTGAGAAAACTGAGGTTGACATGCAATAGGTATCGTTTGAACTTGCGACACAGTCACAATTGCTGGTGTCATCGGGATGTCCGTCACAGGCATTTGTTGTTGCATAGAATACACAACTCTTGGTTGCTGGGGTAGCATAGGCATCCAACCACTTGTAGTTATTCCAGTATAACCTGAGTATGGTTGTGAGCTCCCGTATGGGTAACCTCCCGGAGGGGGTAATGAAAAAGCATATTTCCCCCCATACGGTGGTGGCCCGGAACCGAGAGGATTTATTACACCTCGAGGACCGGATTGCCCAAACTGATTGCCGAAAGGATCAATCTGTTGAGTTCCAACATAGGAGTTACCGGGTATTATCCCGGGAGAACAAACAGGAACAGACCATACTGTCGTCATGGCCCCCGAAGGGACCCCCTCCAGCTGTTGAGAGTTAGGGACAGATGGTACGCCGGCGAACATTGTCGGAATGACTGCAGGGAGCTCTGCTGTCGCTGTGTCATTTGGCACAGTCCTAGATGTTGACGGTTGTTCAGGCATTTTTAGTCTATCCAGTAGATTGCCTAGTGATTCTTCATGAACTTCTTTGGGTGATAGGCTAGCTTCTGATGCAGTAGGAAGTAGAGTGATCCCTGCTCCAAAATGTGTTGGAGTAGTTGCTTGCGGATCTTCTACAATTTCTTCTATTGCGATTAGACCGGGTGGAAGAGGAAGACCGTCAGGTCCGTAGAATATTTCTGGTGCCGAAGGAGGGGTTGTTTCGACAACGACAGTTGTTTGAGGAGCAAGACTCTCTGAACCGATTGCTAATGGAACTGATTCAGTAACGCAAGTATTCGCTCTCAGACTAGGATCAGTGTTACTGTCCTTCTGGGGCTGTTGAACTTCTTCAATAGGGGCAGGGTTTCCAGAAATGTTTGGCGTAACCGGAACCTCAGATGTCGTCGGAACACTTGTTCTAACTTTGACAGGAGATTTGGAACCAGTTGAACGAGATCGCTTTGCCCGGGTTGTTTTCGATTCCGGAGACAAAGACGGTTTACTCGTACGCCTCTGCGAACGACGGTTCATCGATTGACTTTCTTCCACGGTTGCGGATTACTTGATCAACCAACAATGCACAGGGTAAAATGTGTTTTCGAATTGAATTAATTTTAGACGCTTTTAAGACACAACTTGCTTTTTCATGTTTTAAGAGTCGAGAAAAAGCTAAAGATGACTCTAGTCTCCTTCGATGTATTAACGAGCCCGAAGTGACAAATGCTCGGATGGACTTTTTCAGTTATAGAGTTTGAAAAAGGCCAAAAGAAACTACTTTGGAGTGCTAGGCAGAGGGTGTGCCAAACCTTTCGCGAAACCACAGAATACGTTTTACGGTACGAGTGGTCGATCTTCGTGAATGCTGTGTTCACTGCATCACGATCAGTAGGGCGGCCGACACAGTTTCCTATGGATAAAGGCTTTGTTCCTATAGGGGTCCCCCAATATACGCGACGGTACGCGGGGGCACAAGTCCGTATTAGTGCTATCGTCTCTCAGGAGGAATCACCCACCTTCGTAGAGATCAACAGTCACTATGTTTAACGACGCCGGTTCACGTCTCTACCTAGACCTCTACTGTGTTTCGTTATGTTTCAAAGCGTTGTTAGATAAATTCAGTTCTTTTTAGGTTGATCTTGCTTAGCAGTTTGCCTTTATGGATCACCACGTGATGTATGATACAACTCCTAAATGCAGTCTAAGAATGATAAGCAAGCTTTTTCAATTCTTTCAACTTATGAAAATCTTAACTACTGAAGGAAAAGAAAGACATCATCTTTTCAAACAGATCATAGAGCACACACTAATGCACTTTTCCTAAATCGACATGCAAACTGTCAATATGCACATGCACAATGCAAGTATTTCTTTTCTTCTCTCTTAATGTTGGTGTATGACAAAAAGAAAGCTGTTGTACGATTTCGAATTCAATTTCAAGCGAAAGCAAACAAGTATTTGTCCAATAATCAAAAGAACACCTTAAGATTTACTCGTTTCAACACAAGAAATACTGAAATTCGAACCATATAACGAAAGCAAATGCTCAAGCAGCTATGAACAGCAATAAACTAGCTCTTAGAATCACAACGACACTTTCTTTCAGTCCTAGATCCAAGAGGTCACAGCAAGACTAGTTCACTTTCGCTACGGGAAACTGTGAATGAAAGCAAGAAATACAATAAGAACAATCACGGTTTCAACATACAACTGAGGCGGAATGAGGGCAAAGAAAGGTAGTTTCAGCTGGGTATACAGGTTGACAGCAGGCTGCAAAAACAATATTGAAAACTGGGCAACAGACAGTGGGGAACCCCAGTTGCACAAGGCAAAACTGGATCAGCGCAGGTACTGCACTGTCAATTTGACATGCAGCGCAGGTAGCCCCTTCGGGACCTGCGTTGCAGCGCAGGTAGCCTTTGCTACAGCTGCACTGATGAGACAACTCTCGTCTCACTCGGATTCCGGGTCACAGTTTGCTCAAAAATCAACAGTTTTTGGCCAAATCAGAAGCTATCAGTCAAGTATACACTAGAGGATGATTAAGGAAGATGAACACTATCACAAAGAGCAAAAAAGAGTCCTTGTGGATCAGCTCTTCAAATCATGAACATGCCCAGCACTGGGCTAGAGTAGCTGCCCTCTACTTTGCATTCGAAGGATTCGAATGCAGTTCGATTCGGTACTCCCTTTGTTCAAGAGATGAATAGCAAGAATACACAAGCTACCAACAAGACATGATCCCCAGTGGAGTCGCCAGTCTGTTGTGGGGGAAAGTATCCAACTCGGAATGACCCTAACCCACTCTAAGGGTGATAGTTCCTTAGCAACAGCTGAAAGCAAAGCTATCTAAAGTTTCTTCTTTATGACATGCAAAGAGATAAAAGGGAGAGATCCACTTACCGATGTCTTGCGCAAATGGTCGATCCAATCTCCTTTGTTTGTTGCTTGCTCCCAGCTCCAAGTCTTTTCACGGGCCCAGCTACACGAGATCCTGCAAATAAGACAAGAAAAGGAAACTACAAGAAGCATGCATTCATAATCGATTCAAGGATTAGCATAAATCAAAGACGCAAGTAAGACAATTCACCATTGAAACACATGCGAATAGAAGAACCTCAAATGCTTTATTAATATATGGAAGTAAGGTTCAGGCGGTGATACAACCATGAGAGGTCCAATCTAGCATCACCTTCCCGACGGAGAGAAATCTCTTCTTCACCTCCCTCAAGCAATCACCCAATGCTCACAACTGTCAACCAACAGCAATCCTTTGCACTCAATTCCGGCCTCTAGATCCCATGGGATGAGATCCTTATATAGAGTTTTGGAGTGAAGGTAAGTCATCTTGATGTGTGACTTGTTGTCCTCTTCAACTCCAGTTGTTCTTCAGTCCTTGAGTCCACTCGGAGTTTCTACCTTTCATTTGAAGTTTTAGAAGCTCTTAACTCATCATTAGGCGAATCTTTTGATCCAAGTGTCATTTTGGAAGCTTCCTGGGCACTGGCACATTGAGAAAAGATTCCTCCACATGTCAAAGTACGCCCAACGCAGGTACCCCTTGTTGTACCTGCTATGCAACGCAGGTAGCCTTTGTTTCACTTGCTATGCAGCGCAGATGCTTAGTGGAGCAGCTGCTTTGATCCAAAATTGACCTGTTTTTGAGTGTTTTTCAGTGGAGAACTGATTTGCAGTGCTGTGGTTTGTTGACCTTGTTCCTCCAAGGGTAAGAACAACATGTTTAGGGACTTTGGATCCCTCAGATTATTGACATTTCATGCTCCATGCTGTAAGGCACAAAAATGTCTATAACAATACTCCAATCAAAAGAGATCCTTTTATGAACTCAAACAGCAGTCTTTTTTTTACTCAAATGAATACACACAGGGTTTGTATATGCAGAATGTAATTTTGAATCATTTCTCAAATGAATGAAATTAAAATTCTACAAGGGTTTCTGAGACAGTCCAACAAGTAAAACAAAATGGCCTTTTGACAGAAGAGAGAACACTATCTGAAAAGCACAAACAGTTACGATTCAGCCATCAGTGAAGGTTTTCCTCCAGGTGTCCTCAGCCAAATTTTGAAAACAAATATTTACACTTGTTCTTTCTCTCCAGTGTAGCAGCAAAAGAGTGATGAAAATTGGCCTTTGCAGGTTGATGACTGAGCTAATTCCGGTGAAGTGTTAGCTGTTGGTTTCTTCAATTTAAATTGTAGTTGGGTATGTGCATTGAGATCTGCTTCCACTTGGTATTAGGTTTGTTTATCTCCTTATTTTTCCTAAAAGTTGTAATAAGATGCAGTGTTTTGATGGGGTAGTGCATATAGCAGAGCATGTGGGAAGAGAAGTTAAAAATTATTGGCATACTGTACATCTATACTATGAAAGTATTAAGTAATATTACAATATTCATAAGGACTATTAAAAGGACCACTTAATATATGTGAGTAATAAGGAGTGGAACATAGAGTTTCCCCAAATAAGTTGAGGAAGATGAAGCCCTAGAAGAAATGCTTATCAAGGCATTCATGGATTGGAGAAGCAGGTCAAAGATGGAAGCTTCTAGCTACTTAGGGTGTTTAAACTCCCATGAATGATTTATTGGATTAGGGATGTCATAACATTTTCTTGGAAAAATAATACAGTTGAAATTTTTGAGCTTTTCCAGAAATCCACCAGCGTTATTGGCTGTTCTTATTCTCATAACAATTGGTATATGGCCCAAAGAATTTTTCACTATATTCTTTGCATCATAGTTGAGCTGTATTCAAGATATTATAGGGTTGTATTACTCAACGATTATCAATGGCATACCTTAATGTTAGTACTATGATGGGCATTATCACCTTTTGTTGCATCTATCACACAATGTTTTTAATTGCACCAACAAAAGTCATTGAATTGTAGTCATAACAATGCGAGGGTTCTGTAATGAATGTCAGGCATATATGTTCATAGAAATGAGATTGAACAGTGAATGGATGGGCAAGCAATATTCTCTTTGCACTTCGTTTTATGATTGTGATATTGTCAATGGAAACTAGATTAAACTTCCTCATTGGTCATATCAAAGATCTCCTAGGAATATGTTTTATTGCCAAATAGAAGTAGATATTCTATACTTTAATTAATTAGTCATTCACCAGTGGAGAGAACTCAAGGATGGATCTTCTTACAATCCTTAGTTTTGGTATTGAATTCACTGGTTGAAAGGGCATTTTCCAGAGGCCAATCATGATTCCGACTGCCATCTTAGTTACATTGCAAGGATTAAAGGATGACACATTTGTTATTTGTTTGTCTCAATTTGCTTAATTTTGAGAAGCTTGACAACAAGTTATAGAAAGGATCAAGAGATTTGCAGATCCACAAACCTTAGTAATTGTATATATGTTAATGCTGTATTGAGATATTGGGGTTCTGAAATTCAAGCTGGAGCTCACGTATATGGTACATTCTACCCAGCTTCCTTCTTATAGAATCTAGATCAATCAATATATCAAATGATGATACACTTTTCCTATAGTGACTGAAAGTGTCTCTTTTATGTAAATGGATTTTACAATAAACTAGGACATTGCCTTCAAATATTTGAATGCAGATGCAAACAAATTTGCTTACAATGAACAATGACAGTGGGAGAAACATATCACCAGTGATATTTGATCAAACCAATAATGAAAATATGGCTAAGTTGTGAGCAAAGACAGATGTGTGGACAACCAGGGTCCAGTAAGATGAAATTAGTGAAGGTTGAAAAAAATGTAATATGCAAAGTCAGAAAGATAATGTTAGAAATTTACAATTGTAGACACGGTTGACAGAGCCAAGAGGTTCGTTTTTGGTGGGTGTTTAGGTGACCAAAATGCAGTATAAAAAGAGGATGAAGTCACTAGGATTAGATCCATGATTTTGCTGAGAATTTACCAACCAAGTCGCAACAAAAGGGAGCACATTTTTAGTTGGCAAGGCACCCATAAAATCATTGTATTTAAGGGCCACGAAATGCCGTGGACAGAGGCACGATTTCCCTGGGGAAGCAGCAACCAAAACACAGTAAATTTTAGCACAAATTAGACGTGGAAATTGGTAGGATTTCGCTTGGTAAAAGGTTCATTGAATCTGCTGTTTGAGGGGCCATTAAATGGTAGTGGTTTGTGCAATTTTTCGTGAGAAAACTGGAAGAGACACAAATAAAAACTATGTTCGAAAATAGCCAAGAAAATGGTTAACCTAAGAGGATCACAAATGTGCCAGAAATATGAAATTTTGTTCAAGTCAATTTGGAGTATGGTTTATTTGGGTTTCAAGTCAACTAGGAGTAGATTGTGAATTGGTGAAGCTCACCACCAGGGAACCACCCCCACGCAATTCCACTTTTGGTTTTTGTCATCCCACTTTTCAAATCTCAGCAGCAGACTGAGAGTGCCAACAAGCAAATATCCATGTGTTGAAAAAACCAAGCATGTCACCAAGAATCAAACACAAGTGTGTGCCATAAGTGCGCCCAGGAAAAGAACTTATGAATATCAAATGCACGACGCATCCAATAAAGAGATGAACACATTTCCATATATATGTTTTAAAAAATATTTTAGTGTTGGAACTTGGCAGGTTCATGCTTCTTCGTGAGACTAATATAAATGTACAGTTTCAACGTCATTGGTGGCAGATTTATGCAACATATTTGATCATTTAAGTTTAACAGATTTGCCTTTTCTTTTCCTACAAAGAATTTGCTCTTTATATGTGCTAGAGTTATTGGGATATTCTTTAGGAACTAGCATGCATGCAAATCTATATTTTTAAATCCCTAATTCTCATCATTTGCAAATTGTTCGTCTGCATCTATGCCAGAAGACAACTTAGCTTCAGAACGTTTGTAAGACAGAAAATGCAAATTTTAGCAAATATGGAGCTAATAATAAATGCCTTGTGGTGTCAGAACATTGTTTTCTTGGTTTCCTTTGAGCAATATCATTAGAGAGCCATATATTCTTCAAATTGGTGAGGGACCTTCAGCCCAACGCATCAGTGGCTTCATGGGATTAAATGTTCCTCTTCCAATGGTGGCAGATTTATTCAACATATTTGATCATTGAAATTTAACAGATTTGCCTTGCCACCACATTCATCTCCTCCAAATTCAACTGAATTTCTTAATGCTGTCTCATTTTCTTCTTGTAATCCTTCGGGAAAGCTCCCTATTTCCACCACAATCTAAGTGAAGATGGAATGGTAGCATTAAGAATTTCTGAAGTCAGTTTGCCCTTGTTTTCGTATTGCTTTGGGAAATAAATTGGGGTTTATTAACATATCCCTAATTATTCACTGCATACCTCTATACACAAAGCAAGTTCGTTTGGAGGGGCATCAGTCTGAATACAAAGAGTAGTTTGCCCTTATTTATTAACTGTTCGGTTAGGTTAGATAAAGAACCATCTCGAAGATGGAAGCAGAATATTGAAGAAACCAGTTCTGTTTGTAGATTTTGGGAAATCCTCTAAAGACCCAGGATTCGGCATCGACTAGAGAGACAATTTATTTGATATGGTTTATAAACAAAAAGGAATGAGCTCATATAGAGATATAGCAATTGCTTTTTAATTGAGTCACTCAAATTCATGTTTCTTTAGGTTGAAGGTAAAGCCACTAAAGTGGAAAAAATTGTGATGCCAATAATTAGAGGGATTGTGATAAGAAATTTAATATTCCAAGAAGAGGAGGTAGTAGTAGATTCTAAATAAATTAGCAATGCAACAACATAAATGTTTGCAAAAAATTTAGAGAGATCCACCTTGTTGAATAATGCATACACTACATGGATAATGGATTTGCACACTTTATGCCTTACGGCGTTTCCTTTGCAACATCTGGTGCAAATGCTAGTGTAATTATTTTGACCAAATTTGGTCAAATTATATATAATTAAAATTAAAATAAATTAAAACTATTAATTATTGCATGGAGAGGTGTGCAAGAGATGTTGTCTTGTCTTCTTATATTATGTAAATATTTTACTTAGTCAAATGAAATAAAATATTATGTAAATATTTTACTTAGTCAAATAAAATAAAATAATACAATTAATAATTATATTTATTAATAAAATTAAAAATAACCCTACCTAAAACCATATACTCTACTTATTTGGATTCCATTCATGTTAGATATGGAAACATGGTCTATTCTTTTATCATGCTTATAGCATTGATTCCACTGTATCTTAGGTATCTAAATAAAGTGATTTTATAATAGTAAATGTATGTTGGGCTTATAACTTGGACTCAATAGAAATAAAAATAACTCTACCTTAAACAATTTTACGTGGTCAAAAATAAAATAAATAAAAATAAAAATAACTCTACTAGAAAATAAAAATAACTTTAAACTAAAATAATAATGTAAACTTGACTTGGTCAAGTTACTAGTGGTTTCTGAGCTCCAAGTTTATGAGAACCCATGGCATTCATGTATAATATAGTTTATTTAGAGGAAAGTAAACCATCATAGATCCATCTTAAATTCAAATCTACCAAACAAACTTTAAACTAAAATAATAAGGAAACTTGACTTGGTCAAGTTACTAGTGGTTTCTGAGCTCCAGGTTTATGAGAACCCATGGCATTCATGTATAATATAGTCTATTTAGAGGAAAGTATACCATCATAGATCCATCTTAAATTCAAATCTACCAAACACCCAGAGGGATCAAATATGTTTTCACTCTAAAATAGTTTCAAATCTCAAGAGATTTGATCCTTCTCAGAGCTTGATAGATCCTAAGTTAAGATATGTTTTCACTCTAAAATAGGTTTAAATCTCAAGAGATTTGATTCCTCTCAGTGCTTGATAGATCCTAAGTTAAGATGGATCTATGTTGGTTAATAATTAAATGAGTTTAGATTCATCTTTACTCCGGATCTATCAAGTTCCTACTCTGCTAAGAGGGATCAAATCTCTCGAGTGCAAATATTTCCTCAAGTTTTGTACTCAAAAAAAGGTTTGTATTTTGAGAGATTTGATATCTTTTGGAACTTGAGAGGGATTAAATCTCTTTAGTGCAAATATTTCCTCAAGTTTTTCGCTCAAAAAAAAGTTTGTACTTTGAGAGCTTTGATCCCTTTTAGAACTCGATAAATACAGAGTTAATATAAATCTAGGCTAGTTTAATTATTTTCACCTAGAGGTGCTCTCTAGCCCAATATGGAAGAGATCTTGTAATGTAATGTTATGTTATGTAATGTAAACATTTTGACTCGGTGAAATTACATAAAAATAAATAAATAAAATACAATAAATTACTAGTTATAATTGTTAATAATTAAATGAGAAAGAGGGAGCTCGACAATTGTTGTGGCCTCCCTCGCTTGCTCGATGCATGCACAAAGACTAAACTATCAAACTCAATGGGATCACACACAACACAAGACATAGAGAAACCTTCGCCCACACTTCTCACACATGATGTTAAGCACATCCCAGTCACTGACATTAATGAAGCAATATAATCGGCCATGGCAAGGCGCATATGGGACTAGTATGTAGTACAAGTTGATGACGAAGTTGTTCCCCTTTGCCTTGATTTATCCTGTAATGAAGGAACTTCACCACACCTAGATTTGCAAAGCACTAAGGGAAATTGGCAAGGTTCATAGCATCCTACTAGCCTGTCAGGTAATTCCTCCAATGCAACTCATTTTGTTAAATTTTGCCCTACACATTGCACACAACATTGGTCTGGAGTTAGTTGTTCGGATAATAGGCAGTGCAATAGGATGGAAGACCATCATAATTTGGTGCTAGGGTTTTGAATTGGAATCCAATAAGGTGCAATGGAGATCAACGCCCAGACAGGAGGACAATCAAGATGGTGGGGCCTATTAGAGTTTTATAAATATAGTGATCAAGGTATGATTATCTAGTCATTTATCCCAGTGGGATGTTGTAAAGTATTTTTCTTTTGAAGTTGTTTCATTGTTAAAAAGAAAAATAAGAAAAATTGGAAAAAAAATTAGAAAGAAAAATAAAAATAGAAAAAGAAAGAAAAATAGAGAAAAAATGAAGAGAGGAATAGAAGAAAAGTATTTAAAGAAAAATGAATGAAATATAATCCTCAAAAGGGCGCGCCAGCCAAAATGTCGCCTAAGTTGTTTTGTTTTCCTTAAATCCTGATTAAATTATAAAAGGTATGGTTTAAATGGTAAATAAAAGTAGACAAGATGTTTTGTCATTTTGTAATAACAAATTGACACTTTTGGACAAATGAGATCGTCCCCGACAAAATCAATGGCAAGGAATGATGTCGCCCCCCTCGACCTCCCAAAGGTTAATGAGGAGGGGGGGGGGGAGGGTCCAAAAAGTTGTTTGTTTGAAACCACCATCGACCACGTGGGGATCTGTTTTGGAGAATTTGGTATCTACGGATAAATACTAATTCCCTAGATAAGTAGTTGTATCTAGAACAACAGTTTAAAGTGTTTTATACTTTTCCTATAAGCAGTAGATAAGATGAGAAGATAGAAGATCTACTTGTAGTTCTACTTTCCTTTCGTCTCCCTTGTATTGATCCTATCGCTTCTTCCCGTACTTAATTCGCTTGAGAAGTACCCTGTAAACACAATAGAAAACAAAGAATCGATCAAAGCATACGATCTATATAAGTGAAAGGAATTAGATACAATTCACACATATAAGCATTATGAAACAATACAAACATATGGGAAAAAGGTTCAAACACTTTATTAGTTAGAAGAAGGAATTACAACCATTGGTGTCTGATTCAAAGCCATTCCTCTAGCTTGGATCCCATCCACATCACATCAAAAGCATGACAAACTTGTAGCACTACAATACTTGCTTCAAAGCCAAATCTCGTAGCAGCGTTATATCCTTACAATTCAACATAATCCAACCCTGATCACTTAGATGAGTGGTCAATTTATAAGAAGATGAAGGAGGTTGTGTCATAAATGGTGGCATTGAATGGCCTTCCATACTTAAAATTAGTTCCATGAAGGAAGGGATGAGAGGATAGGTTGCACCTTAACTCATTCCTCATCCATTTTCGAGCTCATAGGAGTTGATAAGTGAGGGAACCTTATAGATGACTCCAAAAGATAAGAATATTCCCCAAACCCTATGTGAATTTCGCTCATTCTCGCCCAACACAGGTGAAAGGAAGCCTAAGTGCTCTGCAGAGCACCCTGGAAATGGACTCAATTGCTCTGCAGTGCACCTTCATAACGGCTTACCTGCGCTGGTCCCTCTAGAGGCTATTTCTGGATGTCTTCAAGTCATGAAACTGTTTAGAAAGGAGGAATTCAAAGGGTTGACTTGTTTAGGGCATGTAGCAACTAAAATTAGGGTTTGATGAGCCCTAAAACACTAATTTGGATGTTGGGATTTGATGTGCCCAAATGGATCTGTTACAGCTGCCTCCTAAAGCATGAAGTCGGAAAAATGTCAATGTAAAATGAAATGCTTTACAATGTGATGAGGAGGTATCAAAGTGGAAGGTGACCTGCATCAGTTACAATACATATATCATGATATTTGATTTTACATGAATTGCTGAGGGAAGGCATACCCATGCTCAGCTTATAAAATTTCATTACATGTACATAAACAGTCGTTTACAGATATAAACCCATGATCGGAATGACCATCAATGTAAATCCATTGTACATATGATTTAGTACTCCTGAAATCGCAGCCTAGATGGATGAAACTAGATCTGGGGTCTTCTATCTAGTTCAATCGTTCACTCAAGTACGAGTCTAACCATGTGATTATGTGATCTAAAGTTGAACATGGGAAGGCACCATCTGATTACCAACCGATGATGTAAGTTGTTAACAGATGCGAGAGAAATCACCGATAATGATAATGATCATCAAGGTACTGTAATACATTCTACATGGTGTGAATGGATGATTTGATGTCGAACACCATACAAAGTATTTTGGTCGAAGGCCATTGATGTATGCATATTGCCGGAAGCGAGAAACCTACCATTGATGCATGGAAGCCTCAAGGTACTGAAAGGGTGTTTCTAAGTCAACTTCTTGGATAATGAGCTGATGTCGACAAGAAGTGACTCGTCGCAGGAGGGCCTTGAAGTATCCCACATCAATGACACGAAACAGGTGTACTGATTTTTGAAATGGAATTTGACTGAAGAGACAAGGTTTAGGAATGGCGGTCATGAAAATGAAGGTTTATGGTATTACAAAGGATGAATTTTGATTGAATGACTTCTCTTGAACATGTCAGCAACACTAAAGTGAATTGGTAGCATTGACCCAAAACAAAGTGATGGATGGTATGATAGACCAATGGTGTGATAACCATCAAGCTAATAACCCAACCCAAATAGTCACGATAATGGAGTGAAAGTGTCATGTTCAAGAGCGACCTGCTATCATAAAGTGGTTTTCCCCTTTTTCCCATTTTCCCAGTCATTGCTAACCAGTACCTCTTTTTTTTTATCAAGCTTGAGGAGGATAACATATGCTTGTTGTATAATTTCACCCTTCGGGAGAATCCATCGCTATTTGATGTTCTAACAAGTCTCGCGAAGGTGAAACTTGGTCTTGTCTAGATGGAAAAGTTTGTTGCTATTTGATGTTTTAATGAGTTTAACGACAAATATAACTTGTTCCTTTTCATGTTTAGAGAGTTTGAAAAGGGACAAAAAGAAAACTCCACAAGTTATTTCTCGTAAATTAATCTCTCATGCCCGAAAAAACGTAAAATAATACAAGAGAGATATCATTTCCAATTCGTTAACGAGATGGAAAGGACAAGCGCTCGGCAATATTTTCATGTTTAATAAGTATGAAAAGAGCTTAAAGAGGACTCCAAGGGGGTTCCTTTTTCGTTTTTAACAAAGCTCGAAAAAGAGATAAATGTGTGCTCTGTGGTCAAAGGTACAATTTACAATCGAGCACATTGAATTCTGTAAGTTAGTTGCAAAACCTGCTCAAAACACCACCAAATGGATTAAAAATATCTGTTTCATAGGCAAAAATAGGCAAATACTAATGTTTACTCGATTAATGAACATGAAATAAACATAAAACAAGTTTTTACCATGACATTTTTACCATTTGGAACTTACCATTTCAGTTTTGTGCTCTGAGCTAGTTTTTACCTTGATCTTCACCAGTTGATTGCGAGAGATTCTGCGGACCATTTCTCGAGCTGTCCAGACCAGGTAGGAACTAAACCTCTCTACTTTCTTTTCAAGTCATTATTGTGTCATTTCATGCAAGTTTTAGGGTTTTTTTGGGGCTCCTGGGGTTTCATTTTTTTTTCCTTGGGATCAGCGTAGGCTTTCACATCGAAAATTGCATTGAAGAGCACCCAAATAGAAGCCTGCATGCTCTGCAACGCACTGTCTTTGTGCCTTGGCTGCACTGGGTGAGTTTCCCAAGTTTGTTTTAGTTGTTTGCTTCAAAATTTGTCATGTTTTTTGTATGGAAAGGATCCTAATTAAGCTTATGATTGTGTTTTAGGCTTTCATCGGATCAGAATGTTGATTACATGGCGAGAAAGAGAGCATGAAGAACAAGACATGGTTGCCCTAAACAATCTAGGTACAGTTGAGGCCCTCAAAAACTGCGGGTTACTCAAATACTTCAAGTTGTCCGGAATGAGGCAACAAATAGAACTACTGCAATTCCTTGTTCGTGCATGGGATTCAACAGATTAGACTTTTCACATTAGGGACAAGATGGTCCCCATTACCATTGATAATATTTACTTTCTTACCAGACTATCGAGGCGAGGTGCCCCCATCTCACTTTCTGGATTTGCCCGTGGAGGTGAATCGGTGAGAGATTACATTAGACATTTTTGTCGGCCAGGTACACAACCTAGCAAGGATGGGAAAATAAACATCAGGGATGTAGGTGATTTGCCTTTGAGAATGATCCTCTTCATAATCAAAAAATTGGTTGGCAACGTGACACTACATCTGGTGAACAGATCTTATATGCAGTATGCACTGGAGTGTCTAGAGCCAAAAGTTTTCAACTGGTGCGAGGTTGTGCTTTCTTTACTGAAAGAACAACTAACTAAGGTAAAAAGTGGTAAGATGAAGAATTTCTGCTATGGTTCGATCTTAATCGCTTTTACCTTAGAGAGAATCCCATTGATGCAACCACAACATGTATGACTGGGTGTAGCTGGCCCTAGATATCCACGTATGCAGAGGTGGGTCAAATTGATGGCTCAACATGCGGGTTAGTCAAAAAACATTTTTTCCCCTGCATTTTTCAATTGGCTCGAGCGACAACATCTTGTCATCGAGGAGAACCCATATTCAAGGATGGATTTCCGTGGAGATCCAGATTTGATTCTACTAGTTGGAGCATAATGGGGTGCTATGGGTAAGTTGTTTGACCAAAGTGTTTTCTTTTCTTTTCAAGTTTCTACATGTTTTTTGTGTTTTTTTATGTTTCCAAGACTAAACTAAAATTACTCATATGCATGCAGATGTGGGTACTGTTCGACCTGTGGGACACCAACAGGTTGTAGGTGGGCCAGCATGGATAAACATTGGGAGAGTAGTTCTCAAGGACTTGGATTTGGCCGATACCTTAGTAGAGTTGCAGGATCACATAAAGGGATTAACCCTTGGTATTCCGGATGTCCAGATCAAGGAGTTATCTATGAGGCAGCAATGCCACACTATTGGTGTTCATAGCCGTTGGGCGAGGCTTTTGTGCATGATAGCACAGACTGTAACTTATTACCATGAGAACCATTAGATCTACTTAGGATGTTTTGCATGCATTTTGAGTTTTTTGGGGCAGATGACCAAACGTGTCCTGGACACAAATTTTGTAAAAACTTTTAAAATACCTATCTATTTTACTCTCAGAGTTTTCTATGGTTATATGAAATCCTATTCAACTGATGATGTGAATCGAAAATATTACCTTTAAATGTGTTTCAAATGTTTATTTAACACATAATTCACTAGAGAATCAGTTAATGTGTTAAGATTTTAAATTACATATAAAATATTTATATATAAGTCTTTTAGATAAAATTTATTTATCAATTTAATTTAATTTTGAATTCTAAAAAAGAAACAATTAAATTAATTAATAATTAATCAATTAATTAATATATAACATTTCACATAATTTTATATAACATAAAAAAAACATATATATATATATATATATATATATATATATATATATATATATATATATATATATATATATATAAATCTTTTATATAAAATTTATTTATTAATTTAATTTAATTTCAAAAATTAAAATAAAATAAATCAAATTAAATTAATTAAAAATTAATTAATTAATAAATATATAACATATCACACAATTTTAATAACATAAAAAAATAAATAAATATGTATACATAAGTCTTTTAAATTAAATTCTTTTATTAATTAAAAAATAATTAAATATTATAATATATATATATATATATATATATATATATATATATATATATATAAAATTAAATTGATTAAAAAAATTAATTAATTAATTAATTAATAAATATAAATCAATTAAGCCGACATCATAAGTTAAAGCTATATCTTTCTATTCTTCTATTAATAGCTTCTTAATTTTCTCGACTCTCTCTTCTCAAAATACAGATCTTATTGCCCTGATGATGGACTCACCTAGCTAGTCCGAAACGTCGGTTTCATAAATTGCTCACAGGTTTTCCATTAACAAAAAAGATATTGAATGTGTTCAAAAAGTCTTTCCAAAATATGAACTCTAAGGAACATACGAAAAATTGTTGGATTTCAGACAATATAAATGTTTGTTAGTTGTAGTACAACGAGTTGCAAGTCCAGCCTAACGATGATTTGATGAATGCCAAGTGAAATGGCATCAGAGAGTAGTTCAATCAACGCGCTATACTCAGCGATGTTGTTTGTCGATCAACCAATACAAATCCCTTGGAAACTCACTAACTCGCCACTTGGAGTGAAAATAGCCATGTTGCAGAAGACAAGTTCTACGTACTACGACTAGCACCATCGGCGTAACCAACAAAAGGTTCCAAACACTCTGACATCTGCAACAAATGCAAAGCGGATTACTAACTAGATAAAAATCTCTAAAAGATACATACACACATGCAATGAAAGCATATATATAGTGAGTTTTACTACACTTAATCAAGCATAGTAACGTTTGAGGTACAACCCATTTCGGGACTGTGACAATGTAATCCCATCATAATCTACTAACTCGTAGGCACCTTTTGCCAAAACACGCTTGAAAACCTAAGGACCCATCCACATTGGTTCGAATTTCCCTGCTCCAAGTTTCTAAAAGACACATACACACATGTAATGAAAGCATATATACAGTGAGTTTTACTGCACTTAATCAAGCATAGTAACGTTTGCGGTACAACTCGTTTCGGGGCTGCAACAATGGAATCCCATCATAATCTACTAACTCGTAGGCACCTTTTTCCAGAACACGCTTGACAACATAAGGACCCATCCACATTGTTTTGAATTTCTCTGCTCCAAGTTTATCAGCTTCCTGATTGTAAAGCAAGACCAGGTCTCCTTCCGAGAAGATACGAGGCTTAACATTTCTATCATATTGTTCCTTAATATGTTTCTTATGTGCTTCGTTAGCCAATGCGACATCACGGCAGGGTTTCATCCAGATGGGTTAATTCCAAGAAATGCACTTCTTCTTCAGAAGTGTCAGGTAACAGGTCAATCGTGAACTTAAGCGATGAAATTTCGGATTGTATCGATAAGATTGCTTCCAAACCATACACCAATTGAAAGGATGTGAATCCAGTTGCATTTCTCACCGAGGTTCGATATGCTCGCAAGATAGAGTACAGGATTAAGTTCCAGTTTTTCTTATGAACCCTTATCATTCTCTGCAACATCCGCTTCAGAACTTTGTTAATGGCCTCAACTTTTCCATTCGCTTGCGGGTAATAAGGGGTAGAACTATCATGTGACAGTCCTAACTTAGCAATCAACTCAGCCATCATGTGATTGTGAAAATGCGACCCATGATCTGTAACTATGGCTTGTGGTACACCAAACCGGGCAACCACATGGTTAAAAAAGAAAAGAGCAGCCATTTCACCACTGTTGTTCAATGTTGGCATCGCCTCGACCCATTTGGTAAAATATTCAACAGCGACTATAGCATACCCATGCCCCCCTACCGAGGTGGGATTACATGTCATAAAATCAATGCCCCATTTTTCAAATGGGCCAACAAAAATGACTGGATGCAATGGTGCAGGTGGTAATCTGGTTTTTCAGTCATATATTTGGTATGCGTGACAACTTCTGACAGCAATAATACAATCTTTAAATATAGTTGGTCAGAAGTAACCAGCGCGGAGAATTCTCTGTGTGGTTGCATATCCATATAAGTGTCCACCATAGGCACCTGAATGGCAATCACTCAATGCTTTCTTGGCTTCCTCATGCATGAGGCACCTCCGTAAAACCGTATCGATACCACGACGGTAAAGAGTGTCGCCAATGATCAGTAATCTTTGGCTTGGTAACGAATATGTCATTGTTTCGAGCGAGAGGTATTAGGCTGGAAAGTTTGGGTCTGGAGATAGATCAGTATATCTCCATACCATGCATCAGATAACGAAATTAGAAACAAAGATTCATCCAAAATTGATGGTTTAGATGTTGAATCAATGGAGGTTGAGGGAAGGTCACAAAGTAACTTAACGAAAACTAGAGATTTCTTTGATTTGGACTTAATGAATTCCAAATAAAATTCCTGTAAAATAACTATCCATTTTGAGTATTTTCCCCCCAGCAATTGACGTGACAAAATGTATGTCATAGGGTTGCAATCTGAAATGACAGTTGTTTTCCGTAACAGGATGTAATGGTGAAATATTTGAACAACTTGTACAGCTGCCAAAGCTAGTTTTTCAACATAAGAGTACTTACTTTCTGTATCGTTGAGATTATAGCTGAAGTAATAAATCGAATGTTCAATTCCATTTTCTTCATGAGCTAAAACCATGCCAATGGTTGTATCTGCAACAGTGAGATACTGGTAATAGTCATTTTGGTATTTTGGAGAATACATTAATGATGCTCTAATCAAGGTATCTTTAAGAGCATTAAAGGAAGCTTGCGTAACCTGGTCCCAATGAAAGGGTATCTCATTTTTCAAAAGACATTTAAAACCTTATCCATTTCAATGTAATTAGGAATGAACCTCCTCAGAAAGTTTTCTTTCCCTTGGAGTCTCTGTAACTGTAAAAGATTTGAAGGTGGAGGCAAATCCAGAATTGCCTGAACCTTTAACGGATCGAGTCGAATCCCCTCTCTAGACACTACAAATCCAAGCAATCGACCAGAACCAACACAAAACACACATTTGTGCGGATTGAGTCGTATCTTGTAGTGTCGGCACCGTAAAAATATTTCTCTCAAATGTTGCGGGTGATCAGTCCGCTTTCGTGAATGAGCAGGTAAATCGTCAAGGTAAGGTTGAACAATGTGCTTGATGTCATGGAAGGCATAATTCATTGCCCTCTGAAATGTGGCCCCAACATTTTTCAAACCGAATGGGAGTTTCCTATAGGAAAATGTGCCCCATGGACAAATAAATGTTGTTTTCGATTGGTCCTGTGGGCAGATATTGATTTGATTGTAGCCGGAAAATCCATCCATAAATGAGAATATTTCGCATCCGACACATTTGTCAATAATCTGGTCGATAAAAGGAGTAGGATAATTATCCTTTGGACATGCCTAATTTACATCCCTATAATCGACGCACACTCGAATTGTCCCTTGTTTCTTCATGATAGGAACAAGGTTGGAAACCCAGTCAGTAAGAGGTACAGGGTAAATGAAACCAGCCCGCAAAAGTTTTTCAACTTCTGCTTTAATTGCAGTGACTTTCTTTGGATGAACAGGTCACAATCCTTACCAAGACTATACACTTACATAGGAAGGACTGGGCAGAAAATCTTCCAGAAGCTTTGTGGGCTTATAGAACTGCATGGAGAAGTATTACATGACATACTCCCTATGAACTTGTTTATGCGAAGTAGGTCTTACTTCCAATAGAATTCCAGATCAAAACCTATAAAACAACAGTTTAGTTGGATCTTGACTTATCAAAAGCACAAAAGCAAAGGATGAGGCAACTTAATGAGCTTGATGAAATAAGACGAGAAGCCGTCCAGAAGACCAACTTAGTTCAACAACAAAGATCCAGATGGCATGATAAGTACATTAAAGAAAGGAAATTTCATCCAAGAGATTGGGCATTACTCTTCGATTCAAAGTTCAAGAATTTCCAAGGAAAATTTCAAACCCAGTAGCTCGGACCTTATGAAGTTGAATTTTTTTTTGACAATGGTGCAGTTAGAATCAGGACTACTGATGAAGAGAAAATCCCTCTTTTAGTGAATGGACATCGACTTAGACTTTATCAGAATCCATTGGCAAAAGAAGAATTTATCAAAATTTTCCAAGATAATTCAGAATTGAAGATGGTTGAGAAGAATTCTTCTTCTTTTCCACCTTAGAAATTTTATTTTCCTATATATACATAATAAAAATAAAAATAATATATATATAGAAATAAAGAAATATATATATATATATATAGTTTCCCCCTTGGAAAAGTCGTAAATTTCATTGATATAAGAAAATTACATATTGTAGATGTAGTTCACATATGTTATATGTGAGGCTGTTTGCCTATCAAAAAAGAAAGTATCAAAAAAAGATCTATGATTCTCCACGCAGGAAGAATATGTCTTTTGTGTTGTTCAAAAGAGATCAAAAAACTCCTCGCAGGGAGTATAGTTGTCTGTCATATATATGCAGCTAGTAAAATCGAAATATACAAATACGCTGATAATTTAAGCAAAAACTATAAACATGAGAATTAGGCTCCTCTTGAACCAATTATGCTATGTAATCCATGTATGGACGATGATAGTACGTATGGACGATGATAGTACGAGGCTTAACATTTCTATCATATTGTTCCTTAATATGTTTCTTATGTGCTTCGTTAGCCAATGCGACATCACGACAGGGTTTCATCCAGATGGGTTAATTCCAAGAAATTCACTTCTTCTTCAGAAGTGTCGGGTAACAGGTCAATCGCGAACTTAAACGATGAAATTTCAGATTGTATCGATAAGATTGCTTCCAAACCATACACCAATTGAAAGGGTGTGAATCCAGTTGCATTTCTCACCGAGGTTTGATATGCTCGCAAGATAGAGTACATGATTAAGTTCCAGTTTTGCTTATGAACCCCTATCATTCTCTGCAACATCCGCTTCAGAACTTTGTTAATGGCCTCAATTTTTCCATTCGCTTGCGGGTAATAAGGGGTAGAACTATCATGTGACAGTCCTAACTTAGGAATCAACTCAGCCATCATGTGATTGTGAAAATGCGACCCATGATTTGTAACTATGGCTTGTGGTACACCAAACTGGGAAACCACATGGTTAAAAAAGAAAAGAGCAACCATTTCACCACTGTTGTTCAATGTTGGCATCGCCTCGACCCATTTGGTAAAATATTCAATAGCGACTATAATATACCCATGCCCCCCGACCGAGGTGGGATTACATGTCATAAAATCAATGCCCCATTTTTCAAATGGGCCAACAACAATGACTGGATGCAATGGTGCAGGTGGTAATCTGGTTTTTCGGTCATATATTTGGCATGCGTGACAACTTCTGACAGCAATAATACAATCTTTAAATATAGTTGGCCAGAAGTAACCAGCACGGAGAATTCTCTGTGTGGTTGCATATCCAGATAAGTGTCCACCATAGGCACCTGAATGGCAATCATTCAATGCTTTCTTGGCTTCCTCATGCATGAGGCACCTCCGTAAAACCGTATCGATACCACGACGGTAAAGAGTGTCGCCAATGATCAGATAATCTTTGGCTTGGTAACGAATATGTCATTGTTGCGAGCGAGAGGTATTAGGCTAGAAAGTTTGGGTCTGGAGATAGATCAATATATCTCCATACCATGCATCAGATGACGAAATTAGAAACAGATATTCATCCAAAATTGATGGTTTAGATGTTGAATCAATGGAGGTTGAGGGAAGGTTGCAAAGTAACTTAACAAAAACTAGAGATTTCTTTGATTTGGACTTGATGAATTCCAAATAAAATTCCTGTAAAATAACTATCCATTTTGAGTATTTCCCCCCAGCAATTGACGTGACAAAATGTATGTCATAGGGTTGCAATCCGAAATGACAGTTGTTTTCCGTAACAGGATGTAATGGTGAAATCTTTGAAGAACTTGTACAGCTGCCAAAGCTAGTTTTTCAACATAAGAGTACTTACTTTCTGTATCGTTGAGATTACAACTCAAGTAATATATCAGATGTTCAATTCCATTTTCTTCATGAGCGAAAACCATGCCAATGGTTGTATCTGCAGCAGTGAGATACTAGTAATAGCCATTTTGGTATTTTGGAGAATACATTAATGATGCTCTAATCAAGGTATCTTTAAGAGCATTAAAGGGAGCTTGCGCAACCTGATCCCAATGAAAGGGTATCTCATTTTTCAAAAGACATTTAAAACCTTATCCATTTCAATGTAATTAGGAATGAACCTCCTCAGAAAGTTTTCTTTCCCTTGGAGTCTCTGTCACTGTAAAAGATTTGAAGGTGGAGGCAAATCCAGAATTGCCTGAACCTTTAACGGATCGAGTCGAATCCCCTCTCTAGACACTACAAATCCAAGCAATCGACCAGAACCAACACAAAACACACATTTGTGCGGATTGAGTCGTATCTTGTAGTGTCGGCACCGTAAAAATATTTCTCTCAAATGTTGCGGGTGATCAGTCCGCTTTCGTGAATGAGCAGGTAAATCGTCAAGTTAAGGTTGAACAATGTGCTTTATGTCATAGAAGGCATAATTCATTGCCCTCTGAAATGTGGCCCCAGCATTTTCCAAACCGAATGGGAGTTTCCTATAGGAAAATGTGCTCCATGGACAAATAAATGTTGTTTTCAATTGGTCCTGTGGGCAGATATTGATTTGATTGTAGCCCGAAAATCCATCCATAAATGAGAATATTTCGCATCCAACACATTTGTAAATAATCTGGTCGATAAAAGGAGTAGGATAATTGTCCTTTGGACATCCCTAATTTACATCCCTATAATTGACGCACACTCGAATTGTCCCTTGTTTCTTCATGATAGGAACAAGGTTAGAAACCTAGTCAGTAAGAGGTACAGGGTAAATGAAACCAACCCGCAAGAGTTTTTCAACTTCTGCTTTAATTGCAGTGGCTTTCTTTGGATGAATAGGTCGCAATCCTTACCAAGACTATACACTTACATAGGAAGGACTGGGCAGAAAATCTTCCAGAAGCTTTGTGTGCTTATAGAACTACATGGAGAAGTATTACATGACATACTCCCTATGAACTTGTTTATGGGAAGTAGGTCTTACTTCCAATAGAGTTCCAGATCCAAACCTATAAAACAAAATTTTAGTTGGATCTTGACTTATTAAAAGCACAAAAGCAAAGGATGAGGCAACTTAATTAGCTTGATGAAATAAGACAAGAAGTTGTCCAGAGGACCAACTTAGTTGAACAATAAAGATCCAGATGGCATGATAAGTACATTAAAGAAAGGAAATTTCATCCAAGAGATTGGGCATTACTCTTCGATTCAAAGTTCAAGAATTTCCAAGGAAAATTTCAAACCCAGTAGCTCGGACCTTATGAAGTTGAAAATTTCTTTGACAATGGTGCAGTTAGAATCAGGACTATTGATGAAGAGAAAATCCCTCTTTTAGTGAATGGACATCGACTTAGACTTTATCAGAATCCATTGGCAAAAGAAGAATTTGTCAAAATTTTCCAAGATAATTCAGGATTAGAGATGGTTGAGAAGAATTCTTCTTCTTTTCCACCTTAGAAATTCTATTTTCCTATATATATAATAAAAATAAAAATAATATATATATAGAAATAAACAAATATATATAATATATATATATATATATATATATATATATATATATATATATATATATATATATATATATATATATAGTTTCCCCCTTGGAAAAGTCGTAAATTTCATTGGTATAAGAAAATTACATATTGTAGATGTAGTTCACATATGCTATATGTGAGGTTGTTTGCCTATCAAAAAAGAAAGTATCAAAAAAAGATCTATGATTCTCCACGCAGGGAGAATATGTCTTTTGTGTTGTTCAAAAGAGATAAAAAAACTCCTCGCAGGGAGTACAGTTGTCTGTCATATATATACAGCTAGTAAAATCGAAATATACAAATACGTTGATAATTTAAGCAAAAACTATAAACATGAGAATTAGGCTCCTCTTGAACCAATTATGCTATGTAATCCATGTATGGACGGTGGTAGTACTGATAGTGTGCACCATCCCTCTGCTCCTGGATCATCCATGTACCACGAGGCCGGTTCGCAGCTTCCTTGGATAGATGATCGACAGTCTGGTTGTGCTCCCTATAGATATGGCGACAAACAAAGTGATCAAAATGTGCAATGAGTCTGTGTGCCTCTTCCAAAATAGGTCTCAGTGAATATGAAAAACAGTTTGATGTATTGTTTATCTAGTTGCAAACAATTTTGGAGTCCCCAAAGATTTGAATATTCCTGCATTGTTTCTCCATGGAAAAGTGTAGGAGATGTTTTAGAGTGATCAACTCTGCATAATTATTGGTACCCCTTCCCAGACCCATTTGTATTTTATAGTAATGAGAGTCAGAGAGGTATAGTAAAGCACCCCCCCCCACAACCTGCATCCTGTGCAGAGCCATCGAAATATGCCCAGGGGTAGTCTCGGTTAATGACCTCAGGGACAATGTTCCTATTGGATGGAGCAACATCGTCGTTAGGGATGGAGTTATAGTCGGCCAGTATGCGAGCGATAATGGAGGGCCAATATGGGATGTTATTTTGGAAAATGTAATGGTTTTGTGCGATCCAGATCGCCCAGAAGGTAAGAAGGGGTAGGTTCCTGGCCTTGTTCGGTGTCGCAATTGTCCACCATGATATCCATGCATATAAGACATATGTGCGCCTTGCCATTGGTAGTGGGAATTGATGGCCCTAAGGGTGGTATTCCAAAGGTCCACAGTGACTGGGCAAGTAAGGAAGAGATGACCGATAGTTTCTGTGTTGTTCTTGCATATGCAAAACCAGGATGGTCCATGATGGGCTCTTTTGTTCAGGTTGTCTTAAGTACCATCCACATAAACAATCTCGTTCTGGGAGGTGCCTTCAGTTTCCACAGGTGTTTCCACCAATGTTCAACAATCAGTGGTCTATGGACAACAGAGATACAGAGGTATCCTTCCTTTGGAGAGTATATACCATTTTTTGCATTGGCCCATATGATCTCATATTCCCCTTCAGATGATGTGTGATTCTGTCAATGCAGCAATGTGTTTCCCCCATTGATGATGCCAAAACTGAGGGAGGTGTAGTCTCCATGCAGTCTTCCATGCCTGTTGAAAAATGGTGGTGTGCTTTGGGTCTGCAATGTGATTGATATGGATGATTCATGAATTGTTGAGATGGGGCATTAGATCTTGTGGGAGCGTGTGTGTGTTGTCGCTACTGATCCAGGGATCTAATCCAATGCGGACCAATGAGCCAGACTGTATTTTCCATGTGATCCCATCTAAGATAAGAGGCATGGAGTTTATCACTGCTTTCCATATAATAGAAATCCCAGACTTGTTCCAGTTGGGTCAGCAGATCTAGTCCATCAAGTTACGGGAAAATATATATTTCGAATATGCCACCCTTGTCCATAAGTTGTTGGTGGTAACTAGTTGCCATCCTCGCTTAGCAGCCAGTGTAGTAGAGAAATAATCCAATCTTTTAATTCCCCATCCCCCCTATTTCTTTGGAAGTGCTAGCAACTCCCATCTAGCCCAGGCAAAAATTATCCTAGACTATTTTCCCTTCCAAAGGAATCTGCAGCAGAGATTTTGTATTCTAGAGAGTATTCCCCTTGGGATCCAGGCTAGAGACATCCAATATACAGGGGTAGCTTCGAGTACAACTTTAATAAGAACTAGCCGGCCTACTCTGGAGAGGTACTTGTGGTGCCAGATATTAAGTCTTCTCTCTAGCTTAGATATTAACCATGTCTAGTCTCCAATCTGTTATCTAAGGGGTTTCAACGGTACCCTAGGTACCTAAGACCATCATCCAACTGCAGAAGAGTAAATGGGAATCTATGGAGGGCAAACTGTGTTTCACGAGGTGTGCATCCTGAAACCATTATAGTGGATTTTAGGTTGTTGAATTCCATACCAGCAGTAGTGCAAAATATTTCCATGATATTCTGTAAGTCGATCAGATCTCCAATACCTCCATTAAGGAAGATCAACACATCATCTACAAAGATCATATGGGTCAGTATGCATCTGTCTGTAATCCTAATGCCCTGTAGTCTTCCCATCCTGTGTTCTTCCAATATGAGTCTCATGAGGCCCTCCATAATTAGCAAAAACAATAGAGGGGATAAAAGACATCCCTGCCTAAGGTCTCTTTCTGAGTGAAAGAAAGGTGATGTCGATCCATTGATAAGGATGCTGAAAGTTATGTTTGTTATGCAACACATGATCCAATGTATAAACTGAACGGGAAAACCAAGATGAGTTAAGAGCATTTTGATATATAACCAACTAGCATGATCGAAAGCTTTTGAGAGGTCTACCTTGAGAATCATACCTTTCAATTTCTTTGTCTATACAAAATGCATCACTTCTTGTGCAGTTCCTACAACTTCATGGATTTGTCGATCCTAGAGAAAGGTGAATTGTTCTAAGGAGATATGTGAGGATAAAATGGGACAAAGGCGATTGGCGATGATCTTATAAATGATTTTATAGATACAGTTACAGAGGGAGATGGGGTTAAAGTCATCAAAACAGTTAGGATTATCATATTTAGGGATGAGCGCAATGAAAGTGGTGTTGTAGGGCTCGTACATCCTCCCGGAGATTCGATAGTCTTCAATGACCTTAAGAAGGTCGTCTCCAAGAACTTCGAAAAAAGAAATGTGGAACTCGACCGACCAACCATCTGGTCCTGGACTCTTGTCTCGCTTGAACCATTTCAATGTGGCTTCGAGCTCCCCCATAGTGACCGCCTTGTTGAGGTCTAATGCATCCTCCTGATCCATGAACCAAGGAAACAATTGAGCCACTCTGATGATTTCAGCCAGTGTTGCATTAGGGGGGAGCTTTGTAGAGCTGCTTGTAGTGAGATGTGCCAAGGGAGGCTAATTGATGAAAGGTATTCACTCTGATGCCCTGCTCATTGTTCAAGTGCAAAATGGTGTTAATTGCTTTTCGTCCATTAACAAATGTGTGGTAGAATTTTGTGTTATCATCACCTTCAAGAAGCCAAATGGCTCTGCTTCTCAGCCTCCATGATTCTTCCCCATCCTTTAGGATTTTACCTCTCTGTGCTACTAAGGATGTGAGCCTTTCCTTTTGTTAAGGAGTTGTGTATCCCCGACCTTGTTCATCCTGCATATCAACAATCTCAGCTTCAGTGTATCTCAGGGTTTGTTCATCCATTAGTCTCTTGTTGTGTGCCCAACTTTTTGATAATATCTTCAGCTCATTTAAATTGTGGGCAAAACCTTCTGCTATATTCCCACTCGCTGCAGGAGGGTGGGACTTCCAATAATCAGTTACCACTTTAATGTAGTCTGCATCTTTTAACCATGTTGAGTTGAACTTGAATGGGGCTTTGGGTTTGTTCAAGCCACCTCTGACTTCAAGGTATATCGGTGAGTGGTCTAATAATCCCCCCAATCCAACCCACTGCCTATAGTTATACCCCATACTTAGCAGTCTCTCTTTAATTAGGAAGCGGTCTAGTCTTCTAGCTAGCCTATCCTCCCCTGTTCTTCTGTTCCTCCATGTGGGTTGTAATTTAGCAGATGGGATATCGATTAGGCTGTGGTCCTCCAGGACATTTTTGAAAAATGCAGATAGTGGGTCTATCTGAGCATGATGACCCCATGATTCTGAGTATCCAATAGAGAAATTAAGATCTCCTCCAAGGATAAGGTTATCCACTTGCAGTAGATTGGAGCTCAATAGATGCTCCCAGAAGTCTCCTCAGTTTGGCATGGGCCATAAATGTTGATGAGTCTGATGTCAATGCCAAGTTCAGATGAGAAGATGTCCACCCCAATATGACCAATACCTCCCCAAATGTTACATAGCTTGATAGTCCTGGAATTGTATCCCATCGCAACTCCACTTGAGCGCCTGTTTACATCAAGGGCATGAAACGACCATTGGGTAGCATGGATTCTAGGAGGTGAGTGATGGCCTCTGCTAAACCCAGGGTTTCTTGAAGGAATATGACATCTACCAGCTCAGTACTTAGAAGCCTCTAAAATGCTAGTTTTTTCTCAGGGCTAGCTAACCCCCGACAGTTGTAAGAGAGCAGCTTCAGGGTTTTCTGTGCTCTAAGAACCTGTTCTATAGAAAGATGTCGGCCCGAGACGACCTCCACCCCTGGCTGTTGTTTGGCTTTAGAGAGGGAGGAGGGTCTGCCTTGAGGAGGTTTCAGAGGGATGGAAGGGGATACTATACCAATGCTGATAGATTCATGAGGCTGTGATCGAGATAGTGATCAGAGCGGGTAGTTGTGTGTGAGAGACCCCTTCTCAGAGTCAGAGGATAGGGCAGGGGAATTCACCTAATGGATGGATGGGGGGGTGCAAGAGTAAGTTAGGGGGGGGGGGCTGTAGGGAGCAGGCCAAGGAGCGAGGAGTTGGGGAGGAAGATGCAATACCATGATGATCAATAGAGGATGATACTAGAAAATAAGACAAAGTAGAGAAATTCAAAGAGCAAGGATTAGAGAGAGGCATACCCGAAGATAGCAAAGTTTCCGCAGCCGCCCTAGCCCTGGTCAGAGGAGGAGAGGGAGGCCGATAGGGTGCATTTCCATGCTTCTTCGGATTCTCCTTGACTATCATTGTCGCTGCTACTTCAATACTGGTGCGGTGCTCAGGAACCTTGGTAGCTTTGGGTGGGATCATCTTCCCCTTGTCCACTGCCTTTGATTTTCTGTTCAGAGGGAAATCCCTAAATAAGTGTCCCACCTTGTGGCACCTCCTGCACCTAAAGGGGAACCCCTCATAATCTAGGATATGTACTCGTGAGAAATGTCTCTAGAGAAGAGTAATTTTCTCTTGCAGTCCCTCCCTAGTATTAAGATGGACCAGAATCCCTGCATATTGATGAGCCCCAAAAATGGATAATTATATGGGCTCATTCAGCCTCCTAATTCGACTTAATCCACCATTATCATTAGTTTATTGCATGTTTTTTATTATATTTATGCTAATAGAGTGAATTGGGTTAGTCATTATGCCAACAAGTCTAATGTGTGCTTTATGCAATCTTTTTGGTCAATTTAGAGACAAAATCAAAGGTTTAAATGAGCACTTGGCAGCCAAATTCATGGAGAGGATTTTTAGGAAGGTGTCCCCTTCATTTATGGGTCCTTACCTCGAATTCTCCACCATCAGCTCGGAGTTCAAGGGCCACCACATCAATTATCACAAGGGCAGCCGAGCAAGGGCTAGTAAAGGTGTTGTTAACTACAAGTTTTGGCAGCCGAGTTCCTAAAGTTTAGGAGGGTTTTTTGGGTCCTCAATTTGTATAAATAAGAAGGCTTAGGGCCTCGTTTCAGTTAGTCACTTTGTAGGCAGAAGTTAGCTAGTTTGTAGTTCGATTTTAGTCATTATTTTAGTCATTTTTTAGGCAGTAGATTAGCTCTGCATTTCAGCACACTTTCAAGCTTTCCCTTGTGGACAGTTTTTGATGTAACTATTATTTCTTGCTCAATAAAGATGAATCCAGCTTTGCACCAGCTCTAATCTCTCTTAGGAGGCTGTAGCTCTTGGGGTTGGGCCCAACACAAGTGCCCAATACCTCCTTTTTTTACTTTTATGTGTTTTTGCTGCATTCTTAGAATAAAATCTATTATTTAGATTTAAATCTTGTTTTGTTATTTAGGTTGCTTTTGATGATTAAAAAGGCTTTTCATGTTCAGATTGATTTGATAGGTTAATAACAGAGAAGACCTCCATAAAAAAGGATATCAAGCACCTCTGATCTCACCTCTCCCTCAGTGGGACTATGAGCTGGGACCAAGGCGTCCTTGCTGCCACCAAAAACACTGTCTTTGCTTCATCATGCAATTATTAGTGTTAGATTCTCATTTGCAGAAGTTGATACCAGTTGTGGTTACATGCTTAGGTTCATGATTGCTTAGTTTGCATAGTTATTTCACATGATTTCGTTGCAAATAAATTGTTGTCCATTTTCATTGCTGTTATTTAGGTCAGATTAGGTTAAAGTAGCTAGGTCCTTGATTTTCCGAGTCTTTGTTTGTTCAGTTTGAGAAATAAATTGCAGAGCACATGTATTACCTCTCTATCTACATTTCCTCCATCATATAATCTGCTCCAACCCTTAATCCATGATTCCTACCATTCATTTGCCATACTTTTCCCACCTTGCCCTAATTTCTACATTCTTGTGCATCATCGCTTCCTCCATCCTCGAAAAAATCCAATCACTCCTTAGCCCCATTCACCAAGTCCTAGACCCCTTAACACCATTATCCAACCTCCATTTCCACTTTCCCACCTTTTTTCCTCCATCAACCCTCCAAAATCCTCTTTTCGGAACATCCTGTAGAAATTACAGAACATCTTGTAGAACCCCTGTAGACTTCCTGTAGAGGCTCACGGAAGTGGTTTCTTGAGATCCGATCACTGTGAAACTCTCTGAAAGGGTGCTAGGGACCCCTTAGGCCCTCTTCTAACCTTCCCAACATCCTGCAAGCATTTCCTTTTGCCAATCCACCTCTGCATAGTCAAAAACAGTTAAAGCACATGCACAATAATTCTGCCAACTTACTCAAAAATACAAAAAGATGTTTCTTTTCAGATTTCACTTCAGAAGTAGCTTAGTCACATGAATTTTACCTTTATAAGAGTCAATGGTATTCCTTTCTGTATCTTTCATCATTTTTCTTGCACCAGTAGGGTTAGTCGGTAAAACTAGGGTTTGCATTTCCTTTCCGCTTTCAGTTTCTTTTTTCAAGTAGATTAGCCTCCTTTGAGTTAGCTTTCATCCATCAGTTAAAAAGATTCTTCTAAGAGCTCATAGAAGTTGATTAAGCTCCTAGCGGACTTGTGCCAACTGATCAAGTGACAGCTGCGGCAAGAGCTAGTACTTGTGCATACAACACCGTCGCTTCCAAGTTTGTTACGAACTACTGGGTTGATAAAATTAAAGAAGGGAGTCCCAGGAGTTGCAACATTATTGCTGCAATAGTAGGGCCCACCACCTTTTTGGCATCGTTGCCAGGGAAGCGTCAGAGAAATGGTGATTACTGCTTTTCTTCTATTTTCTACTACAACCTTCTGCTAAGTAGTTTATTTCATTTCCACAACAGTAGATTAGATCTTTCCCACTTTCATAGATTAGCATTTCAATTCCACAATTCCGTAATTTCACTTCCGTAATCGTAGCCTAGCATTTCATTCCTGCAATTTCATTTCAACAAAATAGATTAGTCATTTCCTATTTTCATTTCAATTCCACATTTTTGTTTCAGCAAGATAGAATTTAGTTAGTTGCAATTCAATCTATTTCAGTTTTGCAGGTGCAAGCAAAAAAAAAAGCAAAAATCAACAAAAAAGATTTCCTTTCATGCCTTGTAGGAGTAGAGATAAGTCAGAAAAATGTTTGCACAACACCCCCACTGTTTCACACAGCCAACCTTCTCTTCTTCGATGGCTGTGATTAAAAAGAACCCTTAAGTGGACAGCAAGACATATTTGAAGAACCTCTAGGGAAGAAAAAGAAGAAAACATTCCTTTGGAGCAAATGGCTACAAGCAGAAATGTTGGGAGCAGTACCTTATCCAAAAACGCATTTTCAAATTAGATGGAAGATTTCAAGAGCGGGATGAGGCAGTTTCTTTCCATGGAATTGGATACCTTACAGATCCAAAGGAAGCAAGAGGAAGCCAAGAGGGATTTGGACATCTTTTGTCCTAGGTGCACTAGTAATCATCCTGGGAACGAATGTCCAATGCACTCCCTAGAAGTGTGTTTCATTTTTGAAGAATACCATCCTACGAATCAGTGCCCTTCCTTGCATGGACTTAAAGCTGCATATCAGAGAGCGAAAGGAGCCACTGAATCACTCTATTATATGAACCAAAGGAGGCCACATGGACCCATACCCTACCAGCAGGGAATGCAAGGGACATCCCAGACTTATTACGACCCCTATCAAGCCACTTCCATGCCTTCTTGGGGTCCCCCTGCTCATCCTTCCTGGTCCACACCCCCTCCTTGGTCGTATCCTCCTCAATACCATGCTTCTCCAGTTGCTCATTCATTTCACTCTTATGCTCAGCCACAGCCTCAGTGGAATGCACCTCATCAGGGGTGAAGGCCCCAGTACAACACTCCTCCCGCTCCTTTTCCTCCACCACCTGCTCAACCACAACCATCGCCTCCTACTCCACCACTTGCCCAACCACAACCCCATCCACATCCATCTCAAATCTACACCTCCACTCAACTACCCGTACCACCATTTCCAAAACCATACAATGGAGTAGCTCAACCCAATTGCAAAGCTGAGGCACAACATGTCTAAATGACTCCTCTTGAGCTCAATGATCTTCACCATAGCTCAAGAAGAGTATTGCAAGAAAGAGACTATATTGACAGCATTGAAGGACCACATCCAACAAAAGGAGATTCAAAAGAGGAGATCAAAGAACCATGGGCTGCACTTAATGAAGAGAAGACATCAGAATCAGAGATCAAGAGAGCTTCCTCATGGTTACCATCAAATCCTGCATATATTCAAGAGAAAAATCAGCAAAAAGAGGAAGATGAGAAGCTCATGATAGAAGAAGATATGAAGAGTGATCCAGATCAGAAAAAGGACCAAGGATATCAGAGCTATATTGAAATATGGTTTCAGACGGTCACTAAGTTGTAGCAGTACTCTCTTTCTCAGCTATGTTTGATCCCTTCAAAGTTAGATCATTTGGTCTCTGAAATCTGGATAGCTGTCAAAGCATGCATTTCAAGCCTCCACATCATCTCGTCTCTAATCTTGATGTGCACATGGCTCCATTGGAAGTATTCTTATACTTGAAAATGATTTTGTTTTTCAAGTAGGGTAGGGTAGGAAAAAAGAAAAAAAATGAAAAAATGAAAATAAGAAGAAAATAAAAATCTAAGGTGAAAACCTCCTCGGAGGTGCCTTAGATTGGCTCATTGATTGAAAACCTCCATGAGGCGGTCAATGGGTTGGAAAGAAGAGAAAACAAAAAGAGAATAAGATCTCTGGGTGAAAACCTCCCTTGGAGGCGCCCAGGGCAGGCAATTAGGGTCAAAACCTATATGAGGCGCCCTAGTTGTTTTCAAGAAAAAGAGAAAAAGAAAAAGAAAAATAAACCTAATTTCCATTTGAATAATTGTAGGTTGCAGCAAGGACATTGCAGGTTAGGAGGATCGCTCAAAACAAAGACAGAGGAAGTTTTGTGCCTTCTACAGGAAGTTCTGTGTTTTCTACAGGAAACCTACAACCGAGCCAAAATTGATCTCCAAAGAGGACCAAAAGGCTAGGAATATGTCCATGAGGCCTGCAAGAATCCATGTTTCCATCCCTCACCCTTCTCCATCATTTTTTCCATCTCATTGTGCTTCTTTCCTAAAATCTGTGTGTTCTACAGGAAGTTCCTGTAGAAATTACAGGATTTCTACAGGAAGCTAGAAATAGATTTCAAAAAGGCAGTTTGGCGAACATGATAGCTTCCTCACGGGTTCATAAGTCCTCCTACAATCCTCAAACCTCTCTCCCATCAATTCCATGCCTGCATCACAGCCCAAGCTCATTTTTCTTACCATGCAAAAAACTGCAGAATGCTTGGAAGCAAAAATACATAGTGCTGAAATTTGTTTTTTCTCTCACGTGAAAACCGTGCATCCATTTACAAAACCGTTTTATGGGGAGTTGTATAAGGATGATGGCAACATGCCCGAGCAATTTTAGCCAATTCCGGTGCACGGTTTCCAAGAAATCAACCTCCATCACCTTCAGCCATTTTTGAATTTTCTCCATATCCGTGCATCTGTTTCAAAACCTGTTTCACGAGGAGATGCATAGGGGTGATAGTAACCCACCCACGCAGTTTCAGCTGATTCCGTTGCACGGTTTCCGAGAAATTGATCTCTGCAATCTTCAGCCATTTTCCATTTTTCTCGTAATTTGTGCATCCATTGATCGCAATTTTGCTATGGGAGGTGCATAATGATGATAGGAACATGCTCATAAAGTTTCAGATCGATCCGGTCTATCGTTCGGGAGCAATGGAGAAAACAAGTTTCTGTCCTGTGAAAATTTAGCGTCAATAGCATGAGGGTGCAGATCTGAACGTTGAAGCCAGCTCCTGCAACGTGGATCCGGTCATAGGATACCTGCACAAGAAAAATAACCATACATCAGACAACAAAAAGCTTATAGCATAAAGGATCCAGGCATGCAGCAAGGGAATGTGAGCATGTAGCAGCAAAAAAGGACCCAGCAGCACGTCGACTTACAGGTATGTGTCTAAACCAGTTCCTCTATTTGCATCAATATGATTCGAAAGTGCATAAATGAATGAAGTGGTGGGATTAAGCTGACAGTGCCTTGTCCAATTCTCTAGCGCTCAGCCAGAAGTCATGCAGCATACGTGTATAGACAACTCACGTGAAATTAAAAAAACAGGTAGTGTTGGCCGTTTGAACTCCAGTGCAACTGATTAACAAGAAGAGAACATACAGTTCATCATAGCACTGCAGTCTGCATGTGGCCACGTACACCTGGCCACCTCACTCCCTCACCATGAATCACGCCGAAATTAAATGATGCTCGGCTGAAACTCTCACCACTCTTTGTTCAACTGCGGTCACAACTGAAGCACGCGTCCACCACATCTAGATCAGTTAACCAGTGGTCCTTTGCAAGATTCCTACCTGATTTCTCGATATTTCTGCCATTTTTAAAAAAAATATCTCGCCTATCGGGCTCTACAAGAAGCGCAATTTTGTTCTACAGGAAGGATTCTACAGGAAACGCAGAAAACAACCATGCAGAAAGAAAACCTGGGATTTTCAGCGAATTTCAAGCTCTAAACGAGGTAGGATCGGGGAAACTTCTTTGTGCATAATTTGTTGGCACAAAATGGTGAATTGAACACGACATGAAATTGAAAAATGAGAGTAAAAAGTCTGCCTGCATGATTCACTAAGTTTACCCATTTTTTTTCTTCTGCATCCGAAATCTCCTCATCAGTTTTAAAAAAAGAAAATAAAAAAATTCCCTTGCAAGGAAAGACATGCAGCAGTAGAGACCAACCTGTGTGTGTGGAAAAACTTGAATTTACATATCTATCAATGTGTTGAAAAAAACCAATGTCCTTATGCTCTGCTCTGTAAAGAAAAATTTCTTTCATAAACAGACAGACCAATTCTAGGTGACAACAGTTTTAACACAAGGGAATTACTGCCATTTGATGTTGTAAGGAGCACATGAAGAATTCCTTATTTGGTCTCAGAAAAAGAAGAAAATTCAGCTATCCTCTGTCGCAGTGAAATGACTGTTTCCCTGAACAATTTTCTTTTTTTAAAAAACACAAACTCAACACCATGCCAACTGAAGAAATTGAGAAGAACATTGATGAGGGAGCACAAGACATTCAAGTAGAGGGAAAAACAGAGGAAGAACAGAAGGAAAAAGAGGAATTTGACATGACCGCTGAGCATGAGACAGAAAAGGAGACAAAAACAAAAACAGAGAGGGCGAAAAAAGAAAAAGGTTGGGAAGAAAAAGGCCAAGAAAGCCCAAATGAAAGTTATCACAACCAAGGCAACCACACAAAAATTAAAAGGAAAGACACATCCAGCCAAGCAGACCGAAACCGTTTCTACAGGAAGCATGAGAACAGTCGACACTGGACTTTCTACAGGAAGCATGGAAATAGAGCAGCAAAAGGGAGAATTCACCCAAGATATTGGCTAGGGAGGTAGCAACTGTGCTTGCTGCCTTATGCACATCTCCCAAGAAAAAAAGGAAGAGAAAGAGGCAAACCTCCATGTACTTTAAAGTGAGGAGGAGCACACAGATCAAAGTAGGAAAACCCTAGCCACAGTCAAAGGAGCAAATTGTCATTAAGGACACAACAACTAAACAAAAGGAGGAGTCTCATTCAAAGATATCCATCACCTATGACTAAGGAAGCCAAAAACCTTCACTTGGAGAGAGAGAATTCAGATGATGGACTCAAAGACAGCTCTATAGGAAGCTGAGAAGTCTCTACAGGAAACTCGGGCTAAGCTAAGAGAGATTGAGAAATTAGAGGAAAAGGCGGCCAAACAATCAGAGGAAGAATGAAAGACAAGGAAACATCTGATGAACAGCAAAGAGAGGATGAGTTGCAGGCTGAGGTTGAGGCGCTAAAAAAACTGTTACAAGAAAAGGAGCACAGGCAGTGGGAAGAAGCAGAGAGAAAAGCATGGTTTCATGACCGAGAAGAGGACATCACTTCAGAAGCTTGGCATGACAGGGAGGCCACTAGGGCCATCAAAGATGAAGAGACAGATTAGTTGCTCAAAGGATGAGCAACACTTTCAGTAGGGGGTGACGATGAGCCCCAAAAATGGATAATTAATATGGGCTCATTCAGCCACCTAATTCGACTTAATCCACCATTCTCATTAGTTTATTGCATGTTTTTTATTATATTTATGCTAATATAGTGAATTAGGTTAGTCATTATGCCAACAAGTCGAATGTGTGCTTTATGCAGTCTTTTTGGTCAATTTGGAGACAAAATCAAAGGTTTAAATGAGCACTTGGCAGCCAAATTCATGGAGAGGATTTTTAGGAAGGTGTCCCCTTCATTTATGGGTCCTTACCTCGAATTCTCCACCATCAGCTCGGAGTTCAAGGGCCACCACATCAATTATCATAAGGGCAGTCGAGCAAGGGCTAGTAAAGGTGCTGTTAACTACAAGTTTTGGCAGCCGAGTTCCTAAAGTTTAGGAACGCTGTTGGGGTTCTCAATTTGTATAAATAAGAAGGCTTAGGGCCTCGTTTCAGTTAGTCACTTTGTATGTAGAAGTTAGCTAGTTTGTAGTTCGATTTTAGTCATTCTTTTAGTTATTTTTTAGGCAGTAGATTAGCTCTGCATTTCAGCACACTTTCAAGCTTTCCCTTGTGGACAGTTTTTGATGTAACTATTATTTCTTGCTCAATAAAGATGAATCCAGCTTTGCACCAGCTCTAATATCTCTTAGGAGGTTGTAGCTCTTGGGGTTGGGCCCAACCCAAGTGCCCAATACCTCCTTTGTTTACTTTTATGTGTTTTTGCTGCATTCTTAGAATAAAATCTGCTATTTAGATTTAAATCTTGTTTTGTTATTTAGGTTGCTTTTGATGATTAAAAAGGCTTTTCATGTTTAGATTGATTTGATAGGTTAATAACAGAGAATATCTTCAGAAAAAGGCTATCAAGCACCTCTGATCTCACCTCTCCCTCAGTGGGACCATGAGCTGGGACCAAGGTGTCCTTGCTGCCACCAAAAACACTGTCTTTGCTTCATCATGCAATTATTAGTGTTAGATTCTCATTTGCAGAAGTTGATACCAGTTGTGGTTACATGCTCAGGTTCATGATTGCTTAGTTTGCATAGCTATTTCACATGATTTCGTTGCAAATAAACTGTTGTTCATTTTCTTTGCTGTTATTTAGGTCAGATTAGGTTAAAGTAGCTAGGTCCTTGATTTTCCGAGTCTTTGTTTGTTTAGTTTGAGAAATAACTTGCAGAGCACCTGTATTACCTCTCTATCTACCTTTCCTCCATCAAATAATCTGCTCCAACCCTTAATCCATGATTCCTACCCTTCATTTGCCATACTTTTCCCACCTTGCCCTAATTTCTACATTCTTGTGCATCATCGCTTCCTCCATCCTCGAACAAATCCAATCGCTCCTTAGCCCCATTCACTAGGTCCTAGACCCCTTAACATCATTATCCAACCTCCATTTCCACTTTCCCACCATTTTTCCTCCATCAACCCTTCAAAATCCTCTTTTCGTAACACCCTATAGAAATTACAGAACATCTTGTAGAACCCATGCAGACTTCCTGTAGAAGCTCACGAAAGCGGTTTCTTGAGATCTGATCACTGTGAAACTCTCTGGAAGGGTGCTAGGGACCCCTTAGGCCCTCTTCTAACCTTCCCAACCTCCTGCAAGCATTTCCTTTTGCCAATCCACCTCTGCACAGTAAAAAACAGTTAAAGCACATGCACAATAATTCTGCCAACTTACTCAAAAATACAAAAAGATGTTTCTTTTCAGATTTCACTTTAGAAGTAGCTTAGTCACATGCATTTTACCTTTCTAAGAGTCAATGTCATTCCTTTCTATAACTTTCATCATTTTTCTTGCACCAGTAGGGTTAGTCGGTAAAACTAGGGTTTGCTAGGGTTTGCATTTCCTTTCCGCTTTCAGTTTCTTTTTGCAAGTAGATTAGCCTCCTTTGAGTTAGCTTTCATCCATCAGTTAAAAAGCTTCTTCTAAGAGCTCATAGGATTTGGCTTAAGCTCCTAGTGGACTTGTGCCAGTTGATCAAGTGACAGTCGCGGCAAGAGCTAGTACTTGTGCATACAGCACCATCACTTCCAAGTTTGTTATGAACTACCGGGCTGATAAAATTAAAGAAGGGAGTCCCAGGAGTTGCAGCATTATTGCTGCAATACTGGGGCCCACCACATACGCCATGATGCCTGTGGTCAGGTATGATTTATGATGCTCCAAGCAGGTGCCCAGGGAATTCCTAATGTGCCTAAAAATGTCCGCTGACCAAAAGTGTAGAGGCAGACCTGGTAGTTTGACCCACAGTGGTCCAGCGCCCAACTTCTCTCTCTCAGGGTCGAAAAGAGGGTTCCATCTTTTAAGGAGCAACGGGGCTCGTTCAATGTGCCAGAAACTAGATAAAACCCAATTGGTGTGTTCAGCTCTGGAAAAACGCAGTGCAAACCATCCCCGCATGAAAGTTTGAATGAAAGGAAATTCATCCATGTGGTGCCCCCAAATTTCTGTAGTCCATTGTCTAGGCCTGGACATGGTGTAGTTCCTGCCTCAAACCCTATCCACCAAGAATCTATCAACGGTGTCCATGGTTTCGCCCCACTGGATATCCTCCCCCAAGTGACGTGAAATATCCTGGGTCCTGATCTTTACACACTTCGGCTTCTTACCCCGCCTGTGGCCCTTGTCGATATTATCTGCCCGAGGGGCGCTTTGATGTGGGTTCTATGAATCTGATCCTAGCCCAGAAGGGTTCTCTTCCAAATTGGAGGGATGCCTGCAAAGCAACCAGAGGTGGGAGTCGTGAAAACGGTGCAAGAGGGGTTTCTTGTGGAAATACCGAGGGTCCTCCAGAAGGGGCAGATGAAGGGTGTTGTGAAGCGGCATGCGGAGGGTGTGGTGGATAAGCCAAGGAGTCAATGGTGTAGTTAGGTCCTATGCACCTAGCCAGAAACTGTAGGGTTGATGGCAATGGGGGGGGAGTAGCGGAAGCCGATCATGTGAGGGGGTCTTCAGGTAGGGAAACGACCGGGCAGGAGGGACTTGAAATCAATGGCAAAGGCACGAGGACATCTAGCAGGTCACTACTATGGGGGAAACATTGTCAAAAGGGTCATCGGAGTAGTCAACCTGATCGAGCTCCATACCTAACTTCCCGAAAACGACGTGCCAGCTGCCACCGAGAACTACAAATCATTGTCGTCATCACTGAACCGCTTATGGAGGGGAAACAGGAGTAGGCAATTTCATGAGTGCTAAGAGTAATCAACAACGGGAGGTAAATGGGATCAAGCAGTAATCACAAGCGCCAAGAGTGAATGACAACGGGGAGTAGTTGAGACGGTTCCGTGGGGGATGGTCAGACACCGACAGGCGAGCAAGTTCTATAGGGATTCAAAAACCCTAGCTCGTATCAGGCATCGACCGGGAAGAATTCCATAACTCCATCCTCTCTCCCTAGGAAATCCTATTTATATATATAATAATAATAATAGTAATAATAATAATAATGTATAAACATGGAAACCAACATGTTGTTGGCATGCTTATACAGAAAATTTGAAGTGAAAACCAACTCATGTTGGCACCTTAAATTTTCTCTTTTTATAAAAAGAAATTCCCTTTCCTAAAGTTTTTTTTTTCTCAGCTACATAATTAGTAACTTTCTGCAGCTCGGACAAGTTTCTGCAACTCAAACAAGTTTCTACAACTCTAATAAGATTTTTGTAGCCAACTTGACAGGAACACTTAGTGACTCGAATTGAAGAATAATTGACAGTGAAAAGTACCTGCAGAAGATATCAAAGGAAAAATAAGGTTAGAAAATTAGTCAAAGGTATGTGATACTTTAATTTTACAATGAGGATTAATATATTGCATATATGAACTAAGAGGACATAGCACTGTCGAAATAAAACGAAATCATTGCAAAACGTGGGTGATGGTCGCTTGTCAAAATCATCATAATCCACCATTTGAACTCCTGTCTTGTCCCCATTCTGAATCTATTGAAGTAATCGTCGAATCATTATTTTGAATGCGCTCTAACGGTTAACTCATTTCTGCAGCCTTCATTATAATTCACTTGTTCTCTCATTTCTTTGAATTCACCTAGCCTCTCCTCCGCCATTGAACAAAACCCTACCAACACCATTTTCCCTATCAAGTAAACAGTCCTTGAGACGAAGCATCTTCCATAATGGGTGTTATTGTCTGAACAAAGCCAACATGAAATAAGTTCTTGGAAGGATATCCTTAGGCCAGGGAGCTGTTGCAGAAAGTACAATGGTTATGATTGATAAATAAATTTGATGGTTTCCATTGGGAGGTAACGAAAACTTTTGCACATTCTTTGATGGAACGGAGGTTGAAATAGGAGACATCAAATTCACTAACAGAGTCCCTGATTGTAGAAACTATTGAATTACCCAGAAGTGGAGAAAAATGGTTCAAAAACAGAGGAATCAATGGGGAATATTGGAAAGTCTTCTTGAAAAACCCAAACATGCACACCACCATCTTCAAAAAAGGTATTCCTAGTACAACCCTTAAGAGTAAATGGAGGAATTTGCTCCTTGTACTTCAGAAATTTATTACTTATGAAGGTTGATTTGGATACCTGTTTTTCTACCACGTTAGGATAATGATGAATTTTCTTGAGGAACGTCAACTGAATCTTCCATATTTTCTCTTGCATAGTCTTCAGAAAATGTCCATGAATGTTCAAAAGAAAATTCAATTCATAGACAATACCATGTACCATCATGGATTGATAAAGATCTTGATTGAGTTTCACCTTCAGAGTATAGGTGACAACTGGGAAAATTTTCTAGTAAGGAATCATTTTGAAGAAAGAACTCCTAAACAACCCAGTGGTAGTAGAACCCTCAGGGGAAGGAAGAGAAAAATGGAAACAATAAAAGAACAAGAACCCCAGTCTCAGCAAGAATTATCAGAGGATGAACTACCCATAGTAGATATTTTGCAGAAAATGAAAAAAGGGAATCTTAGAAGAAAGAAAGTTGGCAAAGGAACAGAGGATTTATCCCAAACCAAGATCCTTCCTCAGAAAGAGAATCCAAAAGCTAAAAAGAGGAAAACTCAGGGATTACCGACCTCGGGTCTAAGAAGAAGTACCAGATTGAACATGGTGCAACAAGCAGTCTCAGGAGTATAATATATCGATCTTGAGGCAAAGGAGCCAACTAAAGACCTTGAAGACTCTCCAGAAGTAACACCAAAATTGTCACCAAGGATGTCATCACCCCCTTCATTTCACCTCCAAGAAGTCCCATACACAGTCCAGGTGTTGATCCTGTTCAATAGGAAATTTATGAATATATAGAGTCATTATAAAGGAAGGAAGCAACAACTAAAGAGTCAATCCAAAGTCCAGGAGAAGGAAGTAATCAATTCAATGAGCCACAAGAACCTTCAACATCTAATGTTTTAAAGCAAGATATCTTTTGAGTTGGAGACATTGAATAGATACCTAAAAAATGAAAACTAGACATTGAAAGCATAGAATGGAATTCAAATTTCAAAGAGCAACAACCTTATTATTCACTTGAGTTTATGGTACAAAAAGAACAAGAAGTTGAAGAAAGAAAATAGGGCAATGCAAAGAGAAATCATCAACCTAAAATATAAAATCCTCATGAAGAAACCAAGAATGCCAGTGGTTGCCAGAAAGAAGAAGAAATTGAATCCTGAATGTGATAACCAGAAGACACAAGAGAATGACAATAATGAATTGTATGAGGACATACAAAACCACCAGCGTGGGGGAATGTAGAGTCTAAGGACTGCTTTACCTTGACACCCTTTTTACCTATACTTCTTCCTTTTTCCTATTCCTATCACCTAAATAAATGCAATAAACATTAGGTTTTGTTAAGGTACGAACTTACATGTCCTATTTTTCATATTTTGTCTATATACCTTATTGTTTTGTTAAAGTTTTCATTGAGCTATGGAATTGACCTGATTCTGCAGCTAATCCACAGATCCGCAGCTACCTCCATTATTGACAGGGTTCGAGTGCACCAGCTCAGCAAAAGAAGATATGGATAGATGAGGAATGATCCCCTCATGGATTCTTTCCTATTCTCTCGAGCCAATCCTTCAAGAAAATCGCATTGTAATACGATCAACCTCAAAGTCAACTGCAAGATCATATGCCGGAATAGAGTTCGAATTCCATGAAATATTATCGATTTGCTTTTCCAAATAGCAAATCGATGATTAAGCGATATAGTTTGGTTTAATAGGGATCATAATGAAGATACATAGGCTTAAAACTCTCATGTTGTTATTTGAAGAAATGTTATAAGAACAATGACCGCTCTATGTTTTGGTGCACGCCGCTGTATGTAAATTTTGAAGAACATCCTGTCAAAACTATTTGCGATTAATAGAATTTGGTTCATACTTTCCATGCTACGTTGATTAAATATTGTTGATTGTCTCGTGGAGGGCCCCTACGTCCAATTCAAGTCTTTGATCCATTGAAAATAGATTTCCTTTGATTTTTTAGAGTTAAATTATGGATGCTCTGTTTTATGTTTTAAGATGCAGTCTAATGGAATTTGCGATTAAACTGTTATCTGCATCAACAATTTCATTTGCTTTCTACCTAGCATAATTCGGTTATTTCATTTTCTTTCTACCTAGTACAATTTGATCATTTCATTTGCTTTCTACCTAGTATAATTTAGCTATCTCATTTCACAGTTTGGTTGTTTTCTAGCTTATCAATTTTAGTTCTTGTTTGAGTGAAGTTGCAATAGTTAAAGAGTGACAATCTTTTTCTTGGCAACTGAATTCAAGCATCATTCATTTCCAATTCGATAGAATATATCTATTTTGTACATTCTTTCATAGTTAGTCTAGTTTGGCTGCAACATAAAATTCAAGATAAAATAAAAAATAGTCTAACAGAGTAGAGTTTAGGATCACTCTCCAACCATCCACAAAACTTGATTCAATTGAGATTAATTTTAGAATAACTAGCTAACATATTTTAGGGACAATACTCTAATATAGACAGTAATATCATCTCCATATTAATTCTAAATTTAGACCTTAACAATAACCTAAATATCTTAATGACATAAAATAACTTCTAGCACATACAGTGTACTTGTGCTTCATCAGTATACTTGCCCTGGTCGATAATTTATGCTGACAATTTAAGAACATTAAATTGGCTAAACATTTTGGCATCGTTGCCGGGGAAGTACAAATAGAAGTTAAAAAAAGAAGAAGAGAAAAATCATCAATTCAAAACATGATATGCGTAGGGATAGATAATCTAGAGGTATATTTGTAGGATGAAGATGAAGCTTAATTCCCATAAATCCACTCACTTCACCACGACTTCGAAATTCCACACCACCTACTCAAACTTGAATTCCATTTGCAGGTCAACAAAGACTTCTTGAAGTCTCAAGATCATAAATCCAATCCAAAACTTCACCTACTTCATCTACTGAAGCTGTAATTGAAGAAAATCCTACATCCCCAACTATAGGAGTAGTTTTTCTATCCTCCATTGGTGAACAAATTCTAGGAGAAGAATTAGAAATTCCTAGTGAAGAAGAGGAACAAGAAACTTATTTTGGCCACCCATTGATAGAGGAACCAAAAGAATCAGAAGAACCTTACATTAGTTCTGAGGAATCTGTCATGGCTGAAGAAGGGGAAGGAGAGGTACACAATGTCAATGGTGAGGAAAATAGGATTGGAGGAGGTAGAGGTAGAGGAGGAGGTGGAGATAGGAATAGAGGAGGGGGTAGAGGTAGAGGAAATCAAGATCCTTTTGGATTTCCTATTTTCGATGAAGATACAACCCTCACAATGAAAAATATTTCACCTTCTATTCTTCCTAATTTCCACGGAAAAAGAAATGAAGACCCAAAGACATTTCTCTTCGAATTTGAAGTATTATGCAGATCATATGATTATCTGCATGATGCTCAAAAACTGAAATTGTTCCCTGCTACCTTAAAGGATTCAACATTAAAATGGTTCATGAGTTTAGGAATGAATTCTATAAGAACATGGGCACAAATGAAAGAGGCTTTCTTAGGCAAATATAGAGATTAATATATGCCTAGTAACCTTAAAGATGAAGTCTTAAAAATGAAACAAAAGGAAGATGAAATGAAGACTTAGTAGAGAGGTTTGTCTATAATATTAAAAGAGAAAAAATGGATAATTTGGATGAGGAAACTTTGAAAGCCCTCCTGCTCAAATCTATCAAAGATGAATGGATCGATCTCCTTAATTTAACAGGGAAAGGAGATATTTCTCAATTACCATTTGCAGATATTTTTGATCTATGTGTACATATCTCAAGGGGTAAAGCATGAGTTGGAATGAGTCCTAGAGACCCTCTCTTATCAAGAATTAATAAATCTGCAGCTGGGACAGTCAGGAGGTCAAAATTAGGAATATTTCTTGATACTTTCAAGAAAAATATTTTAGGGAGTCTAAGTGAACAGATAGACACCCTTAAAATATAGAATACGCAAAAATTTGAAAATGCTGCATTATCCAATTTCTGTCCTAGATGTCAGAAGAAGCATCCTCTAAGAGAGTGTCCCTTAGATTCAAAAGCTATAGAAACTTGTGTCATGTGTACAAATAACCATGATACTAAGGAGTGTCATTCTTTACCAGGTCTCAAGGCTATATTTAATGATGGAGGAATACCAAAACAAGTAGAACCTCTTTACTTTATAGCCAAGAGACCATGGAAAAACTCCCAACCAAATCAACCACAAGGCTTCAGACCACAACAATTTGCTCAGTCTTCACAAAATAATTGGAATCCATCTTGGCAGCCTTGGGCTCAGCCACAATCATAATCTTGGAATCAAGGATGGCAAAACCATTATGGGGCTTATGCTTGATATCAAAAATATTCACCACCCTATCTTCCACCACAATTCCTACCCCAATCTAATCAAATTCCTCAAGCTAATAAATTACCTCAAGTCTAAGTTCATAGTCAAAATCCACAGCTCTTCCTACCATTTGCACAAAAACCAAATCAACTACCCTCTCAACCACTTCCAAATCCTAATAATAAAATGTCACAATAACCTGTGTACAACATGGAAGGGAAAAATCCTCAAACTTATGTAATAACTCCACTAGATCTAAATAGTGTTCAATTAAGGTCTGGAAGAGTATTGCAAAGAAAACCCCTTGTTGTTATTCAGGAGGAAAGAACAAATCTTCAAAAACATAAAAATCAATCTGAAGAAGGAGAGACCTCTCTCCCTCAAAAAGAGAATAATCAAACATAAAATGTTCCAATAAATACTCCTATTATAGAACAACCCTTGGTATAAATTAGACCACCTTTCCCTGAACGGTTGGAGATTGATGAAGAAGTAGAAAAACAAATTACATTGCCTAATTATAATATCATGGATGAATTAAGAAATGTCTGTATTATTCCTTGATTACAAGCCAAGTCAATTTTAATCACAAATGTCATTCCAAGTGCTCTCTCAACAACCTCAACACTACTACCAAATGCTTGATATTCTCTTCCACATTTTTAGAATATACCAATATGTCATCAATGAACACAAAAACAAACTTGTCCAAATACGGACGCAACACACTATTCATCAAGCACATAAATGTAGTGGGAGCATTAGTTAAACCAAATGGAACTACAACAAACTCATAATGCCCATAATTGGTCCAGAAAGTTGTGTTGTAGATGTCATCCTTTAATGTGTACCTGATGATATCCGGATCTCAAATCAATCTTTGAGAACATTGCTGCTCCCTTCAACTGATTGAACAAGTCATCAATCATCGGTAACATATACCTTTTCTTGATGGTCACTTTGTTCAACTGCCTGTAGTTAATGCACAACATAATATTACCATCCTTCTTCTTCACAAACAGTGTTGTTGTGCCCCATGGTGATACAATTGGCCTAATTTATCCCTTGTCTAACGTTTCCTTCAACAACAACTTCAACTCTACCAAGTCAGGTGTACATATCCTGTAAGGTGCCTTTGATGTTGTAGCTGCCCTTGCCACCAACTCAATAGAAAATTATACTGCCCTGTGAGGTGGAAACTCTGAAATATCTACAAGAAATATATCCTGGAATTGTTGTATAATTGGGTGCCTGCTCAAAACATCTGCATCATCAACTTCCTTACCTTTGTCACTATAAATGTGCACTACAAAAAACACATACCCTTTCCTGCGACTATGCTTGTCCTGCATAGCTGTCACCGTTCTAACTGATGCTGCTTTCTTCTTACCCCGCAAAACTCTTTGTTCCCCATTGTCATCCAAGCTCTCAATGGCTTTGTCATAACAATCCAACTTTGTTCTATGAAGGTACAACCAATCCATGCCCAAAAGCATATTGTATGATCCCAATGGAAATACATTCACATGTGATAATGTAGGCATACCATTCAAATCAAATGTACAAGCTCTTACCCAGTGATGAACTCTCTTCTTGGTACCTTTAGCTAACTACACTAACCAATAATTTTCATGCACTTATTTATTCAAACCGCACTTATCAACTAGGTAAGGATTAACATAACTATAAATAGATCGAGGGTCAATCAAAATAGAAACAACTTGAACACAAATCTTACCGTCCATATCAATCATATATTTTTGATGATCTACCTGTCTGTTATCTAGCGTTGCATAGATCTGAGGAATACTCTGCCCAACATCTCCCACAGTTTGTGCCTCTTGAGAATTGTAGATCTGTGGCCTACCACCATGATGTTGTGGACAATCTCTCCTACGATGATCCTTTCCACAAGTCCAACATTGTAAAGGCTTCCAACCTTCATCCTTATTCTTCTCCACAGATCGAAGCCCCATTCCTCTGTTAGATGCATTGAACTTCTTAGATGGTGCTGCATTCTCTTTATTACATGCATCTTGAGGTCTTTCCCACTTCTTGTCCCATTTTCCTCTGTTCTTTGCATTACCTTTTCAGTCTGCTTATTCTCAGACCTACGCTTTGATTTCTCATAGCAATGCTTTAGATTTCAAATGGCCTCTTGCAATGATCCAAGCTCATCAAAATCAATCCTACCTTCGAATGCAATCGATAATCCACTAATGAATCTTTGAATCATGGCCTTCTCCTCCTTGAGGTAAGGCATATACCTCAATAGCTCCAAGAACCTACTAGTGTACTCCTCATTTGTAATCGATCCCATCTTTAGCTCATAGAATTCCTTTGCCCTGTAATCAAAGTATCTTTATGATAGGTACTTCTTCTTGGATAGTCTCTCGAACTCACTCCAAGTCAAGTCCTCCTCATGAATACCTCCGACATTCTTCACATATTCCCACCAAATATTTTCTTTACCTTTGAGACTGAATGTAGCTATTCTAGATTTCATATTCTCTGAGTAATCATGCAACTTGAAGAACTTCCTCGTACCAAGCAATCATGCTTCTACATCCTGTGACTTTTTCATCTCTCCATCAAATGTAGGTGGATTTTATTTCTTAAATTCATCTGGAAAGTATCCCCTATCACTCCTTCTGTAAGGATGATAACGATGATAACCATAATGCTTATCAGAACCAGAATTAAAGTAGTATCTGTGTCCGTCACCTCTCCTATCCAGAATATCCAACAACCTGTCATCTCTCACTGTGTCGTCTCTATTCGACCTGTGACCACCATGAGACCTACTGCCATATGCCCCATTAGTTCTATCCTCCTACTCATCACTGATTTGAAGGGGTCACTGTCACTGCAATTTTGAAAAACTCTGAAGTATCACTGCGTTTACCTCTACTTGTTTCTCCTGTTCATGTATGATTATGTCATTGTCTGCCTTACAACTCGTTATTTTTTCCTTTAAGCTTCTCATTGTGTCTACCAAATCAGAAGAGTTCCCAACACCACGTTGCTCATTTGATCCATAGGGAGAGTCTTGGGAATTGTAGTCTACCATCTTGTTAGTCATCTTTGATATTCTTCCTACAAGGTATATCATGTCAGCTGAACCAAATCACAATAAACCAACGTACCTTAGCATAGTTAGGGGAGGATACCTCATCTACAAGATCAACCAATCAACGTAATACATGCATAACATAATCATGACAACATATATACATATAATTCATAAGCATACAACCATATAACTATCATTCTATCTAGAGTCCAATCATCAATGCATGACCATATCAACTACACATATCATGCCCTCATGCATGGCAACAACCACCACATCACTGTACACTTGACCACACATGAATACTAACACGCATAATAAACCATACACTCATCAAGACACACGCAAAAATGACACCATCAACTTCCCATGGAGACCTCACTGCAACCATAACCCATACCATACAAATGCAACAACCACACGGTCCTACAACACAAGAAAGACATATGCAACTAACATGAATGCATGACCAACACGCAACACATCTAGTCCTAGGGCTGAACCATGCTCTGATACCACTATGTAACACCCTCCTCCCACATCTACCCAAGTAACTGGCCAACTAGGGTAAACATGTGACTAGAAGTTACTATGATATGATTCGACCTCCTAAGTCACCTTAAGGAAGTGGAACCAACAAAAACACACCATACATACCTTCCACAATAGCAAGAGGACTCCCACGAACCATCCCAGCCTCTTAGGTAACCAGTCCCAGGGTCCCACTGAGTTTTTAGACCATTAAACCCCCAAATTCTCCCTTTATATGGGTAAGCATGCATATAGGAGTCTCCATACACCCACATAGCATGGGTATGCGTGCATACAGGGACTTTTTTGCCCAGTGTTGTGCTTGCGTCTTCAGGATTTGAGCCACTTTTTTAGGCACAGAGCCCAAGTCACTGCCCATAACTCAATGACACTTTCAAAACTGAAATATAATAACAGAATAAGGATACAAATGCAATTACTTGAACAAGGAATTGAATGGATCCCTACTAGCCATGACAGGTATTTCGTCAAACATGTCACAATTATGTAATCTACAGGTTAAACAACATATCTGAGCATAGGGGTCTCATACTCATCAGAGAATCACTAGGAAGTATTGATGCCTCAATACATTGGTTTTATTTTCATCCATTAGGCCATAGATACATTTCATTTACAAGTAAAAACATGATGAGAGCCATACATAGCCATTGTCATAATACATATTCATAACCAGCATAATAGCAACATAAATACTAAGGAAATCGCAGCCATATCATCCACATATAAACCAAAAATAATACTCATGAAATAACAAGGAAAAATAACCTCATATTAATGATGCAAAGGCTAACTAGTTGTGGGACTTCCACAAACAACCCAATCGTAGACATGGCTGAGCCAAATCTCTCTTCAGCCATTCACCTACATGACATATTCCAAGCATGAATGCGGGATATAATACAACACATCAATCAAAACCATCCAGGGCTTCTAGAAGACAAACCAACTCAAACCATCAAACAGTGATTCCACCTCATGATCAGACATCACAAAACCAACACGAGATTGGTCTCTACCCAAGCCTTCTAGGGCTTAAGAGAATTTGTTCCAACCAAGGCTTCTAGGACTAGTAACTCAACCCACAACTGTTGTCACGCTTCGAGAGTGTTTTTCCAACCAGGGCTTCCAGGACTAGTAACTCAACCCACCAAGGGCTTCTAGAGCGTTTTTCCAACCAAGGATTCCAGGACTAGTAACTCAATCGAAGCTGTTAGACGGTTTCGAGAGCTTTTGTCCAACCATGGCTTCCAAGAACTAGTGCTCAAACCAAGCTAAAGGAAACATGAGAACCAACTAGAAAAATAAAGAAATGAATATCCAAGAAATGGCAAGGATAGGAAAATCCACTATCAATCTAGGAAATCCTCTATGCCAATGGCATATCATGACCAATAAAACAAATACATATGCCTTGCATGCCAAACTAGTGAGGAAAACAGACATTCAACTCGGTACCTGCAAGCAAAACCCATTGTAGTTGCTGATCCCAATGCCCTCTTGTGCTTTCTTGCTCTTCCTTTGCCTTCTTGCTCCAAAACTCCAAGTATGCCACACTCTCCAAGAGTGCTCCAAGAAAACTCTAAGTGTCCAAGAGTATGAGAGAGAGAGAATAGAGAGAGAGCTCCAAAATTGAACTGACAAAAGTCTGTGTACTGATTCTCAGAAGCTTTTTTATTAATGAGGCTTGTATTTTCTTCATTTTCCATTATTTTCCTTGATTTTCATCCTCACATGCAACCTGTGACCTTTCACCTCCATTTCTCCTAATTTCCATTATTTTCACAAATAAATGTGCCAAAATTCCATTTTACCTTTCCAAAGCCTTTGCCATTGCCTTTGCCAATTTCCTTAGCCATTAATCAATCATCAATCATCCCGACCACTATGCGTTTACCCAACATTTAGCTTGGAATACTTTTATTACATGGATTTTTTACCAAGGCTGTTACACAGTGACTATAGCTAGGTGCTTTAAAGAAGTCTTGGATAATTTTCTTGTCGCCACTAGTGGACTAACCAATTAATCTAAATCTCATATTTTCACTTGGAACATTTTAGTGGGCCCATGTCTCTAAATCGGTGTGATTTTTGGATTCAATGCTATTGAGGGATGCAAAGATTCCAAATACATGGGGATATCTATATGTTTTAAACCTCTCTCCTCTCAAGGTTGGGAACTTGTCATTTATAAGATTAAAAATAAGCTGGAGTCGTGGGGTTCCTGATGGATCACTCTTGCCAGCCAAACTATTCTTATTACATTTTTTCTATCAACCATCCCTCTATACCAGTTCTCTAACTTATTGGCTCCTCAATCCATCTTACATTCTTTAGGGAATATCGTTTGCAAATTTATTTGGTAAGGAAGAAAAAGCTCCACCAAAAAATTCCATATGATAAATTGGGCCACAATTTGCTCCCCAAAATATCATAGAGGCTTAGGGATCAAATATCCAACTCTCATGAATTAGTTAATGGGGAAAACATTGGTTTAAAAAATGAGAATGAATAAGGAAGCCTAGTGGGTCCAAGTCCTCTCAAGTAAATATGATTAATTTCATAGAGAAGGTGAGGGTGTTCTTCTTTTACCATCACACCTTTACTCTCTAGCTTGGAAGTTGATTACAACCTCGTCATACTTAATTAGCATCCATCTCAGTTGGACTCCCGAAAATGGCTCTTCAATTAACCTATGGTCTGATTCTATCTTTAATCATCCTCATCTTCTCAACTCTGAGGACCTGAGGCCTCTTCAATAATTCGTATCCATCCAAGAGAGGATCTCGCTCGCTAGTATTTCTAAGTGGAAGGGAGATGGGTCTTGGTATGAATAGCATCTAGAGAATGTCCCTACTAATATCACGAGTCCTTTATATATTCTCAAAATCTAATTGTCGAGATGTGCACCTATAAATCAAGAGGAGAAATACAAGCTAGGATGGAAATATCAAGCATACAATGTGAAGGCTGGACACGAATATTTTATTTTCTCATCTCAAATTCCACCAAGATCCTCAACATGGAGAAATATCTAACTTAACAATTTTATTAATAAGGTAAGCACATCTTGCTAGATCCTTCCCCATATAAAAATTGAACTGCTAAAAATCTTAGAAAAAGAGGGATTTGTGGCCCCTCTCACTACCCTCTCTTCAAATTGCAGGAGGAATCATCCCCCATTTATTCCCCTCCTGCCATTTATCTTCCTAGGTTTGGAGATTGAACTTGGACCCTTGTCTCTCTGCCTTGGAAAGCCTTCTAAAATCTTAGCCTTCATCAATATTTAGCACAAACATTACTCTGGGTCCTTAGTGGAAAATCATTGCCTAAAATGGATCTGGTCCTCTCTCCTAAAATTGATTTGTTGGCAAACATAACCATATAAAAATAGTGCCATTTTAAAAAATGTCTACATCACTTCCAAATCCATGACCATGAAATTCCTCTCTCTTTGTTCAAAATTAAATAAAGAAAAGCTAAAGGATAGTGACTGATATTGAGATGTTGCAAAAATTTGCTAGATGGATATTCTCACTACCCCTCAAGACTCTCTTCCCCGATCTATTTAGGGACATCGTATAGCCAATATGAATTGGAAACTCAAACTCCCAGGTAATGAATTTGAAGAATGGTGTAACAATCGTTGGTTTATTTTCCATGTAAATAAAATAAAACCAAAGTCATGGGACACATATTCCAAGCTAAATGGTGGGAAAAACATAGTGACGGGTATCACTTGTGATTAATTAATGGTTATGGAAATTGGCAAAGGCATTGGAAAAGGAAAAGTGGCAATAATTGGCGTTTTATTTATGAAATAAAGGAAAATAGGAGAAAATGAAGGTGAAGAGACACATATTTGCATTAGAGGGAAATTAAAGGAAAATGAAGAAATTAGAGACATCAATGATAAAAAGGCTTCAGAGAATTAGTTCACAACTTTTGTTGGTTTAGCCTTTTGACCGTTTTGGCTTGGAGATCTTGTTCATTCTCTCATCCTCTTGCACACTTAGAGCATTCTTGGAGCACTCTAGTTTTCACTTGGATTGGAGAAAGAAGGCAAAGGAAAGAAAGGAAGCACAAGGAGGTAGCGAGATCAACAACTATAACTAGATTTCTTTGCAAGTAAGAAGTTGCATGTATGATCTCCTTATTGATTTCTATATGCATGGTATATGCAGGTGATTATTTAGTTATGTGTTGCCAATGGCATCAAGGATTTCCTATATTGATAGTGGTTTGAGCCTTGCCTTGCCATTTCCTTGATATACATGGTGTTGTGGGTTTTTATACTTGATTGTTTCTTTGGTTGGTGCTCATATTCCTTTTGGATGTGGGTTGGAACAAATGCTCTGGAATCCTTAGAACAACTTTGGTTGAGTTACTAGTCCTAGAGCCTAGGTTGGGACAAACAATCTAGAGCATTTGGTGGGTTGAGTTACTAGTCCTTGGAGCTGGGTTAGACAATCACTCTGGAGCCTTGCGACAACTTTGGGTTGAGTTACTAGTTTTAGATCCCTAGACATATTGGGTAGAAATAGATCTGGTTATGGTTAGTGATGTTCGACTATAGAGGTGGAATCACTGTGGTTGAGGGTTGAGGTGGTTTGGCCTCTGGAAGCCCTGGTTGGTTTTATCTTGGTTCATTCCATGAGATCCCACATTCATGCTTGGAATATGGCGCAGGGGTGATTGGTTGAAAGAGAGATTTTGTTCAGCCCAAGCTATGGTCAGGTGGCATGTGGAAGTCTGCGACTTAGTTGGATTTTCATATATAAATAAGAGTTATTCTTCTATTGTGATTCATGTATACTTATGGTGATTATGTGGGTGATGTTATGGTTGAGTTGCCATGGTTCCTATGTTGGTTATATGATGTGTACCATCTATGGATCTTGTCATGAATTGTTTAGTTATTGATTGGTTGATGAATGTATGGACTAATAAGTGTTTTTGCTGCTATGTGGAGGGGCATAGAGTCTTCATGACGATTCTAAGATGAATCTCAAACTAATATGGTCAGATATGCATTCATGATCTGTAGCTTACATGTTTTCCATATGTTTGACGAAATTTCTAGTGTGTTCTAAGAAGCCTAGGTCAATTTTCTAAATTGAGATTGAATGTTTAGCTTTGTTGTCATGTTAAATATGATTCTGGAAAGTCTCAAGCAATTCTAGGTAGTGCTCTAGAGGCTAGCCTGAAAAGGTGGCACAGACCCTAGGGTCGCATGCTCAGAACTGATGATTTTAGGGCATAACTACTGATAGCTAGGCTTATGAGTGTGCTTATGGAATCATAAGTTATGCATACCTTCTTGTGGGTGTGGTTGTGGGCCCAAGGTAGAGAAAAATGGTTCCAACTCAGGGTTTGGTCACCTTGGGTAGTTGTTCATCCTCTAAGTGACTTGTAACCACTGTAGGATGTTTGTAAGATGTTAGTATGTCAACCCCACTTCCTTAACTGGAACTAGGAGTTTGGGTCATGTCATAGTAACTCCTCAACTCATGTTTACACTGGCAGGCTAGTGAAATGGATAAATATGGGAGTGATGGTTACAAATGGATCTCCTAACAAAAGAAATGGATTTTATTTTTTCATGGGGCCTATAAAAGGAATCTAGGGTTGGCATGAGTGGGAGGTATTCTTCTAAATCCCATAGGAAAACCAAAAATGAAGTATGCTTAAGGGCTTGGCCATAAATCAAACAACCTTACGGAGATGTATGGGATATATTATGGCCTCTAGATAACCGAGAACCATAATGTTTTTTCAATAGTAAATATTGGTGACTCTCTTATTACCATCTAATACCTTCTTAAAGGATCTAATTCGACAAAATGTCAACTCTCCCTCCTTATTTGCAGAATTAAAATCATGTTGGAGACATTCTCATCAAAATATTAATTTCACATCTTTAGAGGACATAATTAGGAGGCAGACACACAATCAAACAAGCTTGACAGCTTGAAATAGGGAAATGGGATGTGAATGGCTCATTAGGATGGAGAATTATCACATGAAGGTCATTGGCATGTATATTATACCCTCCCTTCCCAAGGGGATAAATGGAAAAATAAATAAGGCACAAATTGACACAAATCATAAATCTCCTCCCTCAATTCTTACAATACCCTGCATCTCTCTCCTGAATTACAATATACCTATGACTTGGCGTCGAATTTGTGTGATGAAAGGTGAAGTGGATGATGGTAGATAGTCTTTCCATGCACCCTCCGATGCAATTCATGCAACAAGGATTGATCCAAGCTCAATTTGGATCTCCGCCCATCTCCTCCTATGCCTTAGCCTTAGTTTCGATGGCGTTCGGATAGATAGAATTAAACATAAGGCGGAATGATAGACATTCAAAAGTGTGGGAAAATCTAGGAATAAGTGTGACATTCATGGAAGGAAAGGATAGATAGCAGTGGCTCTAGATGGCTTGAAATTTCCATAATGAGTGAACCATGGATAAATTTTCTAGATGGAAGAGAATCTAGTATAGTTTCATGAGTGTATGTGAGCGTTTCTGCTGGTTTGTTAACATATGTTTTCTTGGTTGTTTTGTCTTCATTGGGATGGTTGAACTGAAAAAATTTGGGAAGGCGAAGCTTTTATACTGCCCCAATGCTTATATATCAAAAAAAGCCTTGGGGCATTCTTTTAAGGAACGACACCGAGGCGTGAAAAAAAATATTGCAGTCCCGGTGCTGTTAATTTTAATAATGCGGTTGGAAATAATATTTTGCAGGACTAGGGCACTATTTCTGTGAAATCCCTGGTGCGTTAAGAATTACAATGCACCAGGGTGTTAATTGCAAACAAAATCAGTGCTTGAATAAATAAATGCCCCAACGTTGTCATTTTCTAAAAAGGCACCGGTCATGCAAAAAATATGTCATCGCGAGCCTTTTATATAACATAACACACTGGTGCGTTTTTATGTTATGGACACACCGACTTTTTGTATGATATTTTCTCTTTTTTGGAAACATCGACCTGTGATAATGCAATTATTGTAATTTTTAAAATTTGTTATTCATCGAAAAATTGACTTATATCTTATAACAGTATTCATATAAATTAAAATTTGATTAGTCCATTTGTATATGATGTTTGGACCATCCGTCATCTACACTCACAAGAGATTAAAGTTCTGGCTGACATTGCTGATCCACAAAACTCTTCCATATTAGATCAGCGTTGGAAATCCGCATTGCAGATTAATATCCCACCTCTCTGGCACCAGGAATGGTCTGCATATATCAATGCATTATCAGAATCGCATATCAGGATCAAACAAGGGCCAGATGAGCTCATCTGGTATCATTCTGAGAACGGAGTTTACTCACCTAAGACAGGCTATCTCACTCTGATATCGCACAAGGTTCCGGACACAATTTCATTTTGGTGGAAATCAATATGGAAGCTCACCGCTCCCCCCAGGCAGAAACTATTCTTTTGGTGTATCCTAAAGGGAGTAGTACCCACAGGGGAATATCTCATGCGTCGTGCAGTCTATGGACCGACCTGGTGCACCCTGTGCAAACGTACCTCCGAATCGAGCATCCATTTGTTTATAAACTGCTCTTCATTAACGTCCTTGTGGCAATCTGTATCATCCTCTATTCAATACACAGGCAAATGGGAAGGAGATGATATAATTCGAACCTGGGAAACTTGGTTTTATAATCACAAAAACTCCAAGCTACAAAGCCTGCCTATCATTATTAGCTGGTACCTCTGGCTGGCTCGAAATCGGGTGATCTTCGAAGAAAAACCTGTGAACTGGCCGCATCTAACCGCTCTCATCATATCGGCCTATAATGAGCTGCCTGAGCCGCCGCAACCTAGAACTAGAAGACCGCGTGACCCTCCGCATATAGAATATAGCACTCCATGGGCATTCTTCGATGGCGCTGCCCAACAGCAGGGTTGTGGGGGAGGTTTTCTATTATACATTAATGAACATCACTTCTTCAAAGTAAAACTGGGGCTGGGAACTGGCACAAATAATTTCGCTGAGATTATCACCCTCCGTCATCTTTTGCATTTTGCATTGGGGCACAACTGCATGCACATTCATATATATGGAGATTCGAAGATTGTCATTGATTGGTTCAACAATATTACTGTTTGCCACACACACACTCTCAGCAACATCTTGGATGATATTAATATACTGAAGGCACAATTTATTGACATCACTTGTAATCATATCTACAGGGAACACAACAACAGTGCCGACCAACTATCCAAGGAGGCCACGACACTTCCCAGAGGAGAGTGGATGATTCAGGAGCATCGAGGAACAAATGCATATCACTACTACCATCGTCCGTACATAGATACACACTATCACAGGGCAGCCAGCCCATGAGATACAGATCTGAAAAATGATATTTTTTGAACATTTTGTACATAGATGATAGTATTACATACCAGAAGCCCTGCGTGGCAATATGTATATATAACAGATCAACAAGGAACATCCTGCGTGATGATTTTTGCTTTTGAACAGACATAATAGACATATAACTGTGCCCACATGTGGCAGAAGAACTTACAACATATGCACAATGCATCTACAATATGTAATTTTTCAAAGTTAATGGAAGATTACGATTTTTCCAGTGGGAAAAAAAATGATGTTTGGATTAATTTGTTACATTATTAGATTTCACATCTCTTCATTATAATATTTAATCATCAATATATTTAATCGGTGGTGTAACATTTCACAACGACATCGGATAACACAATAGAATAAATTAAAATGTATTTTATTATATATTAATAAGAGGCTCTTTGTCATACAAAATGGGATTGTTATTGGCAACCCCTTGTCTTTCAATTGGGACACCACACCCATTACAATGAACAAAATGTGTACTTTTCATAGACAATTATTTCAAAAATTACAATAGATTGCATTGATATCCAAATATATTATCATTTTTTGTTGGAACTATTGTCAGTTCTTGAGATACTTCCATGACTTGGGTTATTTGGAGAAATGTTTTGTTGATTGCATCAATTGTTTTCGTCTTCTTAATCTTTTTCCATCTGCAAACATAAAAATAAAGTGTAATGAGTGTATCTACATTGGTGAGAATAATGAAAATTGAAATAAATAATATACATCAATGCAAATCGAAGGGGGTTTTCGGATATCATTGTCAATTCAAGAGGAGGAGGATGATGAAGCGCGAGGTTAGAAGACACCATAAGGGTTTAGGGTAAAAAACCCTAGTTTTACTATAGCACGGTGCACCTTCTGCAGACACCCGGACCTGGACGACCGACAGTACTCCGTTTTCTTCTTCGTTTCAACTGCAGCTGTCTCTATCTGCCGGCGGTTAACAGCTATCAGCATGGGCGATGTCATGGAGGTCGAGGAGCTTGATTACTCCAAGGAACCATTTCCCGACCAAGTAATATTTGGAAACCCTAACTTATATTCGCCGGCATCAGGCTCATCCCCCCCGTCCATCTCTGTTCCATCAAGCACTGCGCCGGTGGTTACCTATCCTGGACACAGTACTGCTCCGCTGGTCTTTGGGTCTCTTTCCATTGAATCTCCCGCCCTCGATTGCCCTCCATTATCTCCGGGCACCCTACACATTCTCACTGCTATCAACCCTCCATCGCCCTCTTTTGAACCGAATCCGTCGATAAACCACCTCCATCTATCTAGCTCGACTCTGTTTATGGCTCCGCCTGAGGTTCTCCCGGCATCCGGTGGACAAAATCCTCCCATCTCCACAAATTCCCATCAAGATGTTTCGAAACTGCTGCGGTGAAGGTCAAATCAGCAGCTCATCTACCTCAAGAGGGCTCGGCCACACCAGATCCATTGTCGGACCATACATCAGTGCCACGCACTAGGAAATGGAAGACTAAGTGTGTGAAGGCTACCTCAAAGGACATCACCATACGTTTTGGCGAGAGTACTGCTATTGGGGAGGCTGCTTACATGGCTAGTATTGTGCTGGTTGGACATGTTCGAGGCAGAGCATACTCAGCAGACAGGCTCACCTTATGGGTCCGAGAGATTTGCGGAAGTATGCTTAAAGAACTACCTGAGGTGCAGGTATTGCCCAGGGGTTGGTTTGCTCTTCATTTTGCTAAAGGAAATTACACTGATCTGATCCTCGCTAGATATTTGCATATTGAGATGGCTCCTCAAGAGATGGAACCCCCTTTTTGACCCAGAGAGGGAGCATATTGGGGTGGGACCTCTATGGGTTCGCTTTCCAGGGCTTCCACTACAGTATTGGTGTGAGGAGGTCTTCGTTAGAATTGGAAATGCCCTCGGCACTTACCTGGACCACGATAGAACTTTCGTTCAATTGAAGAACCAAACACTTGCTCGCATCTTGGTCCATCTAGACACTTGCGAAGGATTGGAAGAGAAAATTACTCTTCAATGGGGGAAATACACTCGGGTGCAAATCCTGGACTACGAAGGAGTCCCCTTTCGATGTAGAAGATGCCACAGAGTTGGGCACATATTTAAGGAATACCCACTTATCCAAAAACCATAAGATCCTCCGAGGGCATCTACTATAACCATAGGACTAGATGCACCTGCTCAGAATTGCTCTCCGAGTTCGGTTCCACAGCCACCGGTCAGCAACACCACGAGGACGGCTGAAGGAGAGTGCAGATTACCCTCGCCCCCCTAACAAGAGCTTGCGTAGCAGCCGAGGCCGCAAAATCTTTGGGTATTCCTCTGACCTCTTGCCCTTCCTCTTTTGCTTACAGCTCTTCACTTGATTCATCCACCATTAATACATCTGTGGCTCATTGTACACTGGCTCCTTCTTTACCCTCCATCGCCACCACCGCTCCATATTTTCCCTCTTTTTCATCCATTTCCACCTCCCCTTCATCTAACAGGAGGTTTTCATCTCACAATTACAACCTTCACTCTCGTTCTCACATTGATAGTCACCCGACTCAATTCTCAGGTTTGGGACTTTCCCAACCTGGTTCGGTCATACTTTCGTCCCATGGAAGAAAATCTAATCTATCCAAATCCATTCAAAGGGTTGCGGTAGAGGTCACCTCTGGTAGACAATTCACTTTGGAAGGGGCTCTTAGAGCACTGAATACCCCGGGCAAGGTTCCCCCATGAAGTGTCTCTCATTCAATTGCAGAGGCATGGCTAGTGCCTCCAAGAAACTAGCCCTGCGTCAACTATTTGAAGTTGAGCCTTCTGATATCATCATGCTGCAAGAAACCCTAGGTGAGGCCGATTTCATCACCAGCTCATTAGTCTCCTTACTTCCTGGATGGCAATTTTTTGCCATGGATGCTTCGGGATGATCGGGAGGCCTAGCCATTGGTTACAATCCCCGCACCATCAGGGTATTAGCATCTTGGGGAGGCCATGGATTTATTGGCCTAGATATTTTCTCGGCAGAGCTCGGCCTAAACTTGAGGGTCATTAATATATATGGTCCCTACCATCAGAGAGAAAACTTCTGGCATCATCTGTTAAATCTATCGATCTTTTCTCCTTATCACATCATTCTTGGGGGAGATCTCAATTTCTCCATGGGATTTGGGGAATCATGGGGGTCACAAGCTCAAGTGGACTCTATTACTGGCTTCATGACAAACCTTCTGGAACAGCACAACTTGGTGGATATCCCCATGAATAAGCCACTCCCTACTTGGCGAAACAGAAGGGTGGGGGATGCTGCTCTAGCCAAAAGGTTAGATCGTTTTTTGATAAAGGTTCCCCTTATGAATCAGCTGCACCATTACAAACAATGGGTGGGTTCCGGGGGTGTCTCGGATCACTCCCCCATTTATCTGGAAATCTTTGGTCCCCATCCCAAACCCAAAGCTCCGTTCAAATTTAATCATGTCTGGCTTCAGGACCCTGGGTATATTAACTTGGTCTCAAATTATTAGAAAGCAAACCCTATTGACAGACATGAATCCTTAACAAAGGGCTTCTACCACAATTTGTCCTAGCTCAAGAATCTATCCATCAAATGGGCCAAAGAGAAAAATCAGAGGATGGAGCTATCATTATCCCAAATCGATGCTGAATTGAGCACACTACTCGCTGACTGCAACCTAGGGTTTACTACAGTTGATGACAAAGCTCACCTGATCGAGTTGGAAAACTAAAAGGCAAGGATCTTGAAGGAGAGAGAGGAATCTTGGCATCTTAGGAGCAGAGCTATATGGTTACAAGCGGGAGATGACAACACAAGATTCTTCCAAAACTATGCAAAAGGTAGAAAAGTTTCTAACACAATATGGAACTTACCCCTACCTGATGGGGGAGTAGCGAACACTTTCAACAAACTCTCCCATCTTGGCACCTCTCATTTCAAGAATCTCTTTAAAAACCCTCCTGGGTCAAACCTGGCTGATATCATCAATGTTGCTGGACATTTCCCTCGTTTTGTAAATGATGATGAGGCCGATGAGCTAATCGCTCCTGTTACTGCTGGCGAACTAGAAGGAATGTTGAAATGGTTCAAAAAGGACAAAAGCCCTGGCCTGGATGGGTGGACGATAGAATTCTATCTTGCCTTCTATGAACTCCTGGGGAATGATTGTTAAAAGTAGTGGAAGAGTGTAGAATATCTGGATCCATTTACAATGCTATCAATACTACTTTCATTGCCCTTATTCTGAAATCCGATTCCCCCTCCTCTTTCAATGACTTTAGGCCCATCTCATTATGAAACTATCTGTATAAAATTATTTCCAAGGTCATTGCGAATCGTCTTCGGCCCATTCTTTCTCACCATATCGCCCCCTAGTAGTTCGCTTTCCTTGAGCATCGCCAGATCCATGAAGCCATTGGCATGACCCAAGAGGCCATCCACTCGATCTGGACTAAACACATCAAAGGAATCATCTTAAATATCGACCTGGCAAGATTTTGACCGAGTCAGTTGGCTCTACATCAATATGCTCCTTATACACCTGGGTTTTCCTCATGATTTCATTACTTGGATTATGGCTTGCATCACCACCCCTACTTTTAGTGTACTCATCAATGGATCTGCCTCCACTTCTTTCATGCTGAGCGTGGTCTCAGACAAGGTTGCCCCCTCTCCCCCTTACTCTTTCTGATTGTTATGGATGGGCTTAGCAAACTACTAGCCAAAGCTAAAAGAGATGGCAGCCTTTGTGGCCTCAAGATAACTGAATCCTGCTTCCTCACTCATCTCCTTTTTGTGGATGATGTCCTCATTTTCCTTGATGGGAGCATACGAGACTCTCTTACTTTCTCCAAAATCCTCTCCCTATTCTCGAAGGCTACTGGTATGCAGGCTAATCAAGGGAAATCCACCATTACCTTAGCCCTCACTTCCATCCAGGAGTCTCAACTTGCTCAGCATCACTTCCCTTATTGTATCATCCCCCTTGACAGGGGTTTCAAATATCTGGGATTTTGGATAAAGCCTCTCAGCCAGAAAATAGCAGATTGGGTCTGGCTTGTCACCAAGTTGGAAAAAAGGCTTTCTAATTGGAGTCATAGATACTTATCCAGAGCAGGCAGATTAGTGCTCATCAAATCTGTTCTTGAGGCCACCCCTGTTTTCTAGATGGCATTAGCATGGATTCCCAGGAACATTCTGGCCTGTCTACAATAGCTTTGTAGCAGATATCTCTGGAATGGCCATCAAGACAAAAAGATTTTTGCCTGGGTCAGCTGGAATAAGATCGCTTTGCCCAAAAAGTGGGGAGGATGGGGACTAAAAGACCTAGCCCTATTTGCACAAGCCCTGGCTGCAAAAATGGGTTGGACATTATTGACTGGGCAGAATCTATGGACTTCAGTCTCATATTACAAGTACATTTGGCCTCACCAAATTATGGATTGGGTTCGCATGCCAAGTTGGCCTAGATCAGGTATATCTTCAGTTTGGAAGGCTCTTCTACACTCCCTGCCTAGCATCAAGAACAATCTCGTTTGGAGAATAAATGATGGATCAAAGGCTCGCATTGGATTGGATCCCTAGACTGGGGGGGAGGTAGATTCCAGCTATCAAGAGAACTCATCCAACACCTTAATATCCATGAGATAAAGGTATTGGCTCACATAGCGGATCAAATGAATACCAACATCTTCTCTCAGGGATGGAAATCTGCCCAACAGCTTGATATTCCTCCACAGTGGCACGGGAATGGCAAGATTACATAAATGCACTAAGTGAATCACACATCAGGATTAAGGAAGGACCAGATGAACTTGTTTGGAGCCTTGCTGAGAATGGAATTTATACCCCTAAGGCCGGATACCTCAACCTGATTTCACACAAACAACCGGAGCAGACAGAAGTATGGTGGAAGAGTATCTGGAAGATTGTATCACCCCCAAGAACAAGACTGTTCTTTTGGTGTATCCTCAGCAATAAAGTCCCCACAGGAGAATCACTATCACACCGCTCTTTCCATGGCCCTCACTGGTGCGTCTTATGCAAAAATTCTACTGAATCGATAATGCACTTATTCCTTCAATGTGATACTCTGAGCAATCTCTGGCAGATTGTCTCTTCATCAATTCATTTATCTGGGAAATGGGAGGGTGACAACATATGTCGTGCCTGGGAAAACTGGTGCAATCTGCACCACGACACAAAACAATTATGTCTGCCCTTACTTATCTGCTGGCACCTATGGTTGGCCCAAAATCGAATCATATTTGAGGACAGAGCTGCTAGCTGGCTGCATATATCAGCCTAGATCATATCAGCCTACCACGAGTTGCCTGAGCCCCACAGACCTCGGCCTCGTAGACCGCATGACCCTGCTCCTGTTGAAAAAAAACTTTCCCTGGGCATTTTTTGATGGTGCTGCACAGCACCATGGATGTGGTGGAGGTTTCATATTATATATTAATGAACAACATTACTACAAAGTCAATATGGGGCTTGGCGAGGGAACGAATAATTATGCAGAGCTTATTACACTCCGTCATTTGCTGCATTTTTCTTTGGGTCATAATTGCATGGATTTAAACATATATGGTGACTCAAAAATCATAGTAAATTGGTTCAATAATATTACTGTCTGTCACTCACACACACTCAGTAATATTCTGGATGAAGTGAACTTGTTCAAAGCACAGTTTAATTCTATTTCATGTCAACACATTTACAGGGAACATAACTGCTGTGCTGACGGGCTTTCCAAGGAGGCCACGGTACTTCCCCGAGGAGAGTGGATGATTCAAGAGCATAGAGGCTCAAATGAGTACCGCTACTATCACAGGCCTTACAATGATCAGATTTACCACAGGGCTGATAGCCCCTAATTTTGAGTCTAATTTGGTTTTCACCTGATGGATATGCACGGCTTATATATTGTATATATTCTTACACAGACTATATTTTCTTGTTCATATATACAGACCTACAGAAAGGACATCACCCTGCGCGGTGTATGTGGAATATTGTAGATAGCAGACATATTTATAGTTTCTTTTATATCAGACAGTGACTGAGCACCCTTCGTGGTGATGGATGTTATATTGCATCCTATTTTTGATAAACCGAGCATAATTTTTGAAAATGTCCACAGAGATGTCAAAGGGCCAATTCAGCGTATGCTGAAAAGCATCTACAACATGTAATTTTTCAATCATAATGAAAGATTACGATTTTTTCGGTGGAAAATCAATGAAAATCGAATAACAACGTACCATAGAAAGAAGTGACTCACAAATTGTGCACATGGTTTCAAAACCAAGTCTTATGCCTTGTTGCAACAAGTCTTCTATTGGCGTAGTTCCATACTTTGTTTCCTCAATGTTTTAAACCCCATTATAAATCATAGATCTAATATAAAAGATTTTTTTGTTCTATTAATTATAAAATTAGAGAATTAAAACAACATAGATACTTACAAATTCCACAATTAATTTTTTATATGGCAACATATACTCACAAGTCATATTTAATCCAATGTCAATCAATTCTTCATATGGTTCTTCTTTGTATGTTAGCACCTATTTGAAGACATTCAAGGATGGTTGTTGTAAAACAACTTAAAATATACAAAAATGAAACCTTGAGATATTATAAGTAAATATTAACAATTACTCACAAACTTTGATATCAATCCTTTTTTCTTTGTCGTCCTATTTTATGTGTTGAATGAGTTCCATTTTGTTTTTTTTTCTACAAGAAAATACTTGAAAATTAATATTTAATGATAAATTTTTTTTTAATATGTACACAGCCAATCATGATTACATACATTTGAAGCACATTGTTATTGAGATGGCTCCTCATGTGATGCAATTATATCCATTTCTTTGACCATCTCTTTGTACATTTTTTTGGACATTCCTTTTGGCATGTTTCACATATTAGCTCGTTAATCATTTGGTATTTTCATAATCTTCCTGAAAAAAGTAATAAAATGTTTTTATATTGATATATGAAAACTAAATATAAAAAAAATGATATTAATAAATGAATGATTTGTAGTAATATATACATATAATTCTAGAAAATCATTTTAATTAGGAATATTACCTTTTGAATGATTCTTTTTTGTTGTTGTATGTTTTTGCTATTGCAAGTCTGACATGTTTCATTGACCATTGCTCTGGAAATGCTTCCTGTAGTTTAGATATAATTTGGTTCTTGGAACCATTGGATTTATTTTTTTATTGTAAGTGGAAAGTACATCTATACGTTCATTTCAGTAGATCCCTCATAGTTTTGTAAAAAAAGTTCCCCCTTTCATTAACCTTCAACGCCACTCCAGATGAGCGAAGGACCAATTCATTATCATTTACATGTTCTACATTTTTTCTTTTCTTAGAATGACATTTATCTTTTCATTCATTGTTGTACCCTGTAGAACATTAAACATATATGAATTAATAGATTGCTTGAAACATGTTATCTAATATTCTTAAGTATATTATTAATGGAAACTAAAAAAAAAACTCATATTCAATAATATTTTTTCATTCACCTAATTCATCATTCTGCAATTTTTCTATCAGGGTTTTACCCTCTTTTTCACTTAGATTATAAATAATCTTATCGACCTTCTTCATTTTGTGGCTCTACATGACACACACTAACCAATACATATTAGTTAAACTTACATATCGTTCAAACATATTAATTTTGTAAAGAATTTACAAAAAAATTGTCTTCTCTGCTTTTTTCGATGTGTTATCATTGTGTCAATCAATATTTTTGTTTCTTGACATCTTCTTAGACATTTTTTTTAATAAATATATAACCTGTATCATTCAATACAAAAACCATTAAATATATTTTATACATCAATCAAATAATTTTAAGTCAAAAAGAGCTTTGGTAACCAATGCCTTTATTCAAATAAATGCACTAGTGTGTTTATTCCATTAAACACACCGAGAGTTTAATTGTTTGGCACCATTAGCGAAAAATATGATTTTTAAATAATTTTAAATTATGGTAGTGCGATTTGTATGATAAATGCAGCCCAATGGCTTAATGGTACTATTTGGCAGAGGCGAGCTGGTGTGTTATATTACACCGGGATCAACGATGAACATACTGGACATAACTGACAGTGTTATAATATATTGGCACCTTGTATTAATAGGGCGCACTAGTGCGTTACATTACATAGGGCACATCACGAAACATATATCAATATTTTTAAAAAGCAGACAAGGTTAACAGGGTTTGGATTTAATTCCATAAGTGATTCCCCTAATTTACATGTTAAAAACTCTATATATAGTAAGTACATAAACCCATTAAATCTAAAATGCCTAAAATGAAAAAAACCTAATTGTGAAGTGGTAGAGGGAGTTAAACCCTAAGATGAAATTTTGCAGTCACATAAGCAAGCAGAAGTAAGGGTTTAAGGTAAGTATTTATTTTGTTTTTGTTTTTATTTTTTATTTTTTGTTTTTTGTTTTTTTTTTTGTTTTTTGTTTTGTTTTTGTTTTTGTTTTGTTTCTTGTTTTTGTTTTTTTTGTTTTTTAATTTAAATAGAAACAAAGATCGTCAAAAATTTTACTAGTAAAATTAATAGTAAAATTTTTATTATACAAGATTTTTTTTTTTTTTTTTTTTAGAATTGTGAATAAATCTAACAAAAATTGTAAAAAAATAACAATAAAATCAACAGTGAAATTTAAAATTTTCGTTATCTAGGGTTTTGAGTGAATCACCATACCTTAAAAATTTTCTTTTTGCAGTTTCAACATATTTCGCTGCTCCACAATGCATATGTCTCTATTGAAAATTCTCTCTCTTTTAATTAAACCCTAAAAAAAATAGTAAAAGTTTTCATTACTAAAATAGACAATAAAGTTTAAAAGTTTTACTATGCAACGTTTTGAGTGAATCAACATACCTTTCAACTTCTGATCTTCTAAATAGTTCTGCTGCTCCAAAGTATTATGGATTTGCACAATTCTACTAGTGTCTCTCTCTTTCAAATCACTCTTTTGAAATTTTGGGAAAAATAATGAAATAGTAAATAACTTTTTACTATTTAAAAAACTTCATGAAATTAGTTTTCGAAAAATTAATTGCCGCTCGTTTTATAATTAAAAAAAAGAAAGAAAAAGAAATAACGCTTATTTTTTCACTTTATCCAAACATCGGTGCATTCGATAGTAAAGAGAACCTTTCATTTATATTAAAAGTGCACCAACATTGTTAGGGCAGAAAACGTTTTCAACGCATCGACATGAAACATTTTTTTTTCAAAATCCCGAAATGGTGCGATTAATATTTTAACGAAACGACGTGGTTTGTATTTAAATGTTTCGGTGCTATAATTGTTATAAGAGCAGGAAGATGGTATAATTCTTTTTTATTTTCTAAATTCTGGAAAAAGGTGTGTACCAGTGTTGTTTTTATTTAAACGCATCAATACCTTTCTATACAAGAGCACCAATATGATAACACATTTTATATTTTTCAAAATGCAAGAAACTAGTGTGGGTATTATTTGAACCTCTCCGTGTTGTTATGATTTAAACACATTGGTGTGATTTGCTAGATAAGCACACCGATAGAGTTTAAAAGCTATTTGAAATTTTATTTTCACATAAAATGGCATATTAATCTCAAATTATCCTTTAGCAAGTATCCACATGAATTACAGTAGTTCATAGTACACATTTTCCGCTTAAAGTTGCATTATTCTTGTAAAATGGTTTGAAAACTATATTGAAATTCAGATTGTGGTTATATATTTCTCGAAATTAATTTTAGATATGCACACAAAATTTTATTTCTAATTTTTCTCAAATGCAAGGAAAAAATCTCAATAATATCAAATGGTCAATTCTTCAAATTCGATCTTGTTCCATATTGTTGATCAAAGTCCTTCGCGGATTTCTCCCTTTCCATATCCAATAATTCATATTTATATTTATATTTAGATTATATAATTTAATTAATTTATTTTTAATCCATGTCAATTTGAATAAAAATGTATCCAAATTTGTAGGATCCTGATTCAAAATCAAGTTCGGATGCATAAAATATTCCTCCATTTCAAAAACGTCAGAAGCTCTTATCACGAGAAGCATATATATCATAAGCAATTGGTAGACGAAAATTGATAGCCTCTTCACCCTGCCAATTAGAACATGACATATTCTAGCCGCAATCATGGATCGACAATGGTAATAATTGTTTGGCATAACGTAATTTCAACAAATCAATTGCATTGGCGTGCTTACTAATATCATTGATATTATATTAATGAAGTTCAATATTTTTTGAAATTAGGATTCTAGTGATGATGAGCGACAAGCCAACCATCTTTTGGTTCACCCCACTACAACATCAACTCAAGAGAAGGTTGCATTAAGAGAAAGACTCAGAGAGGAAGCATACAAAGAATGGTTAAATCAACCATCTTTTCAATTCCCACTACGTCCAGATTCACCAATTAGGAATGACTACAATAATATTAGTTCTTCATCACAAGTTGGAAATGGAGGCAATCAAATAGAGGTTGGAATAGATGATTATTTATGGGATACAATTTCCATGGAGGCAATGTTGTTAGATACATTCCAAAACGATGAACTAGGGGATGATGCTTATATCACTAATACCTTATTCAAAAGCTTGAAATCTACTTCCACCACCCCTGTCTTTGGACCTGGAGGCAAGTCAAAGTCTACTTAGCTGGGGACAACAATGTTGATGTATAACTTGAAAGCAAAGTTTGGCATGTCAAAATCATGTTCCTCGGCAATATTGAGGTAATTAACTTGCATGATCGATCAAGTCCATTATATATTGAGAAATCTTGCCACACAACCAACATTAAAAATGATCAATTTTACAAACGTTAAATAATGACATTGTACAATTATATTTCCTGCCAACTACAAGTTAATCAAAAATAAGGTTCTTCCGAGTGATAATGTCTTGTTGGGTAGTTGCGAAGAGGAAAATTAGTTGTTGAAAATGCTAGGTGTTGAGTACATGTCATATCATCCATGTTTGAATGATTGTATTCTATATAGAGGAGAATATGAAGACAAAGAGATATGTCTGAAATGTGGGCATGATAGGTACTGTAATTAAAAAAAAAAAGGTAAATCACATGGTCCTCCTCATAAGATATTGAGGCACATGCTTATCATCTTAAGGATTCAAAGGCTCTTTCATTGTAAAGAATTAGCTATGTTGCATAAATGAAATGCCTCACATAGAATTGAGTAAGGAGCTATGCAAATCCCAACAAATTCAATAGCCTTGAAGCATATAGATGATACATGGCTTTCAAAATTCAAGGATGAATTATGAAGTCTATAACTCAGCATAGTCATGGATGGCGTCAAACCATATTCCCTCCAAAACACCAACTATTATGTTTGACATGTAGTATTGATCAATGATAATACCCCCCTTGGTTGTTCGTGAAGAGTGAACACCTTATGTTGGCTCTAATTGTGACCATTGGTAGATGAATTGAAGGGATACATGTGTATGATGTATCAAGACCCATCACAACAAACATGATCTTTACGTTGTATGACATACGTGCTTACGCAATACATGATTATCCAGGCTTAAGAGTTTTCTCTAGTAAATTACATTTTTATTGATTTGTTTATATACGTAACAATATTGTTTCACATATATTTAATTTAATTCACTGCAATTATTCTAATCTTCATGGTCGCTAACGTGTCGGCCCGTATACAATAATTTGTCATGTCTTGTAACAAAAGGGTATCATGGATGTAAATGTTGTGGAACTTATCTAAAGGCTATGTGGTCCGCCCACCTATGAAAGCCAGTGTATGACTACTCTAGGGTATTCCTCCTTGAATAACACTCTTATAGAAGAGCAACATTTGCTTTTAATGGTAAACCAAAGAGAACCCAAAGGCCTACAATAATGACACTAGTTGAATGGCTTAGATAATATGAGAGAGAGAAGGAGAAGGAGTTTGCATAAATGATCGATTCAAATGGGGAGCCAATGTTCGATGATCTAGAATTATTTGAAACCTATGTTGATAAATTTCCCATTGGGATGAAAAGTAAATCTGTATTTTATGATCTCATCTTAAGATTGCACACTTACTAAATCCCATGCATATATTTAACATTGTTTCATCTTCTTTACGAAGGCACATATCATCGAAATAAAGTGACACATTGGTTATTAGGAGAGATATTATTTCTTCAAAAACTAAAAAGAAACATTCGCTAAGACAAAAAACTAGAGGAGAGGTTGGTCCCTCTTGGTCTCTCAAAGAAGGTGATGTCCCATGGATTTTATAGAAATATGACCTTTCTTTGGCCAAGGAAGTTATAATGAGTGTGAGGGTGCCTTCTTTATATGGGTCTTCACTACAATGTTGCTTCACTGTGGAAGACCATTTTTCGGGGTTGAAATCACATGATCATTTGAACCTTCTAAGAGTACATATGTCAAAAACATGATTTTATTATTTTATTTTATTTTTATGCAATGGGATATTTTATAATTAATTTTTGTATAATGTACTATTTACTGTGCAGTGTCATTATCCTCTGCTCGTGTGTGGGTGTGTGAACCATGACTTCCCCCAAGACCTACAATGTGCCATATCTAAATTATCTGCATTTGTACGTTGGATCACATCAAAGGAGATTCATATGGCTAGCATTCCACGGTGGCATCAAGAGATAGTTGAGATTATTTATATGTTTGAGAAGGAACTTCCGATGAGTTTCATGGACTTGCAGGTTCATCTTCTAATTCACCTAGTAGATGAGGTTGAATTAGTTGGGGTGGTTTCTTGTCATTGGATGTTCTTCTTAGAGAGGTACATGAAGAAATTGAAAGGTTTTGTTCGACAAAGGGAAAAACCTGAGGGGTCTATGGTAGAGGGGTATTTATTGCATAAGTCTTTCTATTATGTGAGTGAGTACATCAAGTAGATTAACAACACACTAGGTGCGACAATTTGGGACAACGAAAGGGATGAAGGCAAAAGAGAATGGGAGCTTCTCAAAATGAATGGAAAGAGGTGCATGATAAAGACTAAGTGGCTTATCATTTGTCAAATTTCTACATAGTAACTATTCACATTGAACTTCATATTAATGCATATTTTGATCTCATACATACTCTCTCTCTCTATATATATGTTGGTTAGATTTCATCAACAAATTCGGAAATTGAAACCATCAACAAATTCATTCTTTACAATATGGAACGACACAATCGTGGGTTGCATTGTATGAACATAAGAGGAGGAAATGGGACAATAACAAGAATTAATTCAAAAAGTTGAATGGTAGAAGTATGCCTTATCCTGATCATTTAAAAGAAAATATGCTAATGACATGCCCTAACAGCTGGGTTGTTGGTCAAGTCAGAGAGAAATAAGGTGCATCTGGTCATTATCCACGTGCTAAAGACGATGCGCTAAATATAGGGATTGGGTGCAACAACTCAATAATTATAATCTCTTTATGTACATTTTTAACTTCACACTACACCTTTGAATTTTAACACACACACACACACACACACACACACATATATATATATATATATATATATATATATATATATATATATATATATATATATATATATATATATATATATATATATATATATATATATATATATATATATAAATTATGTTCGGGTTATTATACACATGACATGGTGATTTTTTCCCATATATGTGGGCATATAAACATCATTTTTGCATGGAGGATGTTGATGATGGATGCATGAAACAAGACTATGGAGTGGAAGTCAAGTTCGACCAATCTAGTCATGCTAGCCACCACGATCAAAACCTAATGTAGGGGACATTAGGTTATGTTGGAAAGTTGCAAGAGATAATTCAAGTGGACTTCTCTTTGTTCCAATTTGTTATTTTTACGTGTGTTGTAGCGGCTACAACCACCCTCCAAAATTTTTCCTTAGCCTATTTTGGAGCCTCCCTACCAACCAAACTTTCACAACACCTTGTCTTGCTTCGTCAAGTGCATAAGATTTAGTGTTTTTCATGCACAAAGGCAGCCTATCGATCACAGCTTGATTCATTCCCCTCACATGCAGTCCACTCAGACTTAGTCCAGCTGTAGGCAGAGTAGCTCCCCCAAGAAAATTGTGCATTTCTGGAGGGAAACCAGCCTTCCCTCCAGAAATTGTGCAATCATGTCTGGTAGCCTGCTGGGCTCTAGAACTGCGCAATCTTGCCAGTCAACACTCCTAGCAGGAATTGCACAATTCTCACCAACAGGGCTGCTTAGCCTATAATTTGTGCAAATCTGGGTAGCAGTCAGATGCTCTGCCTAGAAATTACACAAATCTCTTGGACAGCCAGCCTAGCTCCTAGCCAGAAATGCACATTTTCTCCCAACAGTCAAGAAATCTCTTACATTTGCAACTGAGTTGACTGGTTCCCTCCAGGATGGAGCAAAACTAAGTTGCAAGCATGTGATGCTTCTCCCAAGGCATCATGCAAAGACATCCCTTGTTTCAGGGATCTATGTTTAACAGTTGGAGGTTACATGCAAGGACCATTTCATAATCCTCCCACCAAGTGTCGCTTTCCCTAGATTTGTGGCGTGTGCGTCACAACCTCGATTTTATCAAAACTCATCAATCGAACATTGCAGAGCTCATTCCTCACATCAACCTTGCAACTTTTACATCCCGCATCACATCTAGGAGCAGTCGATAGATTCATCTCAGCTGTTTTGGGGTAAGCCTGCTTTCCATGCCTTGTGTTTCATTTCTGTCGCTTTTCATGTTTTCTCTTGTGCGAGTAATGTTTGCTTGATTTATTTGAACGCTTGCTATTTTTTACATGTATACTAGCTTGTCCTAGCACTGTTTCAGTTTTCGTTGCTATCTCATTGTTGTTGCATGCATGAAACTGTTTTTCACAAACAGTCGCCAATTCGGTGACTCGCCTCACTCGCATGCATGTTGATATGTTTACTGAATATTTCATTCAATGTTTGCATGCACGATCAATCACTTCTTTTATCACTCAGTGTCACCATGCATTCACTTCCACATTCACTTCCAGTTGCTTGTCAGTGAGTCTGGGCAGCCTTGGCCCAGACTCTACCTCACCAAAACAACATTGCACAATCCTGATAGGGAAGTCTCTGACTTCCTCTCTAGAAATGCACATTTCTTCCCAGCAACTGTTCCCCAGGCCTGCTTTAAGAAATCTTGAGGGACAATGACTACTGGCCCAAAAAATTGCACAATGTAGTCACTGAGCCTACAGTCATTACCAGCTGAAATTGCGCATTGTGCAATTCCAGCAGTCAGAAGTTAGACTGGACTGTGCATTGCACAATTCCAGTAGCCAGTTAGCCTCCTGACAGCCCGGACTGTGCCTTGTGCAGTCTTGGCAGCTGGTCTCCCAACGTCCCATGGAAATTGCACAACTTTCATGATCAATCACAGAGGTATGTTGCAATTCAGTGCTCAAGATAATTTTGGTTTTTGACTGATAGGTTGCTTGCCATGAGTGTTGCCATGTCTCCAGGTATCACAGGTGTTCATCTGCCTCTCAGCAGCATAGGTACAATGGTTTCTATGAGATCAGAGTCAAAGACACCATTCAGAGCACACTTGGGGATGCATTCGATCAAGTGTCTATGAGCTTGCCTACTCACGAAGACATCAAGTTGTTCATAGGCAACGACATCAAGACATGACAACAGCAACATCATAATGAGCAACATCATGAACAACAACAAACCGAATGCAGTGAACACAAGAGGAAGGTTGTTGACAACATAGAGGTGGAACAAAGTTGCAAGCTCAAGCAGATCCACTGATGATGAAAGCAACTTTGGAGACTTGGGCTATGAGGTGACGACGCGACATGAAGATTGCGTGAAGATAGAGAATGGAACAAAGAATGAGTTGCGTGTGTTGAAGCAACAACTCAAGGAAGAACATGAAGGTGCACAGATAGACGAATGATTTGCAGCAAGAACATGAACAATAGTGGGCGCAACATGCACTCACAGATGAAACAACACCCATACAAGTTAAAGGTCCATCCTAGTAGCTGCACATAGAAGAGATAGTGAGTAGTGTTGTTGATCGCATGCAAGGTATTCAACAAAATGCATGTCATTATGTGCATGCATGTGATCCAACCCATTCAACACACTCACCAAGGCGAAGACAAGAAGCAAGTCCAACTGGAGCTGAACATATACTTTGGCAAGTTGATGCGCATGACCACCACCACACACTTAAAGATCAACACGGACACTATGCATCAATGTGTTTCCGGTCCAGCCGTACCCAAGAATACCATGCACATGTTAGCAGACGATTTGGATGAAGGGGCCAAACCAATGCACTGGTTGCAACAGAGGCAAGAGTTCACTTTGACAAGATGTCACCATGGGGTGCATACACACCATCACGGGCGACCAAGCTTGGCATCAACTCACCACCTTCACCATCACAAGCATGTCAAAGAGTTGGTCTTATCACAATAGACCAAGTGTTAATGATGTCTTGCATGGCTTGCTCAAGCCATGTTGTCTCACATGAGTACATGTGCATTGTAATGTAACGTCATGTCAAGTGTAAGTCAAGTGTCAATAGTTGGATGTAACAGACATAGAGTAGATGAAGATTCATGAGGGTAGATGGCTGCTCAGCCTACCAGCTGACAGTGTGCACTCACTTGAGCACTTCTGTGATCTTATTGAAGACACTTTCTATCATTTTTATCCAGACCATCTTGACTAAAAACTGTTACAACATAAGGCTCCGCATGAATCAGTTATTGATTTTTGGCAGCGCTTTCGTGACTTGTAGTTTCAAGCTTCGAGGAGCCAGATGAATTTGCTTATCTTTGGGATAGGTTCGAGTATTGGCTTAAGAAATCTTCCCATCCCAAGAAGAAGTTTGAGATCAAGCCTCGCTTAACATTCTTCATTGATGGAGTTGTGCAAACTCATGTGGATGCGGTCACTATCTCAACTGAATTTCCGCCTCCTTCTCATTCAATAGCTCCACCACTGTTGACTGATGTTGAAGATCATGCTCACACACTTGTTCGTCTTTCACATTCTCCCAACATCACTTCACTCTATTTTCGCACAGATTTGGTTGTGAGTCCTTCGAGTTCTCATATGCATTTTGTTCTACGACCTCCATCTTCGCACTTGGGTGTTCCTCCAAATGATGTTGTCTTGTGTTCGTCCATTTTGGACTCTTCACTTGTTGTGAACGAGGAACAACCCATTGATGAAGTTGGTGTTGCACAACCAACATGCTCTGTCATTCATGAAGAGTATGAGCGGGAGCTTGAGCATCAACACTCGGCGAAGGATGAATCCCTTCTGTACGAGCTTCCTCCATTTTTCCTGACCTCTTTGGTGAACCTGCCATCCATGATTTTGCATGTGTGTCTTCATCCACGGATGCACCCATTGTTGATCACTTGCAGGACTCACCGAATGATGGTCAATCATTTGAAAATGGAGAGGATAAGCTAGTCATTAAAAATCCACTTGATCTTTCATCCGTCTTTTCCGGAAACACAGAGGATTAGTTTGTTCTCTTTTCATCTACTTATCTGTTTGATTCATTTGATCATGAGGATGCCGATGAATTCATTGGATTTTCTGATTGTGGTAGTCGTGATCCATTTGTTTCCGTATTTGATCATGAACATGACTCTATCATAGTTGATCTTTCGAAGCCACCGGTTTATGATGATCTACCTGATGATGAAGTTGAAACACCCAAGACTGTCGAGGCACTTCAACCCAAGCTGATGGTTATGTCAGGCCCTTGCTCTCTTGGGGTTAGTCTCACTTCCAATCATGAAATTGTTCAATCACCCAAGGCTCCTCATCACTCATCTGTATGCATTGAAGATCCATCTCAAACACATACCACATCTCCTCCACTCAAACTGTGCGATCCCATCGCTCATGCATTAGAGGAATCTTACATTGCAAGCACATGTGTATGACACAAGTTATCTTTGTTTCTTTTGTTTTCTTGCATGTCTCAGTCAAGAGTGTGCTTATGCTTCAAAGTTGCACACAGTGTCACACAACACCATGATAAGTCCACAGACTGCTTGTCATGCACTTGTACTCACTTATGTCCTATGGGCACTGTCAAACACGAAGTGTGGTTGTCTTCATTGTTATATCTTTCTGCTTGCTAGTTTGCACAAATGGGTTGCTCACAGACCAAACCTTCACCAACATGGGTCAACCAATGCGCCGATGGCTACATTGGAAATATCACTTCACGTGATCAGGCCCATGCACCATTAGTGTAGGAGTAGGAGTAGTGTTTTCTTTTAGTCAATTTGCTTGCATGCTTGTTTGCTTATTTGCTTTGTTTGCTTGTTTGGTTGCTAGCTTGTTTGCTTACTTTCTTTGCTTTCACTTTTGCTTCTGCTCTTGCTTTGCTTTGTTGTTTGTTAGTTCACTTGTTTCGTTCGTAAGTTAGTTTTGCATGAAACCATGTATGACTCATGAAGCGAGTTGGGTGAAGTACAAGAGGGCTTGTACAACTATCGCTACTTGGTTATCTATCATCTTGCCTCTGTATGAAGAACTTGTTACTTTCATTCAATGATACGTCGAAGGAAAATACGTATTGTTGGAAGTGAACCTTGTTGAAAACACAACGCTTGCACGCTAATTAGTGTCACTTTATCTAGTCGGTTGTTTTTGGTTTAACCCTTGACAGCTCGGTCAAGTAGAGTAAGGTGAGGGGGAAAACCTTAATAGGTACGTCAGAGATACATAAACTACTTCTTTGCTGGAACAACCTATTCTGCTCTCAATAAGTCGGGATCCCTCTTCTACCTCTGAAATGAATAAGTGCTATGCACAGTTGAAAAAACGAAAAATGGAAAAAATGAAAAGTCAAAAAATTCAAAATGAAAAATGAATAAGGTGAAACAAGAGAAAGGCTTCCTACGCAGGAAGGTGATGCAAGTAACTCCACCGGGGTACTGACTAGGCTCACTGGCAGTGGAGCCATGCTTGTTTTCCTATGTGACTCCACTGGGGTACTGTCCAGGCCTGCTAGCAATGGAGAAACACCATAGATGAAACTAAGACTCTTACGACTATAGTGCTTGTGCACCTATATACCCATCAACCCTAATCGAAACAACTGTGTTGCCTTGGCTTGGAATGTGTGTCAACCGACCAAGAGTTTGGTAGATGCTACATCTTACAATCAAGCTATTGTGAAACCAAGATGAGCTGAGGACTGAACAATACTTCCGAAGGTGTTAGAATTGTTTTTCACGAACAAGGTCCATTCAGAGAGCTGGAGTTCTACCAGTGTGTTGCCAATTGTTGTAGCAGCTACAACCACCCTCCAAATTTTTTCTTTAGCTCGTTTTGGAGCCTCCCTACCAACCAACCTTTCACAGCACCTTGTCTTTCTTCGTCAAGTACATAAGCTTTAGTGTTTTTCATGGATAAAAGCAACCTGTCGATCACAGCTTGATCCATTCCCCTCATAGGCTGTCCACCCAGACTTAGTCTAGTTGTAGGATGATCAGCTTCCCTAAGAAAATTGCGCATTTCTAGAGGGCAACCAACCTTCCCTCCAAAAATTGCGCAATCTTGTTTGGCAACCTGCTAGGCTCTAGAATTGCGCAATCTTGCCAGTCAACACTCCCACCAGGAATTGCGCAATTTTCCCCAGCAGGGCTACTTAGCCCAGAATTTGCACAAATCTGGGCATCAGTTAGCTGCTCTGCCCAGAAATTGAGTAAATACCCTAGGCATCTAGCCTAGCTCCTCGCCAGAAATGCGCATTTTCTCCTAGTAGTCGAGCAATCTCTTGCATGTGCAGCTGAGTTGACTGGTTCCCTCCAAGACCGAGCAAAAAAGACTTGCATGCATGAGCTGCTTCTCTCAAGGCAGCATGCAAAGGCATCCCTTGTTTCAGGGATCCATGTTTAGCAGTTGGAGGTTACATGCAAGGACCATTTCAGAATTCTCCCACCAAGTGTTGCTTTCCCTATATTTGTGGCATGCACATCACAACCTCGATCTTATCAAAACTCATCAATCGGATGATGCATAGCTCATTCCTCTCATCAACCTTGTAGCTCTGACATCCCACATCACATCTAGGAACGGTCGGCACATTCAGCTCAACTGTTTTTGGGTAAGCCCGCTTTCCATGCCTTGTGTTGCATTTTTGTCGCTTTTCGTGTTTTTTCTTATGTGAGTACTATTTTCTTGATTTCTTTGAATGCTTGGTGTTGTTTACATGTATACTAGCTTGTCCTAGCACTGTTTCAGATTTCATTTCTATCTTGTTGTTGTCGCATGCATGAAACTGTTTTTCATGAATGATCGTCGATTCGACGACTCACCTCACCCGCATGCATGTTGATCTGTTTACTGAATATTTCATTCAATGTTTTCATGCACGATCAATCACTTCTGTTATCACTCAGTGTCGCCATGCATTCACTTCCACATTCACTTCCAGTTGCCCGTTGGCGAGTCTGGGCAGCCTTGGCTCAAACTCTACCTCACCAAGAGCCTCACCAAGACAACATTATGCAATCCTGAGAGGGAAGGCTCTGCCTTCCTCTCTAGAAATGCACATTTCTACCCAACAACTATTCCCTCGACCTGCTTTGTGCAATCCTGAGGGACAGTGACCGTTGGCCTAGAAAATTGCGCAATGCAGTCATTGAGCTTGCAGCCATTTCCAGCTGAAATTGCGCATTGCGCAATTTCAACAGTCAGCAGTCAGGCTCGACTATGCATTGTGCAATTCCAACAGCCAGACAGCCTCCTGATAGCCTAGACTGTGCCTTGCGTAGTCTTGGCAGCAAGTCTCCTGAATTCTTGGCGAAAATTGCGCAACTTTCATGATCAGTCACAAAGGTATGTTGCAAGTCAGTTCTCAAGTTCATTTTGGTTTTCGACTGGTAGGTTGCTTGCCATGAGTGTTTTCATGTCTCCAGGTATCACAGGTGTTCATCTGCCTTTGAGCAGCACCGATACAATGGTTCCCAGGAGAGCATAGTCGAAGACACCATTCAGAGCACCCTTGGGGATGCAGTCGATTAAGTGTCTATGAGCTTGCCTACTCACGAAGACATCAAGTTGTTCATAGGCAAGGACATCAAGATATGACAAGAACAACATCACAGCGAGAAGCATCATGAACAACAACATACCAGATGTAGCGAACACGAGAGGAAGGTTGTTGACAACATAGAGGTGTAACAAAGTTGCAAGCTCAAGCAGATCCACTGATGATGAAAGAAATTTTGGAGACTCAAGCTATGAGGTGACAACGCAACATGAAGATCATGTGAAGACAAATAATGGAACAAAGAATGAGTTGCGTGTGCTGAAGAAAAAAATCAAGGAAGAACATGAAGCTGCATATACAGATGAATGACTTGTAGCAGGAATAGGAACAATAGTGGGCGCAACATGCACTAACAGATGAAATCACGCCCGTACAAGTTAAAGGTCCATCCCAACAGCTGGCACAAAGCAGACATGGTGAGCAGTGTTGTTGATCACATGCAAGGGATTCAACAACATGCATGTCATTGTGCACACGCATGCGATCCAAGCTATTCAACACATTCACCAAGGTGAAGACAAAAGCAAGTCCAACTGGAGCTGAACATGTACTTTGGAAATTTGATGTGCATGACCACCAACACAAACTTAAAGATCAGCACGGACATTACACATCACTATGTTTCTGGTCCAGCCGCACTCAAGAAGACAATGTGCATGTTAGTAGATGAGTTGGATGAAGGGGCCGAACCAATGCACCGGTTGCAATAGAGGCAAGAGTTCGCTTCGACAGGATGTCACCATGGGGTGCATGCACACCATCATGGACGACTAAGCTTGGCATTAATTCACCACCTTCACCATCACAATCATGTCAAAGATTTGGTATCATCACAACGGACCGAGTGCCAGTGATGTCTTGCATGGCTTGCTCAAGCCATGTTGTCTCACATGAGTACATGTGCATTGTATTGTAACGTCATGTCAAATGTAACTCAAGTGTCAATAGTTGGATGTAATAGTCATAGAGTAGATGAAGAGTCATGAGGGTAGATAAACTGTCACAAAGGGGAATGTCAAGGGTCACCCCACCCTTTTCTATAAAGAGAACCTCATAACTCATTATATAGGCTTTTGGTCAGCCAAGATTTTGATAAGACTATCTTGGAGTAATCTTGGACAGTATTGTAATGCGCCTTGGCCTCTCCGCTGCACGGAGCTAGTTCATCTATTTAGAGGAGTAGGTGGATGTGGTTGTAACGTTCCACTGTTAGGGCTAACAGGTTTACATGGATGTATTTTATGGGACATATACTTCTTTATATAATAAGATCCATCACATTTTCATGCATATGTTGTTATTGTAGTTGGACTGCTCTAGTTGCTTAGCAATATATGTTGCTTAAATTACTTATTTGTGTATGAATTGCATCATATGCGATTATATGAATCTTGTTGCAGATATTGGTTTAACCATCACTTTGGATTTTCGATTGATCTGCTTTCCAGCTTGTGATACATCTTCGCTTGTGTGTTCCCTTCTCAGTTGAGTACTGCTATAGGTTGTTAAGGGGCGCACTCATCTCACCCCCCATGTGTTAGAACCTCTCATTCACCTTCCTTGACTCACTGCAGCGGTCACACCCTTGCTACTGATAGAGTTATCTTACTTGCCTTTGTGCAGCATTGCGGTCAATGAATTACCTTACGACCCACTGCTAGGACTCCTACACCAAACGAACTGAGGTCTAATTGGGACTTCTTATCTGGGAGATCCCCTTGACATGTTGGCATGTCTAGCACCGTCAACAACGTGCAATTTGTGGGACACAGTTGATTGGAATAATGTAAAGCAAGATCGCAATAGTGGGATGATATCTATCAACTCTAGAAATACATGGCATGAAGCTAGGGAGCCTTATGTTTTCCCAAAACACCGCAATCATGTGTTTTTTTACCCAAATGTGTTAGATAGGAATTGTGGTTCATATTAAGACACAACCCTATATCAACACAAATTTTTGAGAACAACAGTGCTATCATGCGAAGAGAGCAAGATAATTAGGATGATGACAACATAGAGTGATGTGAACTTGTGTTATTTCATCATTTATATTATTGTTCTATGTTTTTGTTTTCTTTATTTCGCTAATTATATTGGTTTTTTATTCGTCTTGTTGGAATTTTATGTAACTAGTAAGATTCACAAACATTTTTTTGTAGTGGAAACATTTTTACACTTAAAACTAAGTAATTCCAATTGTGTACAATATCTATGATAATAAGGATTCAAGGTAACAATCCTTCTCAAATAGGAAACTTAGAAGAATATAACCAAAATGAGAACATAGTGAATTTAGAAACAACATTAAAGATTTATTCTCGATTTAGACACTTATTGGTTTTTTAATCAGTTCACATGTTTTTTCTTCTTTTTTAGTTCAAAATCAATATAAATCATGTAGTGATAACTCTATGAGGACTTTAAGAATGAAAAAATTGTGTATTAATATGTAAGATTAAATTCTTGACATGAGAGGTAAAGTCATGTTTACTATATTTAAATTATAGTTCTTGCAACATTATGTAAATTAAAAGGAGGTCTTATGCATGTATAAAATGTTGATTACATCTTTTTATGGACCATAAGAGAAACAAATGGGCTTACATGGATGCATGAGAGGTTTTAATTTTTTCGTCATGGATAATTAAATGATTTTGATTTTTTTTTCAATGGTAATTACAAATAAAATTTGAATTAATAAATATTTTATGGCTAAGAATTAAATGATAAATAATGTGATGGTGATTAAGAGGTATTTGTTCGACTTTCTAATATACTTGGTGATGCATTTTTCTTTCCTATTTAGATGATGTAAAATAAATATATATTTTTATGTGTTTATAACTAAATTATTTAAAGTAGACATGTCTTTATCATTGTGAACATGATGTAATATTAGCTAGGATAAATGTGAAAACATGAATTTTAGTGACTATCTCGTGATAAGTATGTTGAAAAATAATATTTCTTGAGTTGTTAATTAAGAAATAATTAAATATATTATTTGTCAAAAGTTTAAATCTATTATAGTATGATTTTTATGTTATTTAACTCATATTTATTATTAAAAAGAGTTAAATTTAAATCAGTACAATAGCAAATAAAGAACCAAAATAGCACCAAAATGTTATATCTTTATTACTAGAAAAAAGTTCATTTGCCTCTTTAAGGGAGAACTTCCAATAGAGAAAATCCCCAACTGCAAGTAACTTCACAACCTTATTTTATATCTCTTGATCCTCATTTTTAGAGAGAGAAATTTATAATTGAAACAGGTAAGAGTTGCTATAAATATTAAATTTAAATTGCTTGAAAATCTCATAACTTTATTAATAAAATAAATTGTATAAAAATGGATTTTTTAAAGTTATGTTAAATCTAAATTTAAGTTTTTTAAATTTAACAATAGATTGAATTTTATAAACCAATATTGAATTGGTTAGATTGTATTTTTGAATAATTTATTATTATTACTAATTTATATTAAAAATTGAATGAGTTACATATTTTTGTCTTATTAAGAACTAACTAAATGATTTTACCTTTAATTATTTTTTCCTTGTGAATATTGAAATATTTTACTAATTAATTTAGAATGAATATGAATGAACTAAGAAATAAAAAAATATTTATTATAATTTTACAATCATAGTTTCAACCATATTAAACTTTCTAATTCATAAAATAGTTTTGCATTTTTTTTTAAATTAAGTCGTTTCTCATGCAATTTCATATATAAAATTTTGATATAAGTTCACCAATACATAATCTAGAATAAATATTATTTCATAAAAATACACGTCATGATGATAACTATCTATCAAACATAAACATCGTCTAAGATACACATTCAAATTCACTACCGTCATATAATTATATACACCTCTAGCACATATAAATGTCATTAACTAGCGCACAAATCTAATAATCTAATAAGGAATCATCATCGTGATCACATCAAACAAAACACAAACATTGTAATCTAATGTCATCACCACATACATCCTCAAATTAATATACAACTCATGTCAAATAACTGCTATCACATACACATTTATCTGCAAGCACATTAATAAACATATCTAACATTGCCTAACAATATACACATCAACACCAACATATAAATTAAGTACATAAACATGAACAAAAAAAATGCACCATATATATATATATATATATATAGATATATATATATCAAATAACTACGCCAAGTCAAATAACTGCAATCAAATATCTGATACAATAGACGTAGTAGTGCCAACCTGGTCTACAATAGAAGACAATGGATAGTCAACTACGGCCTCAACGTCTGTCGAAATCTAAGGTGGATGGTCTGTAGTAGAAGACAATGGATGATCAATCACTACCTTAACATCTGTCAAACTCTGAGGTGGAGGAGGAGGTAACCGGTTTTCTCTGTGAGGAGGAGGAGGTGTACTACCAAAAGGATCACTCGACACCCTGACTATGATCCGATGGGGTAGTATTACTAGAAGCATTATTATCATCACCCTCATCATCGTGATAGGATGGGGTAGCACTATGTGAAGGCTCATCTGAAATATTTGTCATTGCATGCTCTGCATCCCTCATCGTTTCCAGTAGCCTACTAGCTTCGACGATATGACACATAAGAGGCATCATCTCACGTGGAAAGTCCCTATAAAGATCCACGAACCTAAGATCTGCGTTGATGTCTCGAGCCCTCGTAAGGAAAACTCCCTCCTCAACCAAAACTTTGGAAAATCTGTCGCAGTATTCCGTCTGAAATCTCAGACCAACCCTATGGGCCCAGATGCCTATGCCCCCGTGAGGATGTGCCTCACCTTCTTTGGCCTCACCCATCTCCTCATCTACTCCATTCAGTGGGGGAGGAGGAATGTCCCCATGGAATATGTCGATGTCTACAAAATATATAGTACACAACAATAATTAAACAATTTCATTAAACAATCTAATAAAACAAGTTAAATAACATGCTAAAATAATTTTTATTCTAATTAATTAAAACAATAAAGTGAAACTAGATTAATTTAAAGAAAACACCAATAATACCTCTATCATCTAAACGCTCAACCAGTGTGAAGAGGATGTTGGGACACTATCTCCAATCAATCCTCACGTACGGAAATGGCAACAAGATAAATGCATGGTCAAAGTCACTGGCCAGTAGCCCTAGTGCCTGGGCGAAAATCCTGGTCAGATACTCCAGTAGGCCCCTCTTGGGTATAATCTAGCCCCACAAGCTCATTTGGATCTCAGTGATCAGCCTAGGAGGGCGACAGTCAAATATATGCGTCGTCCTTGAAAACCTCTCAAAAAATAAACAAAAAATCTCTAAAGCGAAAGGGAAGATCTCCCTCCCATGTATCACTGCATGGCATCTATCTCAAGCCATACAAAATGCCTCAAAAAAATGGAAAACCATTTGATACATCATGGCACCTAAATAAAAGAATCAACATAACACAAAAGAGGGAAACTAATGCGTTTCCCACCACTAATAAAGTGTGTAATGGTGGTGACTAGCAACGAGAGGCACCTAACCTCTTATGCAGCAAAAGAAGAAATCCATAGCTATCCACCACGAATCTTAAAATATGATGGAAAGACTGCTTGAGGCTCAACATATCTCTGAGAGTAGGTTTCAAGTTGACTCTCTACTGTAACCCCATGGGGGACATCGGGGAACTGGGGAAAATCCTCCCCTCCTAGATAGGCCAGTGATAAAATATATCTCCTCCTCATAGGGTCTATACCACACCTTAGGACTGACATGGAAACCCTACTCTTAGACACTCCACTGGCGGATCAGATGCGCCAACAAGACAGAGTGTGCCTTCATGGATGTAGCCTCCTCGTAGTACTTAAGGAGGCCTATATTCCTTAAGAGCGCTTGGGTAGCTACGATAATAGGGTGAGGGTATACATCCATCTCCCTCTCTTTGGCCTCCCATGGTGGGACCATATTGTATTGGTCTACCATTTTCTCGTGTTCCTTCTTTTGCTACCTTTGTTGACGTCTTTGCTACATGATTGACATATAAAATACATCAAGCTCATACATAAAATACAATTTTCTTTTATTAAATGAAAACTGTATTTTTAAATATGGAAACATAACTTTCAATTACTTAAAAAAAAAATCCCTGATGTGCCCAAAAAACAGTAATGCACCAGCTCTAGTATGCCAGCAAACACAACCACACTGAAATCAGTGCACACATATGTATGACGCATCATTGTTGGTTCACATATTTAATTTTTTATCACAATGTGTCTCACTTATGCATCGGTGTGCACATATAACTTTTTTCGCACCGGTACGGAACGTTAGGGTTATTAAACCCATTGTGCTATATTTTTTAATATTATTTTTGCATTGCGTTTGGTAAATATAAACACACCAGGTGTAATACAATTTATAGCTTTTATTGGTGTGTTTCCATTTATGAAACACACTGCAAAAATAACAGTGTGTTAGGTTCACACACCGAACTATGGTGCACATTGTAAATTTACAGGTTACACCACTATTGGTGAAAGCCGAACATATCGAACACACCCCACAAGTTTTTTGTTTTTTGTTTTTTTTTTTGTTTTTTAACAATGGATTTTTCAAGTTAATTTGCAATTCTTAACACTAAAAAAATAAATTAGAGGGAAACATATACATTACCTGGACATTTGCTCGTCAAGGAAGCATTTTTGACATGTAATTGAGAAAAACAAATTTCACCACCATTTGAAAAAAATTGGAAAGACACACACTGAGCACGGTACGAAAGGATGTTGAGCAAGAGAAGAACCAATGTTAGGGAACTTGTATGAGGCAAGAGTGGCACATGTGCTTCAGATCTCTACAACACTATAGATGGTAAAAATGAAATTTATGGCCAGGAAGTTTTTTTTGTATTTAACCCTGTTCCCGTGCCTTATTATAACAACATCGATGCATAAAAAATCCAAAGAACCGTTCTTTTTTTAAAATTAAAAATCCTATAGGAGTGATTTTGTTAAGACGCCCTAGGGCATTCTAATACCTTTACGATGCCAGTGATTTGTTTGAGTATAACATCACATTTAAAAAAAAAAATTGCCTATTGATGCTCTTTGGAAGGCCCACTAGGCCATTTCAATACATAAATCGTGTCAGTTCCTAGTTGGAATATAGAACCACATTTTTTTGAAAATTAAAAACTATATTGGTGCTCCTTTTAAGTATGCACCAGGGCATTTTACTACAATAAGCGCACCGATACTGTATGTGTATATAACACCGTCAATTTTTAAAATTAACCTTTTTGTGGTGCTATCTACTATTCAAGCATCGATGCATTTGTTATTTAGTGTATCGTTTAATATATATATATATATATATATATATATATGTAATGGTGCACCATGTTCTATTCGGCACTAGTGCTTGTATGCATTGTAAAGTATTGGTGTGTTTGTATACTGTAGATGCACCATAAAAAAAACACCCTCTAAAACATCCACCCACCCACCTCCGCTACAAACAAATTTTTGGGCTATTTTTATAGGGACTTCCACTCCATCTTAACTCTGGATCTACCAAGCACCAAGAGGAATCAAATCTCTTGATATAAAAACCTCTTTTAGAGTGAAAATAGATTTTATCCCTCTAGGCGCTTGGTGTTATCGGGAAAAGTGTCCATTCAGATCTACTCTATCCCACTAAGGTGTGATAGCTACCTTAGAAACAAACAGAGAAAACTACTTTTGTATTCTTCTTTATGAACTATAAACAAAGAGGAATAGGATGAACCAACCTGTGTCTTGCGCTAGTCCTTTGATCCAATCTCTCTCCTCTTTGACAGCTCCCAACTACCTGCTCTCTCACTTACCCAGCTTCACCAAGTACCTGCAAGATCACAGAAGAAGGAAACTATACAAAGACATAGGTTTATATTCATAAATAACTTAGGATCAAATTTAAGTTAACCATACAAATGTAACAAGCATCAATGAAACACAAGCATGGATAAGAAACTCAAATAGTTTTATTGATATACAAGAAGATCCAGGAGGAGTTACAACTGATGATTCCTGACCCAGCATCAACCTCCCAGCAAAGAAATCCCTTTTTCAACCCCAACAAAGCATAAATCACCCAATTCTCTGATATGTATCTCAAAACCAACAACAATTCCTTACAATGTGCAAAATTCCAGCCTCTGGATGTCTGGGATGAGGGATCCATATATAGATGTATGCAAGGAGGATGAGTCAGCTCATGAATTTATTAGTGGCTTCTCTCTGTCAGTTATTGCTTCCACTTGGAGACTGAGAGCCTCTTACTCATCCTTGGTCGAATTCAGTGAGGCAAGTGTCATTGGAGAAGATTCTGGAAGCTTCCATTGTCTCTCCACCTCGTGGAATGACTTTTCCACTTGTCATTTCCCACTCAACGCACCCTAGTAGTGCATTTAGGTGCGTTGCAATGCACCTAGCTAGTGGTCTTAGGTGCTATGCAACGCACTTGGCTAGTGGAGCAGCTAAAATGATCCTGATTTGACTAGTTCTGAGCAGTTTCTGGAGGAGAACTTCTGGGAGAAGCTGTATTTTGTTGACCTTGTTCCTTTAGGAGTTAGAACAACACTTTTAGGGACTTAGGAGCCCTTGGTTTATGGACATTTCATGCTTAGAGCTGTAAGGCACAAAAATGTCTATAACAGTTGCCCCCTAAAGTATGAGGCCGTTTATCGGGTGAAATGCTTTATTAGGAGGATCCGAAGTTCTTTCAATGCTGGGAGGAGACCTGTAATAAGATACAATACAATACATTATCTTCATACTGTTTTCATGATCTAGCTGAGGCGGGTATTCCCATGCTCAGCTTTATAAATTCATTTTCATGTACATAGGACAGACAACTGTCTAATGGTAGACTGATGATTCTGATAGAGCCATCATCCTTTTGGTAGGATGATTATCTGTGCTGCAATGCTGTACATTTCAATGTCTTTATTTTCCTGAATATATATCATAGCCCGGATGGATGAAACTAGATCCGGGGTCTTCAATCCCGTCCGATCTTCACTCGAAGCACAAGTCGATCCATGTGAGAAATGTTTTGAAGTCGAACATGGAAAGACATCGCTTGATTACTAGTCATTGATGTAAACTGTTAACAAGCGCGAGAGGATTCACCGATAATGATAATGACCCTCAAGGTACTGCAGTACAATTCACATGGTGTGAATAAAGGACTTGGCGTCGAACACCACGCAAAATCTTTCGGTCGAAGGTCATTGATGTATACCTGTCGCCGGAAGTGAGAAACTTGCCATTGAGGCATGCAAGCTTCAAAGTACTGAATGGGGTGTTCCTAGATCAACTTCTTGGATAATGAGCTGATGTCGACAAGAAGTGATCCGTCATAGGAGGGCCTTAATGAATCCCACATCAATGACACAGAACGGAGAAAATGATTTTGATGGAGGTGAAAACGATCTGATGATATATGATTCAGGGTGGCGGTCATGAAAGAATGGAGTATAATGTATGGTAGTGGGCGGGACACATGTGGCCTTTCTGGATGACTTCTCTTGAACATGTCGGCGACACTTATGTGATGGATTGGTAGCATTAACCCCAAATGTGGATGGTATGGCGAGACCATGGCGATGTGACCGGTGAATGGAACAACCCAACCCGACTCAGGCACGGAGTGGAAGTGTCATGTTCAAGAGCGACTTGCTACCAATAAAGTTTCTTTGAGTTTTCTTCCCAATTTTTCCCCAGTCATTGCTGACCAGTACCTCTTTATTTTTGTCAAGCTTGAGGAGGATAACATATGCTTGTTCTATAATTTTCCCTTCGGGCAAACCCATCGCTATGTTTTAACGAGCCTAGCGATAGTGAAACTCGTTCTCGTCTAAAGACAAGTTTGTCGCTATTAATCTTTTTAACGAGTCTAACGATAAAGATAACTCGGTCCTTTTCATTTTTAGAGAGTCTGAAAAGGTACGTAAAGGTAACTCCAAAATTCCTTTTTCGTCATCTAATCCCTCAAGTCCGAAAAAGTATAAAACAATACAGAAGGGATGAATTTTCGATTAGCTTTAACGAGCCAAACAAAACAAGCGCTCGATCTTTTTGTGCAATAATCCCTCAGGTCCAAAAAGATTAAAATATAGAGGAGGGATAGCACTTCCGGTCGCTTTAACGAGCTAGAAGGCCAAAACTCGGCAATATTTTCATATTTTACGAGTCAGTTGAAAAGAGCTTAAAGAAGACTCGTCTTTTGAGGAACGAGTGATAGAATGGGTAGCAGCTGATTCCAGGTAAGATTTGGAATTTTCCAATCACGGCAGTGTCACAAGGATGGCTAGTGAAATCACTCTTTGCAGCTATTCCTCAAAATGGGTAAACAATCAAATGGAGGTGAATGATCGGCCAATGGAAAAGTGGAGGTGACGGTGCAAACACGACCAAGGATTTAATGGCTGAAATGCTTCATTCATGGTGGTTATTTACCGGGGGATAGTTCATTTTTTAACGAGCTTAAACGCGGGTGGAAACATTTGCTCATATCTTATGTTTATTTTTTAATGAGCTTGAACTATGTGCTAAAACTGCTCGATTAATCCAGTCATATGATAAGAATGTCTCATATAAAAACGACAACTTTTAGATTTTTTCCCCAAATCCTTTCTTCATGCAAGTTAGGTGACGACTAATCCTACGAGTTTAAAGGGTTAGCCTACGGGTTTAAAGGGAGGACCTAACAATTTTAAAAAATAAATAGTCGCCCTTCGCTTGCACTCCAAAAGGTTTGCATGTCCCCAGGTATAAAACAGAGTTTCAAAGTTACCCCTCAATTTGCAGACAAAACATTTGTTCTATCGGGAAAGGCCTACCTCCTACAGGTTACCCGAAGATTGTTCTATTCACACAGCAAACAAAACACTTCTTCGGCGATGTCTACCGAGATAAAAAAAGGTGAGTGACGACGTCCGCCAACTCACATAACTTTGACAAGAGAATCTTATTCTAGAATAACCCCTCTTCCACTGACGGACGGGGTACATACTAGTCATATTCTCCCGCGGAAACCTACCCTATACCCGAAGTTTTCCTGCCGAAGCAGACCAGGACGCATGCCCCCGGGTTTCAGTCATATCCCTCCGAATTACTCGCACTCATCGGGAGGACGGACTGGGGGTCGAGACATTTGTTGCGTGAAGAGACCATTTAGGGACGATATATGAATATTTTCTATGCGTGATCTGGGAAACGAAAGCTGGTCCACGAGCTTGACCACTCTTCCTTCGTGCGGAAAACACATTACTCTAAAGAGTGAGGAGACGATGGCTCCCATGCAATAAATATAGTCTCATCCAAGGAGTAGGTTATAATCCAAGGGTCCTTGAACTACCATGACGTTCATGCGAACTGTCTTCCCTCTCAATGTTATGGGCACATCGGGAAGGATCCCTAAAGGTCGACTGGTTCCTTTATCAAAGCCTGTCAGATTTCTCATCTCAGGCAAAAGCGATGGCGAACCAAGCGCTTTCCAAGCAATAGAGGAAAGGATACTCACAGAAGCCCCCTCATCTATGATGGTACCAGCCATGACCATTCTATATATTTGAACGATAATTCGGAATGGTATGCTTGCTGGTAGGCGGGGTCTGCCTAGTTGATTCCAGTCGAAGGAGACAACTAGGTTGCTTGGAGGTGGGACCGAGTAGACGGCCGGGTATGGCTTTGACGAACTTCCTTCGTGCGGTAAAGGAATGGGTGGATTGCCCCCATGTTCGTCGGAGTCTGTGTTGATGAAGAGAATTTGGATGGTGTCATCCTTGTTCTCTTCAGTGACTGTATCATCCGAAGATAAAACCTCTGAAGGCAAGACCGGGTCAACTGCCGCCTCGGCCTTTTGACTTTCGTCTGGTATGGATTCAGTTGGTTTATCTTCAATGATAGACGCTTCAGCTGACCACCTGAGCGGGCCAGCTGGATTCTCAACTAGTGACGGACTCGGCAGGAGTTTTTTATATCCAGGAGGAAGTTGTAACGGTGAAACCGGACGATCATCCAAAACTCTTTTAGCTTCGTCTAAGAAGGGACAACGGTGGAGGGCATGGTCGCCTTCACACAGTTTACAAGGAAATCTAGCTTTCCCTTTTTGTCCTGGGGTTTCACTTTCACTAGTTGACGGTGTGCTTTCAACATGATCACCAGAGGTTGATGACACCGGATTGTGAAAACGAGGAGACCAGTCCCTTAGTATCCGGGGGATGCAAGGACAATCTCTGTGAAAGTGGTCTCCTTTGCAAATGACACATGGCGATTTAGACCTGGTCGGTGCAATGTGTGGATTTTCGTTAGACGACACTCGTTTTCCCCCATTCACCTTTGGCTCCTTCTTCTTTTTTTCTTTCTTCTTCTTTTCCTTCTTCTCCTTAGGAACTTGGTTTTTAGCTTTACCAGTTCCATCAAGCGAAGAGGAAGGAGGAGAGGAAGAATTAGAGGAAGTAGAAGGCTGGTGGGTAACTCTAGACTCGTCTAATTGCTGATTCGATTGTTCAGGAATAGTGGTGTTCTGAACGACATTGGTTGAGAAGAGCCATACTGGCAAGCCAATTGTCAGTCCTGGAAGCGACAATGTGGCCATATGGGGCGCACCAACATCTCCCCAAGAGGAGAAGGGACTAGGATTTCCACCAAGGGGAATTCCTTGGTTGGTAGGCTCCATTTTCTCAACCCAAAGATCAACGTAGGAAAAGGGTATGAATATTCCGTTTAAAATAAATTTTAACACGCTTTGACACAACTTGTTTTTTCAGTTTTTAAGAGTCGAGAAAAAACAAAAGATGACTCTAGGCTCCTTTGATTTTTAATGAGCCTGAAGTGACAAGTGCTTAGATGGACCTTTTCCGTTAAGGAGTCTGAAAAGGAACGAAAGGAACTGCTCTGGAGGTCTAGGTAGAGGGAGTACCAAACCAATCGCAAAACTGCAGAATACTTTTTACGGTACGACAGTCAATCTTCCCGAATGCTGTGTTCGGTGCATTGCGATTAGTAGGGCGGCCGACACGGCTTCCTATGGATAAAGGATTTAAGCCTATAGGGGTCTCCCAATATATACTCGACGGTACGTAGGAGCACAAGTCTTTACTGGCACTTATCATCTCAAAGTGGAGGAATCACCCAACCATCAATGAGGACAACAGTTACCAGGCTTTACGACGCCGGAATACGTCTCTAGCCTAGACCTCTAAATGTTGTGCGTTAAGTTACAAAGCGTTGTTAAGTTCATTGAATTTATTTTAAGTTGATCTTTCTTATGAAGTTTGCCTTTTGGGATCACCACGAGATGTATATGTAATTCCTAAAATGCAATCTAAAGATGATAAACAAACTTTTATCTATTTTCAGCAATGAAAATCCTAGCTACTAAGGGAAAAGAAAGACACAATCTTTTCGCAAAGAGCAAAGAGCACACTGTAAATGCACTTTCCTAAATCAAGCCAAACAGACTGCCAATATGCAAATGCACATGCATGTGTTTTGTTTTTCACTTTCTTAATATTGATGCCTAAAAAGAAAGTTGTTGTACAAATCTGAATTTGCTTTCAAGTGACAAACACAAACAAGCTTCTTTTCGAAATCAAAAGGTAGAGACGATTACGACACTTTATGATTTTGAAATAAATACTCGTTTCGACACTAGAAAGTGACAAATTCAAGCCAAAGGCAAAAGTAAAAGCATAATCGACTATCAACAGCAAATAAACTTTCTCCTATGATCAAAATCGACACTTGCGACAGATCTAAATCAAAGGACGACAGTACGACTATTCTACTTTTGCAATGGAAAACTGTAAATGACGTAACAAACACACAAAAAACATCTACAGTTTCTTTTGTACAACTGAGGCGGAATATCAGTAAGGAAAAGGGGTTTGAAACAGTGAAATATTGATCACAGGCTGCAAAAAACAGAGACAAAACTGGAAAAATGAAGCAAAGAACCTCAGCTGCACAAGGCTAGGCTGATCAGCGCACCTGTTGCACAGAGAAACTGCATTTCAGCGCAGGTAGCCCTCTCGGGAAGTGCGTTGAAATGCAGAACCTCTTCACAGAGCCTGCGCTGGGACAAAAAATAGAGTTCTATCCGGGTTCTGGGTCACGGTTTGTAGTTTAATCTATGGTTTTTGGCCGGGTAAAAGCAATCAGTAATACACAATCAGAGGTAGATCTAAGAGGGGTTCTAAGAGCTATCACAAGGGTGATTAGTTAGTTTATGAATCATCTGTTCAAATCATAAACAGATCCAGTGAGTGGATTGAAGTAGCAGATGTCTACTTTGCATTTGTCAATGGAAAATGCAGTTCGATGGCTACTTCTAAGTTTATGAAATAAACAACAAGAGAAACACAAACAAACTAACTAGACACGATCCCCAGTATGGTCGCCATTTTGTTATCGGGAAAAGTGTCCATTCAAATCTACTCTATTCCACTAAGGTGTGATAGCTACCTTAGAAACAAACAGAGAAAACTACTTTTGTATTCTTCTTTATGAACTATAAACAAAGAGGAATAGGATGAACCAACCTGTGTCTTGCGCTAGTCCTTTGATCCAATCTCTCTCCTCTTTGACAGCTCCCAGCTACCTGCTCTCTCACTTGCCCAGCTTCACCAAGTACCTGCAAGATCACAGAAGAAGGAAACTATACAAAGACATAGGTTTATATTCATAAATAACTTAGGATCAGATTTAAGTTAACCATACAAATGTAACAAGCATCAATGAAACACAAGCATGGAGAAGAAACTCAAATAGTTTTATTGATATACAAGAAGATCCAGGAGGAGTTACAACTGATGATTCCTGACCCAGCATCAACCTCCCAGCAAAGAAATCCCTTCTTCAACCCCAACAAAGCATAAATCACCCAATTCTCTGATATGTATCTCAAAACCAACAGCAATTCCTTACAATGTGCAAAATTCCAGCCTCTGGATCTCTGAGATGAGGGATCCATATATAGATGTATGCAAGGAGGATGAGTCAGCTCATGAATTGATTAGTGGCTTCTCTCTGTCAGTTCTTGCTTCCACTTGGAGACTGAGAGCCTCTTACTCATCCTTGGTCAAATTCAGTGAGGCAAGTGTCATTGGAGAAGATTCTGGAAGCTTCCATTGTCTCTCCACCTCGTGGAATGACTTTGCCACTTGTCATTTCCCGCTCAACGCACCCTGGTAGTGAATTTAGGTGCGTTGCAACGCACCTAGCTAGTGGACTTAGGTGCTATGCAATGCACTTGGCTAGTGGAGCAGCTGAAATGATCCTGATTTGACTAGTTCTGAGCAGTTTCTGGAGGAGAACTTCTGGGAGAAGCTGTATTTTGTTGACCTTGTTCCTTTAGGAGTTAGAACAACACTTTTAGGGACTTAGGAGCCCTTGGTTTATGGACATTTCATGCTTAGAGCTATAAGGCACAAAAATGTCTATAACACTTGGTATATCCAGAGTTAAGATGGATCTACGCTAGTTTAATTTCCCCTTTCAATAGGCTATATTCCACATTAATACCATGGGTCAATACCATGGGCCATTTTTATTTTTATAGGTTTATTTTATTTGTTATTTTATTTTGACCACGCTAAAATGTTTACATTGGAGTAGTCTTTAAGTGCGACTTTTTCGAGTTTCCGATGGATTTTTGGCCGAAATCAGGTGAAAAAAATTGTGGCCAAGTTGATTTGTGTTGTTTAAACTGGCTTTTTGATTGCGTATATGGATTCAACACCCTCAAAAACCCTTAAGGAACTATGATTGTGAACATTTAACCTCTCAAACTTGTGATTTCAATAAATCCTCCTAGATTCTAGACAAATTAGATCAGAAAATAAACGGAAAACTTTCCAAAAAGTCACACTTAAAGACTACTCAGTTTACATTACATTTTTTTTTTTCTCAATAAATACTAAATCTATTAATATAAGGTAACCATAAAAGTACAAGGAGGACTAAGCCTCGACATAGAGGACCTGCATGCTTTCAAAACTGAACAAACTAACCCATATTTGGGGAGACCATTTACAGGAGACATACAGTCAGGATGGGTTAAGATCTTCCCATTTCCATACCAAAAATTCATAAGCAAGAACAGAGTAACAGAAGCAGAACCATGTCCACAACACCATAAAAAACAATAGACCCAAAACCAGACAAAAAGAGAGCTAAGAAGGCCATCGGGAGTCATCAAGTGAGCTTGTCTTGGTCCATTGGCACTTCCTCCACCGGGCATTCATTGCCATACCATATGTCACCACCGTGTATCTCCTCACCCTCCCCACTGCCACCAGGGGGCTTCGGGGCCTGAAGATAGCTGCTCGAGCTGCTGTCGCTTTCCAACGTTGCCGACGCGCCATGGTGGCTTCCACCCGGCTGCATATCTAGAGGATCACTACTCGAACTGTCCGCAATTCCTTTGCCCGCTTTCTTCGAGCCACCTTGCTTACTTGATTGACCAATGTTGCCCTGTTGTTGCTCTGTGCTAAGGCGACCAGCGATTCTGAGACCTTCCTGGGATGAGTCTGCCATGTCATCTACAGAGGCTTGGATAGAAGACTCCTCTTCCGTGAAGATTATAGAAATATTAGCAGAGATGATTGGCCGATTTAAATTGCTCTGAAACCTAAAATGAAAGTTTTGAAAAGCATGATACTGTAGCGGTCTGCGCGAGGGACTGGCCGGAGGCGTCATTGCTTGAGGAGCAGGCTGAGAATTCTGAGAGCGCCTGCTGCCTCCTCCTCCTCAGCTTCCACCACGACGACTTAGCAATCTCTGCCGGACCTTGACCATTCTGCCAACCAAATAAATACTGAACCAGAAATAAAACCCGGGATAGAGTAGATAGCAATGAATATAGCTGGACTAGTCGGGTGGGGAAGAACAATGTAAATCAGGTGCCTGAATAAACGTAAGCTTATCCCACCGAGCAAAGGAATTTCCTCGGCGGGGATGCTTCAGAAGGGAAAGGCCATAAACAAAAGACGAACACCAAACTGTAAATAAAGGTGCTGCAAGTTGCGTATTCAGAACCATCTAGACTGTATAACTGTCGAGGAGGAGCATCAAATAAATCTCCCTGATGAAGTAATTGCACATAAGGTGAACCTGCTTGGGCTTGGCGCCAATCTGGAGAGAAGCGCGTCGCTTGAAGCTGTGGGACGATGTGCAGGCAGTCATAAATGCTCCCATTAACTTTGATCTATGTCACCCGCATCCGGGTTCAGTTTACATTACATTAATCTTTTTATTTAATTTAATTTAATTTTTATTTTTATTTAATTTGATTTACTCAAAATGTTAAACATTACATTGCAACATCTCTACCATATTGGGTTGAAGAGCGCGACACAATTACTCTTACACATTTATTAAAATATGATTAATAAATATCATATTATCCATAAGATAAAAATCTTTTAATAAATGATATGTTCTTTAACTGAAATACCATCATATATATGTATTGTTTTGTATTTTACATTCTCCCTCCATGAAAAGAGGAAGAAGAGAAGATGGATAAGGGAGATTAATTTTTTTAGATGAATTATATTATCACTACCTTATTATTATTATTTTATTGTGTAATTTTTCTAGTTTATATTTTAAATAATTTTTATTTATTTTATTTTTTAGGTTATATAGTAAGAAAATGTATTATGATTTGGTAGTGGGACAATTATTATTAGTTGTTATTTGTGAATGTAGGTTGACTAATCATTATTTAAGAAAAACCACACCACCTTGAATTACTTGTGGTCTATAAGGGACACGCTTTCACTCTTGCCAAATGCCTCTAGGTCTTGGTTCGTTAACCTCTCTATTTATGTACACGGAAAATGAACTCTTGGCCAAAAAAAAGCAAGTTTTTCTTATAGATTATTATTTTAATGATTATAATTTAATAAATTAAGATTTTTATTTTTATAAATGAACAATAATGAATTTATTTTAAAATTTTATAATAAAAAATTCGTTTAGTTAATTAAAAACAAATTTTGTGTGAAATAAATATAAAATTAAAAACATTTTTTTTGCTTTTTAATTTGTTAATTTATTTATTTTTAAATAATTTAAGAAAATTAGAATATGCTAAACAACCCTAATTCTCGTACTTTCTCTTTGTGGAAAATGTCAGGTCAGGTTTGAGTAACTCCACAAATTATTTTTTGCATTAAGAAAATCATGAATATATACAAGGCGTGGGAGAATGATGAGTCCAAGCATTATTCTGAATCTTTCAAAATTTTCTCTTCCAAACACTTTGCTTAATATGTTTGCAATATGCTCATTTGTGGAACAATGGCGTAGGAGAATAACATTGTCCTTAACATGATGTGGAATCAGATGATACTTTGTATTGATATGCTTAGTTAGATCACGAAACTTTGGGTTCTAGTCTAACTTTATTGCCGAAGTGTTGTCAATCAACACTTGAGTAGAATGAAGTTGCTTCTCTTGCAAATCTTCCATAATTTTCTTGAGCCACACAATTTCCTATGTTGCTTCTGCAGCTGCCACATATTCCTCCTTAGTTGTGGAATTTGTTGGAACTAACTATTTGTGTGACTTCCAGGAGACAACTCTTGATCCAAGACCCTAAAATTGATGCTCCATTTTCTTTATCTCCATCAAAGTTTGAATTAGAGTGTCTAATCAAGTTGAAGTCAACCACTTATGTATACTTGAGTCAAAAGTCTTGAGTTTCCTTCAATTACCTTAGAATTCTTCTTGTATCAGACCAATGACCCTCACAAGGATTTTTCATAAACCTGGAGAGGATTCCAACAACAAATGAAATGTTTGGTCTAGTATTATTCAGGTAGTTAAAACCTCCTACGAGTTTTTTGTACCTTGTTGCATCCTCAAATTCATTTCCTTCTGTGGATGTGAGCTTTACATTTTGTTCCATTGGTGTGGTGAAAGAATTTCACTCAGCCATACCAAATTTATTCAACTCTCCAATATACTTATTTTTAGAGAGGAATATAAACTTCGGATATTGGGTTACTTCAATACCTAGATAGTAGTGAACATATCCCAAATCTGTCATTTCTAAAACTTTCCTCAATTATTTCTTAGTGGACGCAATGTAATTATCTTTGTTCCCTGTCATTAGAAGATCATCTACATACACTGTTATCACTCCAAAATTTCTTGTATGTTGTTCAGAAAAAGGAATGATAGAGGTAACCACAAACTAACTTTGGATATCAGGATCTAGCCTTCCTAATCTCATAGAGGGCTCTCTCTTTATGATTTAAATTTCTTTTAGTTAATTGATTTTAGGCAAGTTATGATTCCGCTAGGGTTTTTTATTTGAATTTGGGTGGTGGGATCACTTACTTAGATGAACAGAGGTTTGATTTTACCATTGGGCTATGGGGTCGAATATCAGACAAACTGGACTGGATCAAGCTTTAAAAACAGTGTCTACAGGGCAAGATAGGTGAGTTACTACAGATCTCAAACGGTGGATGGTGAAATTGTTTATAATTGCATCTAGGGAGAAATTAAGGGTTCCTTATGCTGGATTATGAAGAGAATGAAAGAGGTCAACCAAGATGGGAGAGAAATTAAGGGTTCTCAAATTCGGATATCAAAGGAAAACATATAAATGACTAACTATGCAAAACAGAGTGTACTTAAAAAAGTTATGTGTTATATTTCCAATTAATTCATTCAAATTTGAATAACATTTAAGTTTATGAAACACATAAGAAAGTAACAAAATCAGACAAAGAAGATACTTCATTGCAATAGCTCATCTCATGAATCCTATAGTGTAATCTTTTTATTACTTGCTCCAGTCTGTTGACTTGAAAATTGGTACAATCACCCTTAGGTTTAAGATCAAAATAACTCTAAAAATGTATAGCAATCCACACAATACCTCGAATTATGAAGTATTTATACAAAAATAATTTACAAAATATCTCAAACTACATTGAGAACTAATCAAGGAAAAGGAAATATCTTCATGCAAGAAGATAGAGACAGCTATTGAACTGTTATTTGTTGTCCCTATTATTTAGGTTATGATGTATTTTAGTCTTTTATCTTTTGCCCTTTAAGCTGCTTGGCTATTTGGTATTCACGTTGGATGTCATATTTACTTATGACCTTTCATCTAATACTCTCTGACCTTGTTGTCCTGTCAATACCCTTTTATTATGTTTTTTACTTTTCACTATACATTTCATATTTTTACTGTGTATTCCTACAATAAATCATTGAGTTTTTCCCATTCTCAGCATTTGGTAATTGGATATTGAGAATTTTTCTGTATATCTCATTTTCCTATGTATACTTGGCAAAAGTTGGCTTATTGACAAAAAGGTGTTTTACCTCATGTTGGAGGTAAAACAAATTCTCAAATGTTTGATACAATACTTTCCCTGTTGGTATGCCCTTCATGGATGAAGTGTTTACCTGATCTCTAGCCACTTCCTTGATCTTCTTATTGTAATCCTCATGTGTCATTAGCTTATCATTTATAACTAAGGGATTTGGTAATCCCTTTTGCCTCAAAATTTCAAACTTAACCATGAACCTGTCAATGGCCAGTTGCATGGTTTGACACTTATCCTCCAAGTTCAACATCAAATTCCTCTTAGTGAGGACCTTTTTAACTTCCAAAATTCTACCTGTCCTATCAGGTATCTCTAATTCTTGCAGCTCATACTTGTTCTTGGAGTTGAGGAAATGAATGTTCCTTGCTGCTTCCTCTAGCATATCTCCAAGTTCTTCTTTGACTCTCTGAATGGCTTCTATAGGCTATTTAATCAAATCAATTTGTTAAAAAATATAGATGGCCAAATATCATTGACAGAGTTAAGGATATTGGTCCACAGTTTCTCCTTAGCCTAACCTAGAGGTTCATTTAGTGTCAGTTCTTTTTCTAGGCTTTTGATTCTTTCAGTCATCCTTGTGGCCTTCTGTTGTTATTCTTTGTGCATGATTTGGGCCAAATTGTAGTATGTTTCCAGGCTGGTGACTTCCTCCTTAAGTATGTTCATTTCAGTGGTCTGAATAGACATTTCTTCTGTTGCTTTGACTAGCCTATTTGCTTCATCACCTGTGGAGCCTGTTGTTGTCAATCGTATTGCTGATGTAGTTGGTGTAGATGCCGGTAGTGCAGTGGCCATCAGAGCAGTGGGAGCTAAGGATGCTGCCAAAGTAGAAGGTACAACAGTGGTAACTGTTGGGATGACAGTTGTAGGAGCATCATCCAAACTAGCTTGTTTAAGCTGCATCAAGCTCTCCAACTCTTTCTCCATCTCTTTTAACTGATCATTCAGTTGCAGTACTAGGTTCATCGTCTCTTCGTGAATTTTCTGACTTTCCAGGACCTCCTTTGTTTGTGGGTGTTGTAAATGAGGCAGCTTCAACTGTTTCTTGAGGGTTGCTATGTCCTCATTCTTCTTTTTGATTAATTTCTCTATGGACTTAATATCACTTGGGTCATGGCCCAATTCAATGACCAAGTCCTCCAAGGACTTTATTCTGTTGTCTTTCAACTATGAGGAGGCCTTATCCAATTTGTATTGGGTTGTCACATTATCCAATGAATCTTGCAGCTTATAGGCAGCCATGGCCTTTCCTGTGAGGGTGGAGTAAATCATTTCTCCAGCCTGCTTATGGAACTCTATCTGATCAATGGGATGAACATCCCTGGCCAACACCTCAAAATTAGTTTTCTTGTAGTTTGCCGAGGTCTTTGGTTGTTGTACAGTGGGCTGCAAAAATGAAACCTGCATTTTTCCTACTTTGATGTCAAAGGCTGACATCAATCTGCTCTGGTTTGGTGGAGTATGCTTGAAGTATTGGGAATATGTCTCTGCCTTCAACTTCTCATTCCTCATATTTATCTCTTTGAATCTGTCTTTGATATCCTTTTCCCTGTCAGCTGGCTTGACAAAGGAAGAAACCTCAACACTCAATTGTCTCTCTATCATTTGTGTGTTGGAGGTTGATGGTTGTTGTGTTTCACTAGATGCAGTTACTTCTCTACATCTATGCCCCATTGTCTCAGTGTTAGTTATTTCCTCTAATGCAATGTTCTCCTCCTGCTTAGACACATGATTCAACTTGGGCCTCTTTCTTAGCTCAAACATCTCATCTATAGTGTCCATGGAAGAGATGGATGCCTCCTCCCTGTTCCTCTTTGAATTCTTTTCTTCATTAGTCGGGGTTTGTAACACAGGATGAACATTAATTGGTTCTCCTAGTTCTGGAACCTGCAGGAAAGAATTCTGGTCAAATTGCTTTGCTAAATCAATCAGTGTGTTCTCAACATCCACAACTATGTTGTCCATATCAATCAATGTATTCTCCACCCACTCAGATTGGTTAGAAAACTGTTCAATGTCTGTTCTTGGGTGGTGGATATAAGGTGCCAATTTGACCTTAATTCTCAACTTATTCATGACCCCATGAGGGTCATATTGCCATATGAAGTTATTTCTGAATTTCATCTGTTGTAGTAACCTGTCGGCCTCTGGTCCAGCCTCTCTATTGTTGCAAATGAATGGGCCCAATTGGTTTTTCACCTTGAACTGGGTTTTCTTCCTAGCAGATAGGAAGTGGACCTCATCAGAATTGATGATTTTTCTGAAATATTCAAGGGAAAATATCCTCATAGGGAGGTATTTTGGCAATTTATAAGGGGCTAACTAGAAGCCATAAACTCTAATCTCAATGTGGTTTTGGTAGAGGTACCAATCTCCCACCTTATTGTTCTTTGCCAATTGTAGCACTCTCTTGATGTCTTGGCTGATTCTAGGTTGAGTATTAGAAACCAACATGTTCATGATAGGGTATACAAAGGAATCTATGAAGTCTTTGTAGGTGAATGTTGTGAAAACTTATGGACCAAGAGTGTCCAGTATACCACTGATCTCTCCTTTCCCCTGGTGTCCAACTTCTGGATGCTCATAGGGAACTTATCTGTCTGGTAATACAAAAACATATAAAACAACAATGAAGAGTATTTGAAAACTCTTTCAGTGGGCAGTCTGGTGAATTGTTCATACATATTTTGACTGCAATGAATTGAGCATAATCAGATAGCAGGAGGCTTGCCCGGAGTGAAGATGGACAGGAAGGCTAGGATGACCTCATCCACATGCTCATCTGATGTGTATCCTAGGATGCATGAGAGAATGGTGATTATGTGTCTGCCAGTCTCTGAGAAAATGGTGGCAGCATAGGGTGGGGTACCTATAGGAGTATGACAGTCTTCAATGATGAAATTTTGGAAGATTTTCTTGATTCTCACCTGGTCTAATGTGATGTATAAGTCCAATAGGTTTCCAATGGATAGAGGGGTTTGATTAGGACTACATTGGTTTTGTAGCATTTGGTTGATTGACTTAGGTGTAATGGTGAATAATAACTCTTGGTTTGGGGCAACAATAACCCTTTGGCTAGGGATATAAAAGGCATGACAAAAATGTACAATATCAAGGAATGGGTGAACTTCTGGGAATAGGTATTTGTGTAAATTGGATTCCCAAAGGTGGATGTCATTTGCATGGGCTAGAAATTTGTCTTTACTCCAACAGTGGAGCTTCATAAGTTGGGTTGGAGTTGCAGTGTCTATTATTTGGAAATCCCTATTTGCTAGAGCCAAATGGTCAATGTCCAGGTGAGGGGTTGACACAGTTCTGACATCCAGAGAGGTATGGGAAGCCATCTTTAGGATAAAATGTGGGAAGTAGGCTTATACAGGTTGTGGAAGTGAAGCTTTGACAACTCTAGTGGAGTGAAAGGGTAGTTTGCAAGTAGAAAAAGAGGGGTTTGGGTATTCAGGGGGAAATACTCTCAATTTAAGGGAAAGATTAATGAAATTTAATTAATTAATGTTTGAATTGATTGTATGCTTTCAAATTGAGACGGTCATCTTAGTTTTTTTCAAAATACCTAGAAATGGTGGTATAGGCTGCAAACTGGTTTCAATGGTAGTTGCAAAGGGCACTGTGGCTTCAGCTGTGCACTTGATGGTTGAGTTGGGTGTCCAGAGCGTGTCCAGGAGGTAATCAGCGGTTAAATTTGGTTGCAGAGGCTGAGGGTGGCACAGGAAGGCTTAGGAAGCTTTCAATGAGTGAATGAGCAAAAAGGGTGAAAATGAGTGTCTTTGGCTTTCTACCCGGCAATGGTTAGAATTTGGCGCAGAATTCATAATGAATAGTGGGTGGTTTCTGGTTTTGGCAGGGAGGCGGTTTCAGGGGCCATCGCACCACTTTTGGTAGTCGGGCGGTATTTCCTTGAGATCATGTGAGTTCACATAAAGCTGTCACATAACCGAAAGGGGCCCAAGAAAAACCACGAATCTCGTGTGCTCTCGGGTGGGTAAAGGTCGGAAAGGGAGTCTGCACGATATGGATGCACGCCGTCAGATCTGGGGGTGCAAGATCTAATGGCTGTCACGCGGTGGAAATGCACAGAGGAAGTAAGGGTGAAGATTTGTGGGGCTCAGGGGGATTAATTACACTTAACTGTAATTAATTAATGAATAAGGAGGGGTTAAATATAAGTGGGTTTAATACAGCGGGACCAGGGTTGAATGCGGTGGGGTTTGTTAATTGCACCAAGGTGGTGGGTTAAAAGGGTTTTGTTGGGAAAAATGTGAATTTGGGGGATTTAATTAAATAATGCGGAGGGGGGAATAAAACTTAGGATAAAGGGTTTTATGGGTTTTAAAGGAAAAATATGGAAATTAATAAGGGGGAAGGTGATTTTTTCAAAGGGGAATGAGTTTCACACTAGGGAAGAGGGGTTTTGGGTTGGGAAATGACCTTTGGAGGGTAATTTGCTAGGGAAATGTATGAAACCAAGGGGTAAGGGTCAAAATGAAAGGAAAAGGGTATTTTAATAGGAAATGATGGGATAATGGAGAAATTAGCAAGTATGTAATGGGGGGTGAAATGAAATGAGAGGAAGTTAATTAAATCAGCTTGTGAACATCTTTTCACTTTCATAACTACTCCTGCACACTGAAACATAGGATTAAGCATGATAAATGTGCTTTTGCTTTAACAACCTTGTACTTCTGCAACCTTTCTTGTACCTACCCTTTACTTACCTTAACATTTTTTCTTCACTTTATTGGGTGCATTTAAACTAGCAAACCCTTTCTTTCATTTTTCTTTTGAAAAGAAAACTATGTAATTCTAACCTTATATCTTCCAATGGCTCAGATTAAGCTATTGAGAACATTTTATTTCTCTACCTAACCACTGATCTGCTAAGATTAAACAGTTTTGCTAGATATTTATTCTCTATCTATAAACATGAAATTTAAAGGATGAACTAGTCAAGAATAAACTATTTGACTATTTGTTGGGCCTATCAACAATCCCCCTTTTATTAGTATTAGTAATAACATTAATAAATGGGGACCCTTCCAAAAAATCAAATCTTAGCATTTAATCATGCCTTTCTTGTTTTTAGAATAAAATAAGATGTCAAAGTGGAACTTGCTAAAACATGGAAATTTACCTTTTCATACTTTAAGCGCATAAAACTTCACAAACGATGAGTTTCTTATAAAAAGCGCTATATGATAAAAAAAGTCTAAGAATGACTTTATAACGGAAAATTGTGAATATTAAAGAAAACCTTTAAAAGACCCGCTTTAAGAGGATTATTCTCGCATCGCAAAACAATTACGACAGATTTCCCTTATAAAAGTTACCCCTTGAAAATGCGATCTACGAAAATGCGAGATCATAAAATCATATAACCTTATCACATCACAGTTTCAAGCACGCGGCGCTACTTGATAAAGCATAAGCAAATATCGCGAAATGCGATAGCATCTTGCAAATCGCATATCGCAGCAACTCATGTAGCGGTGGGTTTTAACGAAAACAAGTTTTGCGATATAGCGATCTGCGATATTGCGAAGCAAATCGCAAAATCTCAATTCAAAGGGTTCAGGGTTCTAGGGGAGTACTTCCCGACTTTCGATGTGAATTTATGAACATTAAAGTTAAGCATAATGGTTCATTAGTGGTCATTTATTAAAAAAACGATTAGGATCAGTGTAAAGGACCATTTGACGCAAGTTGATATCTTTTGATATGATTTAGAATTAAAGACCCTCCGTCACCTTATTTTTGTCCTTCTATTGATTATTTCTGCGTTCATTATCATTTTTATCATATTTTTCTCTCTTCTTGCAACTTTCAGGAAGAACACACAGAGCAGAACATACGAAGAAATGGGGAAGAAAGGAAAGACACCCGCTGCTGAAAAGTCAAAAATGACCCCATTATTCACAGACACTACCTGTAATCGGGATGCAGGGACATCTACATGGGAAACAATGTATCAGCTGTTGGAGGAGGAACAACCAAGAGTTATGGAAGTAACAATTACAACAGATGGACGCGGCTCTTATGATGTGTCCCTAACTGAACTTGCATGCTCATTTCTACACTGCATTGTTGCAAGACCAAAGATACTCCCTTATACCGACATGGTTAAGTGGATTATAGATGACGTGGAAATCTTAGACGCAGAATTCAAGACAACAAGCGAAGAAGTCATAGGGTCATTTACTCCAGACAACCTAAGGCTCATGTACCATCTGCCAGAGCCGCAGGCCATCTACAACAGACAGTTTGTCGAGAAGTTCGCCAAGGAGAATGAAGACTTAGCAGAATGCACAAAGCATTGGTCAAACAATGAGGAAAGAATCAAGAAGGATAAAAATGGTATGTACGCCACTAGTTCTCTTTGTTCCCCTTATTGTTTTGCTGCTACTATGTTATGTAGACTGTTTGTTAAACCAGACAGCAACAAATTTTCATCATAATGGTTACCCCTAGTGGATGCGGCTATCAATTCCACAAAAATGAATTGGGCCCAAATCCTATCAGATAATTTAGCCACTACAATTTTAGAATACAGAAGAAAAAGAAACGTTGCTTCGAGGTTTTACCCTCCATTTTTCATGAGCACCTATGTTATGGATGCTATTTGTTTTGTTTCCAAATTTCCTGTTAAGGGATGGAAGTGGACGGTTCAAAATCCACTTCCCATTCAAATTTATCACAAAGTCATGTGGGAATCAAATTTCGTGCCACATTTCTTCAAAATTTGTCATGGATTTATACTCCTGATTCATAAAAAGATCTACAATAGAGATGCCCCAAGATTTTCACAAGAAGTTGAGGTAGATATTCTCCGCGTAGCAAGATGGTTTGGGGAAGAATTGTTCACGTATATCAGAGTGTTTGGCAACATTGCTTCACCCCATGTGTTACCTTTTTATGTCCAAGACAAACTGATGGATAGGCAGATAGCCTATCATACATGCAGTGATGGGGGGATGAGCAAAATACTGAAAGATTCCAAGAAGGCCATTTGGCCTCAATTTCCTGTAACATGTGGACCATTTGCATTGCATGACTTAGGTCATGCTTTCAAAGAAGTTAATAATGTATTATCCTTACAACTACCCAAGTTCCCAAGAAGGCAATATGATCCCTTTGGTATTGTAAGTGATTTTAACACAATGGTTAAAATAAGAGTTTTTACTCATGAAAAAGATCCCTTTGATGATGTTTTTCTGCAGAAAAACACTTTCAATGAAGTTCATCATACAACACGAATTCTTTTTGACCAAGAGGGTCTCCAAACTTTTGAGAATTACAGAAAACAGAGGTTGTCTAAGGTCCCATTGGACCAATTATTCATCAAACCAGTAAGGAATCCTACCCCCAGCTTAAGCATTAGTGAAGATTCAAAAGAGAAGTCCAAAACAAGTTCTGAAAAAAGAATCAACAGAAAAGTATATAAATCAATCTAAGAATGAACACAATAAGGATGAGGAGTCAATAAAAGATACAGCTCAGTCTACAACAAAGTCTGATCAACAAACTTCGTTAATAAAATAACCTGAGACCTCAACTCCCCTTAAAAAGCAAATAAAGCCGCTAGTAATTGATCTAGAAGGAGAATGGGAAAATTTTAACAAGATACTTAACACAGAAGGAAAAAGCGCAGAGCCACCAACAAACCCAAAAGAAACGACAACAGAAATGATAATAGAAAGGGCGGTCAACACTTAGGAAATGGAGCACATTCCTATTGCTCCCTCATCTGAGATTGTACTAAGAATAGAGGAAATTCCTCCTCTAGATGTATTCTACAACCCTCAACATAAAGTTGTCATTAGAAGGCAAAGAAATAAAAGAAAGTTGGATTCTATGCTTGCTCCCGAGGATGAACCTCTGGATGTTCTTTGGAAAGACCCATCTATAGACCCCTTGGCAAATCTCACTAGGCTCTCATAGGTCGCAGGCGCATACGCTTCAACAACTATTGACAAGGCAACAGAGGTAAAATTGCTACTTAAAGAAAAAGTAGATAGGATTTTGTTTTTGGAACAATAGTTACAGCGAGTCAGCATAAATCAATAAGTAGAAACATAGTTGGCAAAACTTCAGCAAGACTTTCAAAAAATGCAATTGGCACATCAAAGTAGTTTGAATAGTAAAGAAAAACAATTACAGAATATAATAGAACTGCATAAATATGATCCCAAAATTGGAGATTTTATCACAGAGGCACTTGGTCTCAATTCCCAGCTCTTGCAATAGAAAGAACTATTATGCCAAAAGATTTCGTAGTGGATTTCCCACTGCAAAATGAGTGATAATATAACAAATCAAGTCGTGGAATTACGACTTGAATATGATTCAATTTTTAAGAAAGTCTCAGACTTCTTAAATTGGCAGAAATCCAAAGAAGGGAAAAGAGAAGATATGCCCAAAATTGATGAATCGCACAAAGAGATTTTATTTGTGAAATGGAACTCTTGACTAAAGGAGGCAAAATAGGCAATGGAGGATGCAGTGGCAACAACGAACAGTGTCATCGAATGCGTAAATGAAAATCTACACAAGGCTAATTTGGTAGCAGAAACTACCCCTAGTTTTCTTCCAAAAGCACAACAGCTTCAAGCAGTATGGAAACAAGCATCGGAAGAAAGGGCAGAGGCAATTAAATAGGTAAACAGATTGAATTGGGAAGCATACTAGCAATACCTGGTGAAAACACAGCCAATGGATGACCCTGAAGTGCCTGATGACTTTCGCCGAGAAGATAGTGCCAGCTCTCACCAACGCCGTATTTGCAGGACAGTTAAAAGCTGAAGTCGGCCAACCGACACTCTTAAAACCAATGTTGGATATTTGCGATCTAAAGAATCAGATGCAGGATTAATCATAGATACATTTTAGTTTTGTTTTTGTTTATTTTTGCTTAAAATTAGGCAGGTTGTTTAAACCTCCTCGCCTATTTTTGTAATATTTATTTTTATATTTCATAGATTAATATTTAAACCCCTCTCATACATTTAGAGAGCGGTCCAGAGTTTTATCAAAAACATTCTTCAGAACGTGCATTTTTCCCCCCACTGAGGAGGTTTTGATAAAATCAATGGAACGAGATTTATTTTCTATTTGAGTTTAACATCTGCTACTGAAATTGCACTTTTGTACTCTTAGTTGATGTTAAGTGATTTGAAGATTGATCAATATTGCTGCAACTCATGAGTAGGACGTATTACAAATGGTACTTTTATCTCCTAATTCTTTTTCACTTGTGTGTCAAGCAATAAATCATTTTCAGCTATTTATGTATGAAGTTTAAATGTTTAGTTATCATTATTGCACTTCTGTATGGTGATGACTTACTATTTATGCTGAATATGTGAATGACTCTTTATGCAATATATTTCTCATATTGTTTCAGCTAACTTTTTATACGAAACAATCATTTTTAAATGGATTCTCTTCTTATTGTGATTGAATTATCTTCATTATCAGTCGCTTTTAGAAATCATTTTAGATCGCATACGTAAGCATTACTCCCAAGATAGTTTTAAAATTAGATGTTTTCTTTGATTATGATAGATTGCATATGATAGTTAGAAGATAGATTAGATTTAGGACAAGTATTCACCCCATAAATCCCAAAAAGACAAACATCATCCCGTTAGTACAAACATCATAAATAGATTGGGAAACTGGTCTCATCATCCCCATTCGGAGCCACTATTCCAAACGAAAAAGGCGTTGTCTTAAGGTCTAGATCGGGTGGTTATCCCCCTTGTTGGAGTCCTGATTTTTTGAGCCTTCAACATATTTGGCGCTAGAAGGAGGGCCTGACTGTGAATGGCAAGTAAATCTACATCTTCACGCCATTCTAAGAGTAAAACTCCCTCACCATCACCCTCAACTTCTCATTCGCATTCCAAATCTTCCATCTCTGAACTAGAAGTTGAAAAGAAAAATACAGAGCACATTACTGAAATCCCAAACAAGCTAGATCATTCTTCTTTAGATCCCCCTGAGTTACAAACTTTAATTCATAAGTTATAGGGGATTTTGATATCTCAAGAAGAATTTGAGTTATCCCAAGGTAGTGTCACTTCTCATCTGACCCCATCTCAACGACTGACTAGAGCACAAAGCGAAAAGCTAGGAATCCCACTGGTTGAGTTTCCTTTACCGAGTCGTAATAAAGATAGGAAAACACCAGCAGAATCTCAGAGTGAGGTTCTATCATCATTTTCATCTACCGTCCCATCCATATCATCACAAGTTCATTCATCCATCCCTCAACTCCAAATCGTGGTTCATACAGGTACAAAAGAAACATCCTCCTCTACCTAATCACCTTCAACTACTGCCACACCTCCTCCTACTCATACCCTAACGATGGCAGGAAATCCACCACAAGGCCATGGGCCAATCCAGGGGCTGTAAGAATGTCTGCACCTTTATCTCAATTACCAGCACATCCTGAGAAATGGTTGCCCAAATTCAATCCTGACAATGGCCAATTAGCTGAGGAACACATAAATAATTTTATGCTATCTATTAATTTGAATGGAGTAACAGAAGAGGACGCAGTTGTAAGATTATTCCCCTATACTTTACAAGGAGCAGCAGGATCCTGGTATTTTTCTTTACCAACAGGCTCCATTAATAACTGGGATACATTTCAAGATCAGTTTTTAACAAAATTTGGAGATGATAGGTCAACAACAACCTTAATAAATGACCTCTCCAATTTAAAAGCTGAACCAAAGGAACCAATTAAGGATTTCAACTCTTGCTTTAATAAATTATTGAACAAAATACCAGCAGCATCTAAGCCTAGCAATGAAGTCCAAAATGAATGGTATATTTCTGCTTTACCTTCAAATTCAGCCATCTTTGTAGATAGAGCTGCCAAGCCGACGTTAGCAGAAAACATGAAAGAGGCAATAGCTGTAGAGAAACGTATCCTAGCTGTAGAAAAGAAAAACGCTGTAGATGAAAGAAAGTCTAAAAAAGTGTCTTTTAGAGATGATTCTAAGAAGAAACAAGCGAAGGACCCGTTCGACTTGGAAGGATTGCAAAAGGTTTTGAAGACCATGTCTAATGAAATGGTAGATATAAAGAAACAAGTAGCAGAAACCTCTTCCAAGAAACCTTTTAGACCCTATAAAAGAAACCCTTCAACTGACCCAAAACCTCCAAATGCTATAACAAATGCTGAATCAGAAGGGGAAGAGGAAGAAGTTTCAAATGAGGAATAGACCGACGATGAAGAAATCATAGAACTACAAGGAATGTGGGATTTCATTCTTCCAAATGAGGAAGATCAAGAAGCATTACCTGTTGCTACTAGAAGTAGAAATCAACTTGATCCTCCACAATCCAGTGCTAAACAGAAAAACCCAATTCCACCTCCCAAGGATAAAGTAGTAGGTAAGAAATCCTCACCGAAGTCTACTCAGACAAACCCAATTCAATCTGATTCCACATCTTCATCTAAAACACTTATCATCTCAGATGAAATGGAATATAACATTGTTGAAGATATGAAGAAAACCAGAGCAAACATTACTCTTCACGAGCTCAGTAAATTAAAACATCAACAGAAATTACTCTTGAAAGAATTGAAGGTAGTACCTACTATGCCTCTCCCTGCTGCTGTAATTTCACAAGCTACTCATGAAATGGGAAAACCTCCAACTGGAATTTCAAATAAAGTCAATCTGACTGATATTTCTCTAATTGGCGGAAGATCCAAATCCCATACTCCACCATTTCTCCTTACTTTTGAAGTTTTCAATAAAAAATTGCATAACTGTCTAGTGGATTCCAGTGCATCATCTAACATTTTACCTAAGATAGTTTGTGCAAAGTTAAATGTCCAACCTTAGAAATTTGCAGTACGAATAGTACAGCTACATCGGTCTCAAGTCGAGGTCATCGGTGAACTTAATCAAGTGACCATAAGACTTTCGTCAAACCCAAAGTTATGTCAAGTTATTGATATACTTGTCGCAGACACCCCTGAATTTTATGGACTGGTCCTCAGTAAGGATTGGTCAGAAAAGCTTCACGGTTACTTCGCAACCGATTGGTCTCATATGTGGCTCCCCCACAATGGCAAACCTAATCATATCAAGGTTGAATGAGAAAGACATCAAAAGTATATAGTGACAAAGTTAGAAGGAGAAAATGAGCTGGTAGCATATAGCAACAACATTATAGGAAACTATTCTGTTGATTCATTCTTAGGGAATTTCAAGGCTCATACTTCACCTTTCTTGGAAAATTTTGTTTTATCTCAGATAGAAAATTTCTCTCAAACTGACACTTCTAGATGCATCAATTTTATAGATAAACCTGTAAATAAAACATTGTTTTGGAAATTATTTTTTGATGGTTCTAAATCCAACGATGGAGCAGGAGCAGGTTGTATATTAGTTAGTCCACAAGGAGAGAAAACCATGTTAGCATGTAGGCTTGAATTCGATTGCACAAACAACACCGCCGAATATGAAGCATTAGTTCAAGGGTTATACAAAGCAATCGGGCTTAATATCAAATATCTGCAAGTATTTGGAGACTCTGAGATTGTTATTAAACAGGTAAGAAATACTATACATTGTCTGTTGGGACACTTGAAACACTATCAATCTTTAGTACAAGACTTGACCTCACACTTTATAGCATTTAATATTTCATCCATTGCCAAACTCCAAAATGTGAATGCTGATCTCCTTGCTAATGTGGCTTCCAAGCTTATTCCATCGGAGGACTATAGCCCAGATAGATTCTTGAATGATTAATCTTTAGACCTTCTATTCCTGATAACATTACCAATTGGAGAGTTTTCAACAATGATCCTGATATTGTGAGTTTTCTGACTTCAAAAGGCTCTTACAATAATTAGATAATTGATGAAGACCAACATCACAAACAACTGGAACAAGAAAACAACAATAACGTTATACCAAAATCCGTAGTCAAGTTAGAGAACCTATACGACTTAAAGGACAGATTTAAACGGTCCACCAATTCAAAACTTCAGAGTTCAACTCTAAGTTATGAATTAGTGAATCTGGGAACAGACATGAAACCACAGAACATCAACTTGGGTCTTGGTCTAACATCCGAGGAAAAATCAGCTTTTATTCGATTGCTGAAACAATGCAAGAGTGTCTTTGCTTGGAATTACGATGATCTTAAAACCTATGACACTTCTATTATCCAACATACAATTCCTATGATTTCTGATGAAAAACCTGTTCAACAGAAATTGAGGAAAATACATCCTAATTTGGAAAGCCAAATTAAATCTGAGTTGAACAAATTATTAAAAGCCAAGATAATTTTTCCTGTTAGACATTCCAGATGGGTCTCCAATCTGGTCCCAGTCAGAAAGAAAAACGGTGATATTCGGATTTGTATTGACTTTCGAAATCTCAATAAATCTTGCCAAAAGGATAATTTTCCACTGCCCCCTATGGAACATATATTAAAATCAGTTGCAGGGTTTGAATTAATGTTCTTTTTAGATGGATTTTCAGGGTATAATCAAATTTTGGTCCACCCCGATGATCAATTAAAAACTATATTTAGAACCAAATGGGGCAGTTACATGTATCAAAAGATGCCATTTGGGCTAATCAATGTTAGTGCCACGTTTCAAAGAGCCATGGACATTGCGTTTAAAGGATTAGTAAATAAGTCAGTGGTGATCTACTTAGATGACATAATGATATATTCTAAAAAAACGTAGTAATCAACTCAGAGACTTAAAACAAATCTTTCAACGTTGTCAAAAATATGGAATTTCACTTAACTCAAAGATTTTTTTTTTTTTTTTTTGCTTTAAGTGAAGGAAAACTTCTTAGATTCATAGTATCCAAATCAGGTATCCATATTGACCCAGATAGGATTAAGGAAATTTCTGAAATATCTTTACTCCATAATAAAAAAGCAATGCAGTCTTTCCTTGGTCAGATCAATTTTGTGAAAAGATTCGTCCCTGACTTCTCAAGAATTGTGTCACCTCTCCAAGCCATGATAAGGAAATTTACCTTTTCATACTTTAAGCGCATAAAACTTCACAAATGATGAGTTTATTATAAAAAACGCTATATGATCAAAAAGCCTAAGAATGACTTTATAACGAAAAATCATGAATATTAAAGAAAACCTTCAAAAGACCCGCTTCAAGAGGATTATTCTCGCATCGCAAAACAATTACGTCAAATTTCCCTTATAAAAGTTACCCCTTGAAAATGCGATCTGCGAAAATGCGAGATCATAAAATCATATGACCTTATCGCATTACAGTTTCAAGCACGCGGTGCTACTTGATAAAGCATAAGCAAATATCGCGAAATGCGATAGCATCTCGCAAATCACATATCGCAGCAACTCATGTAGCGGTGGGTTTTAACGAAAACAAGTTTTGCGATATAGCGATCTGCGATATTGTGAAGCAAATCGCAAAATCGCTTTTATCGCAATTTGAAGGGCTCAGGGTTCTAGGAGAGTACTTCCTGACTTTCGATGTGAAGTTATGAACATTAAAGTTAAGCATAACGGTTCATTAGTGGTCATTTATTAAAAGGACGATTAGGATCAGTGTAAAGGACTATTTGACACAAGTTGATGTCTTTTTATATGATTTAGAATTAAAGACCCTCCGTCACCTTATTTTAATCCTTCTATTGATTATATCTGCGTTCATTATCATTTTTATCATATTTTTCTCTCTGCTTGCAACTTTCAAGAAGAACACACAGAGCAGAACATATGAAGAAATGGGGAAGAAAGGAAAGACACCCGCTGCTGAAAAGTCAGAAATGACCCCATTATTCACAGACACTACCTGTAATCGGGATGCAAGGACATCTACGTGGGAAACAATGTATCAACTGTTGGAGGAGGAACAACCAAGAATTATGGAAGTAACAGTTACAGTGGATGGACGCGGCTCTTCTGATGCATCCCTAACTGAACTTGCATGCTCATTTCTACACCGCATTGTTGCAAGACCAAAGATACTCCCTTATACCGACATGGTTAAGTGGATTATAGATGACGTGGACATCTCAGACAGGGAATTCAAGACAACAAGCGAAGAAGTCATAGGGTCGTTTACTCCAGACAACCTAAGGCTCATGTACCATCTACGAGAGCCACAGGCCATCTACAAAAGATAGTTTCTCGAGAAGTTTTCCAAGGAGAATGAAGACTTAGCAAAATGCACAAGGCATTGGTCAAACAATGAGGAAAAAATCAAGAAGGGTAAAAACAGTATGTGCGCCACTGGTTCTCTTTGTTCCCCTTACTGTTTTGCCGCTGCTATGTTATGTAGACTGTTTGGTAAACCAGACAGCAACAAATTTTCATCAGAATGGTTACCACTAGTGGATGCGGCTATCAATGCCACAATAATGAATTGGGCCCAAATCCTGTCAGATAATTTAGCCACTGGAATTTTAGAATATAGAAGAAAAAGAAGCGTTGCTTCGAGGGTTTACCCTCCATTTTTCATGAGCACCTATGTTATGGACGCTATTTGTTTTGTTTCCAAATTTCCTGTTATGGGATGGAAGTGGATGGTTCAAAATCCACTTCCCATTCAAATTTATCACAAAGTCATGTGGGAATCAAATTTCGTGCCACATTTCTTCAAAATTTGTCACAGAGTTATACTCCCGATTCATAAAAAGATCTACAACAGAGATGCCCCAAGATTTTCACAAGAAATTGAGGTAGATATTCTCCCCGTAGCGAGATGGTTTGGGGAAGAATTATTCACATATATCAGAGTGTTTGGCAGCATTGCTTCACCCCATGTGCTACCTTTTTACGTCCCAGACAAACTGATGGCTAGGGAGATAGCCTATCAGACATGCGGCGATGGGGGGATGAGCAAAATACTGAAAGATTCCAAGAAGGCCATTTGGCCTCAATTTCCTGTAACATGCAGAGCATTTGCATTGCATGACTTAGGTCATGCTTTCAAAGAAGTTAATAATGTATTATCCTTACAACTACCCAAGTTCCTGGGAAGGCAATATGATCCCTTTGGTATTGTAAGTGATTTTAACACAATGGTTAAAATAAGAGTTTTTACTCATGAAAAAGATCCCTTTGATGATGTTTTTCTGCAGAAAAACACTTTCAAAGAAGTTCAACATACAACATGAATTCTTTTTTACCAAGAAGGTCTCCAAACTTTTGAGAATTACAGAAAACATAGGTTGTCTAAGGTCCCATTGGACCAATTACTCATCGAACCAGTAAGGAATCCTACCCCCAGCGTAAGCATTAGTGAAGATTCAAAAGAGAAGTCCAAAACAAGTTCTGAAAAAGAATCAGCAGAAAAGTCTGGCAATCAGTCTAAGAATGAACACAGTAAGGATGAGGAGTCAATAAAAGACACAACTCAGTCTACAACAGAGTCTGATCAGTAGAATTGATTAATAAAACAAGTTGAGACCTCAACTCCCCTTACAAAGCAAACAAAGTCGCTAGTAATTGATCTAGAAGGAGAATGGGAAAATTTTAATAAGATACTTAACACAGAAGGACAAAGAGCAGAGCCACCAACAAATCCAAAAGAAATCACCACAAAAATGATAATAGAAAGGGCAGTCAACAGTCAGGAAACGAAGCACATTCCTATTGCTCCCTCATCTGAGATTGTACTAAGAATAGAGGAAATTCCTCCTCTAGATGTATTCTACAGCCCTCAACATAAATCTATCATTAGAAGCCAAAGAAAGAAAAGAAATTTGGATTTTGTGCTCGCTTCCAAGGAAGAACCTCTGGATGCTCTTTGGAAAGACCCATCTACAGACCCCTCGGCAAATCTCACTAGGCTCTCACATGTCACAGACGCATACGCTTCAACAACTATTGACAAGGCGTCAGAGGTACAATTGCTACTTAAAGAAAAAGAAGATAGGATTTTGTTTTTGGAACAACAGTTACAACAAGTTAGCATAAATCAACAAGCAGAAACACAGTTGGCAAAACTTCAGCAAGACTTTCAGCAAATGCAATTGGCACATCAAAGCAGTTTGGCTAGTAAAGAAAAATAGTTACAGAATATAATAGAACTGCATAAAGATGATCCCAAAATTGGAGAGTTTATCACAGAGGCACTTGGTCTCAATTCCCAGCTCTTGCAACAGAAATAACTATTATGCTAGAAGATTTCGCAATGGAATTCCCACTGCGAAATGAGCGATAATATAACAAATCAAGTCGTGGAATTACGACTTGAATATGATTCAATTTTTAAGAAAGTCTCAGACTTCTTAAACTAGCAGAAATCCAAAGAAGGGAAAAGAGCAGATATGCCCAAAATTGATGAATCGCACAAAGAGATTTTATTTGCAAAATGGGATTCTCAGCTAAAGGAGGCAGAACAGGCAATGGAGGATGCAGTGGCAGCAGTGAACAGTGTCATCGAATGCGTAAATGAAAATCTACACAAGGCTAATTTGGTAGCAGAAACTACCCCTGGTTTTCTTCCAAAAGCACAACAACTTCAAGCAGTATGGAAACAAGCATCGGAAGAAAGGGCATAGGCAATTAAACAGGTAAACAGATTGAACTAGGAAGCATACTAGTAGTACCTGGTGAAACCACACAACCAATGGATGACCCTGAAGTGCTTGATGACTTCCGCCGAGAAGATAGTGCCAGCTCTCACCAACGTCGTATTTGCAGGACAGTTAAAAGCTAAAGTCGGCCAACCGACACTCTTAAAATCAATGCTAGATATTAAAGAATCAGATGCAGGATTAATCATAGATACATTTTGTTTTTGTTTTTGTTTATTTTTGCTTAAAATGAGGCAAGTCGTTTAAACCTCCTCATCTATTTTTGTAATATTTATTTTTAGATTTCATAGATTAGTATTTAAACCCCTCTCATGCATTTAGAGAGGGGTCCATAGTTTTATCAAAAACATTCTTCAGAACGTGCATTTTGACCCCTACTGAGGAGGTTTTGATAAAATCAATGGAACGATATTTATTTTCTATTTGAGTTTAACATTTGCTACTAAATTGCACTTTTGTACTCTTAGTTTATGTTAAGTGATTTGAAGATTGATCGATATTGCTGCAGCTCATGAGTAGGACGTATTACAAATGGTACTTTTATCTCTTAATGCTTTTTCACTTGTGTGTCAAGCAATAAATCATTTTTAGTTATTTTTGTATGAAAGTTTAAATGTTTAGTTATCATTATTGCACCTCTGTATGGTGATGACTTACTCTTTATGTTGAATATGTGAATGACTCTTTATGCGATATATTTCTCATATTGTTTCCACTAACTTTTTATATGAAACAATCATTTTTAAATGGATTCTCTTCTTATTTTGATTGAATGATCTTCATTATCAGTCGTTTTTAGAAATCATTTTAGATCGCATACAAAAACATTACTCCCGGTATGGTTCTAAATTAGATGTTTTCTTTGATTATGATAGATTGCATATGATAGTTAGAAGATAGATTAGATTTAGGACAAGTATTCACCCCATAAATCCCAAAAAGACAAACATCATCCCATTAGCACAAACATCATAAATAGATTGGGAAACTAGTCCCATCATCCCTAGTCGGAGCCACTATTCCAAACGGAAAAGGAGTTGTTTTAAGGTCTGGACCGGGTGGTTATCCCCCTTGTTGGAGTCCTGATTTTTCGAGCCTTCAACACTATCATGGGTTGTGGCATTTATGACAAGCTGCAGACAACCATTATTTTTCACAGTAAAGTAAAAAGTAGTGGCTCTTAGAATTGCACACTTTCATGATCTGTTTTTGTTTGGGTTTCATATTTTTTCACTTTTTTTTTTTTATCTTTTCCTATTATTTTTGTCCTTTGATATTTCTTTTAGGACATACCCTCTTTACATTTTTTAATTTTTAATATGGAAAACATTTTGCAGAAAGCAAAAGTATGTACAATATTACAAGATCAACCACATCCAATTCAAAAATATGAATCCTATTATTATAGAACCCTAACAGTGGCTCCATATGGGGATGACATTTCTTGGTGAAATGTCAAGAACTCTAAAGATCAGTAGCCTTTGAATTGTGACTGCAGTTACCCTATAAACTATTCTTCTTTGATTTCTGCCTTATTCATACTTATGAAGGTGAAACATTAAAAGCTCAGGGCCTTCTCTTTGGTCTTCATCTTCAAATATCACCATCCAATCCAATCTACACTCTGCAATGTTATGTACAATGATGCAAAGTAAAGTGAACTATGGTTAATCAGTGGATATGTAATGCTTCAGCATTCTACCATTGACAGGTCCTCCTGGTAGATCTGATCCATCTATCTCTCTCAAGAAAAATGCATTGTTACCCCTGTAACCATAAATGACATAAGGCCCTTGCCATAAGAAGTCAAATTTTCCATGTTTTCCTTTGTCTTCTCTTCTTGAATCCCACTTAAGAACTTTATCACCTATGTAAAAATCATCAGCTTTGGTCTTTTTATCAAATATCTTTTTTATTTTGTCCTGGATTACCTGTGATTTTACATATACTTCTTCTCTGGTTTGCTACAAGTGTATGGTCTGATTTATCCTTCTCTGGATATCATTTGGTTCTACCTGCAACTCCTAGATGATCTTCATCACTGGCACTCCCAAAGAATGGAAAAACAACTTCCATCCCATATACTAACTCATAGGGAGATGTGCCAATGGACTTCTTGGTAGTTATTCTATTTGCCCATAAGGCATTGACCAACTTTTTGTTCCATGTCTTTTTTTTTCTTCCAGTAATTTCTTAATGATATTGACCAGGCTTTTGTTAGAGGATTATGCAAGTCCATTACCTTGAGAGTAATAGGCAGTGGAGTGGCCAAGGGTGATGTGGTATTTGTTATAGAAGTCTATCATTTTGTTCGATTTAAAGGCAGCTGCATTATTAGTAATGAGCTTTTTGGGGCATCCAAATCTTGACAGGATATTATTTTCTAGGAATTCGATAATGACAGTGTATGTGGCTTGTCTAGAAGGGATGGCTTCTATCCATTTGGTAAAATAGTCAGTGGCTGTCAAAATCTACTTATGTTGGGCTGAGGAGGCTGGGTGTATTTCTCCAATGAATTCTAACCCCCATTTTTGAAATGGCATTTTTGTGGAGATGGGTTTGAGACGTAAAGGTAAAAGCTTTCTTTTTCCCTCAAATATCTGGCACTTATGACAGGAGGTCACATGTATTTTAACATTTGCAAAAAGAGTGGGCCAGTAGAAACCAGCCCTCAGGATTTTGTGAGCAGTGGTTTTCCAATACAAGTGTCCTCCACAATCCCCTGCTTGAAATTATTGCATAATTTTATCAGCTTCATCTTTCAGTAAACAATTCAATAGAATACCAATATTGTGTTTCCAAAACAAAGCATTATCTATGCTACAATATTTTAATGACTTCATTTTCAAAAATCTAGCTTTATTTCTTGTCAAACTAGGAGGAGCTTGTAAGTTTAGTAATACAAATATGATATCTGCATACCAAGGTGAATCTATAAAAGGTTCACTGATCTATGGAGTCGCCATCTCTTCCTGATCATCAAGGGCATCAATGAAATTTATATCTAGGGACTGACAGTTCGATTCAGCCATGAGTTTGGCTAAACCTTGGCCTTTGATAAGTTTAGTAGGCTTTATTTCTATGTCATATTCCAATATAGTGGCAATCCATTTGCCTCTTTTTCCTTCAGACCCATTTTGTGTCAAAATTTCCTTAACTATTGAGTTTGGAACATAAGCAATGATGTGAGAATACAAAATATAGACTCTGAAATCTTTTATAGCCTTTACTAAAGCTAATGCTTGTTTTTCCATAATATTGTATTTGAGTGTGGCATTTCTTAAGGATTTACTGAAAAAGGCAATTGGATGTTCATATCCTTGGTCATTCTTTTGCAACAAGATTGCTGCAATGGTGTGTTATGAAGCAAAAGAAAAAAAATATAAAGTCTTTCTGAAAATCGGGACTTATAAGGGCTGGAGTTTTGGTTAAGGCTTCCTTGATGGCTTCAAAGGACTATTTGGCCTCCATTGTCCATTTAAGTGCTGAGTCCTTTCTTAACATGTTATTTAGTTCTATAATCAATTCTGCTAAATTTGAAATGAATCTCCTGAGAAAATTTATCCAGCCTAAAAATGACTGTAACTCTTTAATGTTTCTAGAATGAGAAATGGTCAAAATGGCCTCTATTCTAGTAGGATCTATTCTAATTCCATCTTTGGATATTATATGTCCCAACAGTTTACCCTCTTCTAAACCAAAGAGTGTCTTTTTGGGATTTAAAGAAATCCCAAATTTCCTGCATTTGATGAAAACTCTTCTCAAGTGATCTAGGTGTTCATTATCAGATTTAGAAAAAACAGTGATGTCATCTTGGTATACCACTAGGAAGTCATGGATCTCCTTGGAAAAAGCTATATCCATAGCTCTTTGAAATGTTGCTTCTGTGTTCATTAATCCAAAAGGCATCTTCAAATACATGAAGGTACCCCATGGAGTAGTAAATGCAGTTTTGGTTGGGTCCTCTGGTTGAACTAAGATCTGATTATATCCAAAAAATCCATCAAGAAGTGAAATTCCAGATGAGCCTACTACCCTCTGAAGGATATGGTCCATCTTTGGTATAGGATAGTTGTCTTTCAATGAGACCTTGTTTAAATTTATGAAATCAACACAAAGTCTGATTTCTCCATTCTTTTTCCTAGTAGTGACTAAGTTTGAAATCCAATCTGAATATCTAATGGGAGCTATGACTTGGGAATTACACATTCTTTTAACTTCTTTCTTAATAGATGGCATAAGAACTGGATTAATTCTCCCAAGTTTCTGTTTGAAAGGTTTATGATCTTCTTTGAGAGGTATTTTGTGTTGAATTATGCTGGTGTCATAAGACTTCAAGTATTCATAACTCCAGGCAAAAACATCTTGGAACTCTTTAAACAGATTTATGTATTTAACCTTTTCCTCTAGAGGTAAGGCTTTTGATATTTTAATGAGTTTTGGTTTTTCCTCAATTCCTATGTTACATTCTTCTATATCTTCTCTTAAAGGTTCCATTTTCGGTTTTCTAGCTACATCGTTTGAGTCAAACAAATCTTCTAATGGGACTAATCCCTTAGGCAAAAAAATATTTTTAAGGTTCAGAATTTCAGGATCATCATTCATTATCTCTTCTATTTCTACATTTTCTAAGTTATCTACTTCTAATTTAGTGAATTTAGTGGGTTTACCTATATCTAAAATATTTACATCTATGCCACTATCTATGTCACTATCTACGTTATTTTCTATTGTACAATCTGTATCTATTTTACAATTATGAAACTCACCTTCAACATTCATGAAATCGTAAAATATGAGAATCTTGGGAGAATACTACCAATACTTCAAGTTGTCTGGTATAACAGGCCTATGTCTCACTTCTGCAGTGTACTGATGGTTGGGTTGAAAGGACAATTTGTAGGTACTAGAAAAAGTGGCAAGACTAGGGGTTTGCATATATTTCTTTTCTAGGAATGGAAACAAAGTTTGTTTCCAAGAGGTCTTTAATCAAATCTAGGAGAGTCTCCCTGTATTGACTAAGTCTCGGATTGTTTACAGAGCATTTACCATTAATTTTTTTAATAATCAATTCTGAGTCTCCCATTATAGAAAATCTTTTGGCTCCAAGTTTTCTAATCATTTGTAACCCTAAGATTAGGGCTTCATATTTAGCCATGTTATTCATACACTTGAAGTTTAATCTGAATGCATGTCCCTCAAAATGATTATTCTCCATATTATGGATCCACACTCTTGCACCAGCCCCCAGTCTATTCACAGATCCATAAAAATCTAGATGCTATAGTGATTCATGAAAAATGTTTTCACTGTCAACTGTTTTGTATTTCAGTTCTTCAGTTGTGATTTCCTTTCTGTCATGGTCTGAATTGTACAATATAAAAGAGTCCATATCAAAATTCATGGAGTATATGGGAAATTTTTGTGGTTTTTTAGCACTACTCACCATGTATTTCATCAAGGTCTCTCTATATATTTTCCTTGTTGTCTAAAAATAGATATGGTGTCATAAGACATATCTAACTACAAGGATCCTTGCAATTTTGCTCCCCATGAGCGAGATAACAACATTCCATATTTGGGTGGGATGTCTGCAACTACTATGTCCATTAAAATACTTTTTGTTGGGAATTGGACTAGAGTTACACATAAATCCTTGATCAAACCAAGGCATTCAACTTGGCTAGAGTCAAAGGAAAACAAGTCCTTATATGGCCTTGTGCTGTCTAAGTTCAGTCTCTCCATGATTGCTTTTGGCATCAAATTATGGGATGCCCTTGAGTCTAACATAGCATTATGTAATATTTTGTCATCAATGTTTAGGCTAATGTAGAAAGGAGGGATTCCCCCTTACTGATGAGTACCATTCACCTCAGGGCCAAACAATAATTCAAGTTGACCATCATTCAAATTGACAACATCTTCTCCCTCTCCTATATTTAAAGTTTCAGTTATCTGTGATCTATAGGATTCATTTTTTACTAGTTCGGTCAAAGGAACTAATATCTTTAGTTTTGCTATTTCAGTTTTGATGTTGAAAGGGAGATGAGCTTTGTTTGTTTGGATGAGATCTTCCTTAACAAATGCAGTCTATTTGTTTTTATCCTATTTTTCAATACTAGGCATTCCACTCTGTGTTTCAGCTATTTTCCCTTGATTTCTCTTGTTTGGATTGATTTCATTAATTGTTTCAGTTTGAGTTTTAGTGGAGGTTATATCTACAATTTTTGGGGTAGAAGTCTCTGGTGTTCCCCTAGGGAGGATTTGTAAGACTTTGGTAACATGAGCTTCTGTTATTTTCTTAGTCTAGGTCTGGATTGATCTCTTAATGGGAGTTTCATTGTTCTTTTTACTTCTTAAGCTATATTGTTTGTGTACCTCATATATAGCTGACTCATATCCCTGTTTAAAGTCAAAGGATTCACCAGATTCTAACTGTAATTGTTGCAACATGTACAACTCATGTTCTTCTTGAGTAAGAAAAACAACATCTTCATTTTTTATTCCTAGTAAGTTTATCTGGGTGTCATCCTCTCCTTCTTGGCTCTGTGGACCCTCAGCATAGTTCTCCTGGAAGGGGGGCCTAATTTTTTGATTTGGTATAGCATTCTTTCCAGTGTTAGGGTTCTTCCTAAAGTTGGGGTTTCTTATTGGGGGTGGTTGTTGATTCTCCCATTGAGTTTTCCTTTCCATGTTTTCTAATCTATCCATTATTCTCTCTACACTCTTGGCTAAACTATCTATCTTTCCATCAGAAGTGGAAGTTTCCTCTTTAATTACAACTCTCTTTTCATTTCTCATTCTGGCTTTCTTGGCTAATAGGTTGGCCTCTACACTAACAACATTGCTTTGCATTTGTTCCAATGTTTCAGGGTTTCTTTCCCTTAATTGGTATGACATGTCAGTGTCAAAACCATCAGGGAATTTAATTAATGCTAGGTTAGGTGGAGGCTTAATATTGGTTGGGATTTCATTGTAGATACTATTGAACCTAGTACAATAATCTCGGACTTACTCATTAGGAGCTCTTCTAATGTTGTCATATTCAGAAAGTAATTGCAGAGGGTTTTTTTTCTCTCCCATCTATCAATGAATAATCTATGAAAATTAGCTAAATCTGCAATATGATGGGCAAGTAAAGCTTTGAACCATTTCTTAACATCCCCAGTTAATGTTTGGGCAAACAACCTCATTTGGACATTTGATTCATCTATCTCATGCAACTCAAAATAGTTAGTCATCTTGTTCACATGCTATTGGGCAGTATACAGACTAGTAGCAACAAACAAAAAGATTTTGCCATGATAATCTTGGGGCATGGCATGGAGTTGTGCAGGTAAAACCAGAGGTGCATATTGGTCTGCCATGGCTAATATTATGGTTTAGGGGGTAAAGAAGTGGTGCTTGAGGAAGGGCTTGAACTTGATGGAGATGAACTAGATGATGATGAGGATGAGGATGGTTGATGAATTACTGGTTTAGGGGAATGGATTGTGGTGGATACTATAGGTGAGGTTGTGGTAAAAGAAGGTGTATTTACAATGAGTGAAGATTGTGCAGAAATTTCAGCGGCAACAGCAGTGAGGGCAGCTAGTTCAACAAATTGTTGAAGGTAAGCATCATCTATATGGCTTATCAATGTAGAGGTCAAAGCTTCTAACTTGTCAAAAGTATCCAAAACAAATTTATCTAAATCTGGATGGATAATCACCCTTTTTGATTCAATGAGTTGAATAAACTCAGGGTCTAACATTGTTTCATGGATGGCATTCTCAGATTTAGTTCTAAATAATGAGAGGTCAAATGACAAATCAAAAGGGATTTCCTCTAAAGTTGACAACTCCTCAGGGAGTGAATTTTCTTTGACTAACTGGCTACTACTTGCCTGAGTTTCTACCTTTTTAGGTTTTCTTAAAATTCTGTCTAGGTCATCAACTATGGTAGCAGGGTTTGGATCTAGATTTGCCCTGGTATAGTGAGTCTTCTTGGGAGCCAGAATTTTAACTTTTTTAACTGTTTTTTATGAAACTTTTCAAGAACAACTTTCGAAAATGACCTTAAGGGGCTTAATATTAAATTTAAGGTTTCCTTAAAGTTTTATAAGACTGAGGGTTGAAGTCCCCAGTATGGTCACCAATGATGTTATCACTCCAAAAAATCTTGTAAGTTGTTCAGAAAAAGAAATGATAGAGGTAACCACAAACCAACTTTGGAGATCAAGATCTAGCCTTCCTAATCTCAGAGAGGGCTCTCTCTTTATGATTTAACTTTGTTTTAGTTAATTGATTTTAGGCTAGTTATGATTGTGCTGAGTTTTTTTATTTGAATTTTTGTCGTGGGATCACTTACTCAGATGAACAAAGGTTTGCTTTTACCATTGGGCTATGGGGTCGAATGTAAAAAAGATTGGACTGGATCAAGCTTTAAAAACAATGTCTACAGGGCAATAAGGTGAGTTACTACAAATCTCAAAGGCTGGATGGTGAAATGGTTTCTAATCGGATACAGGGAGCAATTAAGGTTTGCTTAGGTTGGATTATGAAGAGAATGAAAGAGGTCAACCAGGATGGGAAAGCAATTAAGGGTTCTCAAATCCGGATATCAGAGGAAAACATATAAATGACTAACTGTGCAAAACAGAGTGTACTTAAACAAGTTCTAAGTTATATTTCCAGTTAATTCATTCAAATTTGAATAACATTTAAGTTTATGAAACACATAGGAAAGTAACAAAATCAGACAAAGAAGATACTTCACTGCAATAACTAATCTCACGAATCCTGTAGTGTAATCTTTTTATTACTTGCTCCAATTCGTTGACTTGAAAATTGGTACAATCACACTTAGGTTTAAGATCAAAATAACTCTACGAATGTATAGCAATCTACACGATACTTCGAATTATGAATTATTTATACAAAAAGAATTTACAAAATATCTCAAACTGCATTGAGAACTAATCTAGGAAAAGGAAATATCTTCATGCAAGAAGATAGAGACAACTATTGAACTGTTGTTTGTTGTCCCTATTATTTAGGTTCTGTTGTCTTTTAGTCTTTGATCTTTTTCCCTTTAAGCTGCTTGGTTGTTTGGTCTTCATGCTGGATGTCATATTTACTTATGACCTTTCATCTGATACACTTTCATTTGATACTCTTTGACCTTGTTGTCCTGTCAATACCCTTTTACTGTGATTTTTTACTTTTTACTGTAAATTTCATATTTTTACTGTGTATTCCTACAGTAAATCATTGAGTTTTTCCCATGTCTCAGGATCTGGTAATTGGATATTGAGCATTTTTCTATATATCTCATCTGCCTCTATATACTTGGAAAAAGTTGGCGTATTGACAAAAAGTTGTTTTATCTCATGCTGGAGGTAAAACAAATTCCTAAATGTTTGATACAATACTTTGCCGATTAGTATGCCCTTCATGGATGAAGTGTTTACCTGATCTCTGGCCACTTCCCTGATCTTCTTATTGTAATCCTCTTGTGTCATTAGCTTATCATTTATAACTAAGGGAATTGGTAATCCCTTTTGCCTCAAAATTTCGAACTTAACCATGAATCTGTCAATGGCTAGTTGCATGGTTTGACACTTATCCTCCAAGTTCAACATCAAATTCCTCTTAGTGAGGACTCTTTTAACTTCCAAAATTGTACCTGTTCTGTCAGGTATCTCTAATTCTTGCAGCTCATACTTGTTCTTGGAGTTGAGGAAATGAATGATCCTTGCTGCTTCCTCTGGCATATCTCCAAGTTCTTCTTTGACTCTCTAAATGGCTTCTGTAGCCTGCTTTATCAAATCAATTTGTTCAAAAATGACCTGGATGGATGGCCAAATATCATTGACAAAGTCAATGATATTGGCCCACAGTTGCTCCTTAGCCTGACCTAGAGGTTCATTTAGTGTTAGTTCTTTTTCTAGGCTTTTGATTCTTTCAGTCATCCTTGTGGCCTTTTGTTGTTCTTCTCTGTGCATGATTTGGGCCAATTTGTAATTTTCTTCTAGGCTGGTGACTTTCTCCTTAAGTTTGTTCATCTCAGTGGTCTAAATGAACATTTCTTCCATTGCTTTGACCATCCTGTTTGCTTCATCACCTGTGGAGCCTGTTGTTGTCAATCGTATTACTGATGTAGTTGGTGTAGATGCCGGTAGTGTAGTGGCCATCAGAGCAGTGGGAGCTAAGGATGCTGCAAAAGTAGAAGGTACAACAATGGTAACTGTTGGGATGACAGTTGTAGGAGCATCATCCAAACTAGCTTGTTCAAGTTGCATCAAACTTTCCAACTCTTTCTCCATCTCCTTTAACTAATCATTTAGTTGCAGCACTAGGTCCATCATCTCTTTGTGATTGTTCTAACTTTCCAGGACCTCCTTTGTCTGTGGGTGCTGTAAATGAGGCAACTTCAACTATTTCTTGAGGGCTGTTATGTCCTCATTCTTCTTTTTTATTAATTTCTCTATGGCCTTAATATCACTTGGGTCATGGCCTAGTTCAATGACCAAGTCCTCCAACGACTTTATTCTGTTGTCTTTGTTTTGTGAGGAGGCCTTCTCCAATTTTTATTGGGATGTCACATTATCCAATGAATCTTGCAGCTTATAGGTAGCCATGGCCTTTCCTGTGAGGGTGGAGTAAATCATTTCTCCAGCCTGCTTATGGAACTCTATCTGATCAATGGGATGAACATCCCTGACCAACACCTCAAAATTAGTTTTCTTGTAGTCTACCGAGGTCTTTGGTTGCTGTACAGTGGGTTGAAAAAATGACACCTGCATTTTTACTACTTTGATGTCAAAGGTTGGCATCAATCTGCTCTGGTTTGGTGGAGTATGCTTAAAGTATTGGGCATATGTCTCTGCCTTCAACTTATCATTCCTCATCTTTATCTCATTGAATCTATCTTTGATATCATTTTCCTTATCAGTTGGCCTGACAAAGAAAGAAACCTCAAAACTCAGTTGTCTCTCTATCATTTGTGTGTTGGAGGTTGATGGTTGTTGTGTTTCACCTGATGCAACTGCTTCTTTACTTCTCTACCTCATTGCCTCAGTGTCAGTTATTTCCTTTGATGCAATGTTCTCCTCCTGTTCAAACACAGGATTCAACTTGGGCTTCTTTCTTAGCTCAAACAGCTCATCTGTAGTGTCCATGGCAGAGCTGGATGCCTCCTTCCTATTCCTCTTTGGATTCTCTTCTTCATTGGTCAGCGTTTATAACACAGGATGAACATTCAATAGTTCTCCTAGTTCTGGAACCTGCAGGAAAGAATTATAGTCAAATTTCTTTTGTAAATCAATCAGTGTGTTCTCAACATCAACAATTGTGTTGTCCATATCAATCAATGGATTCTCCACCCACTTAGATTGGTTAGAAAACGACTCAATGCATTTTCTTGGGTGGTGGATGTAAGGTGCCAATTTGACCTTAAGTCTCAACTTGTTTATGACCCCATGAGGGTCATACTACCATATGAAGTTGTTTCTGAATTTCATCTATTGTAGTAACCTGTCAGCCTCTGGTCCAGCCTCTCTATTGTTGCAAATGAATGGGCCCAATTGGTTTTTCACCTTGAACTGGGTTTTCTTCCTAGCAGATAGGAAGTGGACCTCATCAGAATTGATGATTTGTCTGAAATATTCAAGGGAAAATATCCTCATAGGGAGGTATTTTGGCAATTTATAAGGGGCTAACTAGCAGCCATAAACTCTGATCTCAGTGTGGTTCTGGTAGAGGTACCAGTGTCCCACCTTGCTATTCTTTTCCAATTGTAGCACTCTCTTGATGTCTTGGCTGATTCTAGGCTGAGTATTAGAAGTCAACATGTTCATGACAGGGTATACAAAGGAATCTATGAAGTCTTTGTAGGTGAATGTTGTGGAAAACTTCTGGACCAAGGGTGTCCAGTAGACCATTGATCTCTCCTTTCCCCTGGTGTCCAACTTCTGGATGCTCATAGGGAACTTATCTGTCTGGTAATACAAAAACATATAAAACAACACTGAAGAGTATTTGAAAAATCTTTCAATGGGCAGTCTGGTGAATTGTTCATGCATTCTGTCTGCAATGAACTGAGCATAATCATACATGATAGTAGGAGGCTTTCCTAGAGTGAAAATGGACAAGAAGGCTAAGATGACCTCATCCACATGCTCATCTGATGTGTATCCTAGGATGCATGAGAGCATGGTGATTATGTGTCTGCCAGTCTTTGAGAAAATGGTGGCAGCATAGGGTGGGGTATCTATAGGAGTATGGCGGTCTTCAATGATGAAATTCTGGAAGATTTGCTTGATTTTCACCTGGTCTAATGTGATGTATAAGTCCAATAGGTTTCCAATGGATAGAAGGGTGTGATTAGGGCTAGATTAGATTTGTAGCATTTGGTTGATTGACTCAGGTGTAATGGTGAATAAAAACTCTTTGTTTGGGGAAACAATAGCCCTTTGGCTAGGGATATAACAAGCATCACAAAAATGTACAATATCAGGGAATGGGTGAACTTCTGGGAATAGGTATTTGGGTAGATTAGATTCCCAGAGGTGGATGTCATCTGCATGGTTTAGAAATCTGTTCTTACTCCAACCATGGAGCTTCAGAAGGTGGGCTAGAGTTGCAATGTCTATTATTTGGAAATCCCTGTCTGCTAGGGCCAAATGGTCAATGCCCAGGTGAGGGGTTGACATAGGTATGACATCCAGAGAGGTCTGGGTAGCCATATTTAGGATAAAATGTGGGAATTAGGCTTATACAGGTTGTGGAAGTGAAGATTTGACAACTCTAGTGGAGTGAAAGGGTAGTTTACAGGTCGGAAAAGAGGGGTTTAGGTATTCAGGGGGGACATATTCTCAATTTAAGGGAAAGAATAATTAAATTTAATTAATTAATGTTTGAATTGACCATACGCTTTCAAATTGATACGATCGTTCTAGTTTTTTCAAAATACCTGGAAATGGTGGTATAGGCTGCAAACTGATTTCAATGGTAGTTGCAGAGGGCACTATCGCTTCAGTTGTGCACTGGATGGCTGAATTGGGCGTTCGGAGCGTGTTCGGGAGGTAATCAATGGTCAAATTTATTGTAAGTTGTTCAAAAAAGAAATGATAGAGGTAACCACAAACCAACTTTGGAGATCAGGATCTAGCCTTCCTAATCTCAGAGAGGGCTCTCTCTTTATGATTTAACTTTGTTTTAGTTAATTGATTTTAGGCTAGTTATGATTGTGCTGGGGTTTTTGATTTGAATTTGGGTGGTGGGATCACTTACTTAGATGAACAGAGGTTTGCTTTTACCATTGGGCTATGGGGTCGAATGTCAGACAAACTGGACTGGATCAAGCTTTAAAAACAGCATCTATTGGGAAAGATAGGTGAGTTACTATAGATCTCAAAGGTTGGATGGTGAAATGGTTTCTAATCAGATCCAGGGAGCAATTAAGTTTTCCTTAGGTTGGATTATGAAGAGAATGAAAGAGGTCAACCGGAGATGGGAGAGCAATTACGGTTTCTCAAATCCGAATATCAGAGGAAAACATATAAATGACTAACTGTGCAAAACAGAGTGTACTTAAACAAGTTTCGAGTTATATTTCCAGCTAAGTCATTCAAATTTGAATAACATTTAAGTTTATGAAACACATAAGAAAGTAACAAAATCATACAAAGAAGATACTTCACTGTAATAGATCATCTCTTGAATCTTGTAGTGCAATCTTTTTATTACTTAATCCAGTCTGTTGACTTTAAAATTGGTACAATCACCCTTATGTTTAAGATCAAAATAAATCTACAAATGTATAGAAATCCACACAATACTTTGAATTATGAACTATTTATACAAAAAGAATTTATCAAATATATCAAATTGCATTGAGAACTAATCTAGGAAAAGGAAATATCTTCATGCAAGAAGATAGGGACAACTATTGAACTATTGTTTGTTGTCCCTGTTATTTAGGTTCTGTTGTCTTTTAGTCTTTGATCTTTTGCCCTTTAAGCCGCTTCGCTGTTTGGTCTTCGCGTTGGATGTCATATTTAGTTATGACCTTTCATCTAATACACTTTCATCTAATACTCTTTGACCTTGTTGTCCTGTCAATACCCTTTTACTGTGCTTTTTTACTTTTTACTGTACATTTCATATTTTTACTGTGTATTCCTACAATAAATCATTGAGTTTTTCCCATGTCTCAGCATCTGGTAATTGGATATTGAGCATTTTTCTGTATATCTCATTTGCCTCTATATACTTGGCAATAGTTGGCTTATTGACAAAAAGCTATTTTACCTCATGTTGGAGATATAACAAATTCTCAAATGTTTGATACAATACTTTGCCTGTTGGTATGCCCTTCATGGATGAAGTGTTTACCTGATCTCTGGCCACTTCCTTGATCTTCTTATTGTAATCCTCCTGTGTCATTAGCTTATCATTTATAACTAAGGGATTTGGTAATCCCTTTTGCCTCAAAAGTTCGAACTTAACCATGAACCTGTCAATGGCTAGTTGCATGGTTTGACACTTATCCTCCAAGTTCAACATCAAATTCCTCTTAGTGAGGACCTTTTTAACTTCCAAAATTGTACATGTCCTGTCAGGTATCTCTAATTCTTGCAACTCATACTTGTTCTTGGAGTTGAGGAAATGAATGATCCTTGTTGCTTCCTCTAGTATATCTCCAAGTTCTTCTTTGACTCTTTGAATGGCTTTTGTAGCCTGTTTTATCAAATCAATTTGTTCAAAAATGACTTGGATGGATGGCCAAATATCATTGATAGAGTCAATGATATTGGCCCATAGTTGCTCCTTAGCCTGACTTAGAGGTTCATTTAGTGTCAGTTCTTTTTCTAGGCTTTTGATTCTTTCAGTCATCCTTGTGGCCTTCTGTTATTCTTCTCTATGCATGATTTGGGCCAATTTGTAATCTGTTTCCAGGCTGGTGACTTTCTCCTTAAGTCTGTTCATCTCAGTGGTCTGAATGGACATTTCTTCCATTGCTTTGACCAACCTGTTTGCTTCATCACCTGTGGAGCCTGTTGCTGTCAATCCTATTGCTGATGTAGTTGGTGTAGATGTCGGTAGTGCAATGGCCATCAAAGCAGTGGGAGCTAAGGATGCTGCCAAAGTAGAAGGTACATCAGTGGTAGCTGTTGGGATGAAAGTTGCAGGAGCATAATTCAAACTAGCTTGTTTAAGTTGCATCAAGCTTTCCAAATCTTTCTCCATCTCCTTTAACTGATCATTCAGTTGTAGCACTAGGTCCATCATCTCTTCATGATTGTTCTGACTTTCCAGGACCTCCTTTGTCTGTGGGTGTTGTAAATGAGGCAGCTTCAACTGTTTCTTGAGGGCTGTTATGTCCTCATTCTTCTTTTTTATTAATTTCTCTGTGGCCTTAATATCACTTGGGTCATGTCACACAGAATCAGTCAAGAGTGCGGACACAACCGACCTTCCTAGAAGTCTAAGACATTCTAATGACAAACAAGACAAACTAGAACTATCCTTCTCTAAACATGCATTGTGATATGAGAAATCAAGTGTTTCGTTCTTACCTTTGTCCAAACGTTGTTGTAGAAGTCTAAGCTTTGTTGATCTGGATGAGCTCCTCCTTTTCTCCAAAACCTGCAATCACCAATAGTCAAACAATTAAATAGCACCTGATTATAACATAAAACAAAGCATATTCAACATATAGACCAAGGAGTACATGAAATAACCCATAAACAACAAGTTATTGAGAAGAATGGACCAATTTGCATTAAAGGTAATCAAAAGGAACCATTACAACTTGAGCCTTGGTGTTGTGCAAGCTCCTTCCAGGGTCCACAAGAGTCTTCCTCTACTTTGACAAAGCTCACCCACTTCCAAATAGAACAAGCAAAGATGGCAATCTCTCCTCACAAGCTTCTAAATGGGAGTCCTAATTCCTGCAGCATTTACCCTTAGAAATGTATAGCTTTCAACCTCTCCTCCTTCTGGCCCAATGCCTGTATTTATAGTGCTCAAGAGGAGGTTAATCAGGTCCACCATCAATGGGATAATCCCCTCTTTGGGTGGGATAGCTCCCTTATTGATGGGATAAGTTCCTCTTTGATAGGAGTGCATGAACCATCTGGAGGCGCCCATACACGTCGAACAACCTTCTAGAATGCTCTAGAAATGACCACAAGTAACTTTTTAAAGATGAAACTTGCGCATTCTAACCTTTACAGGGGGACGCACCTGTCCCTTTACATACAGAGCGTCTTTGGACGCAGCTTTTGTGAACATTGGGAGCGTCCCCGCAGGTAAGGTTGAGAGAACCTGCGTCCCCAGAGATAAATACATTTATACAAGACTTTCTCTCTTTTTTGGAGTTTGACATGGAGAGCAGAGGCATAAGACTTGCCTAAGAGGGTAGCATGACTGTTGATTGAGCCATACTAACTGTAAATAGTCATGGTGACATTTTTTAGTGTAACAGATTGCCCCCTAAAGTGCGAAGCCTGGAATAGATTAGGGTTTGTAATATCTAGGAAGGGTGAAGTGCTTTATCATTTCAAGGATTATCTCGCGGAGAGCCTGGTCAGAACCTGCAATTTTCAACACAAAATACATGTATAAGATTATATCATCACTGAGGTAGGCATTCCCATACTCAGATTAAAACTTTTAACTAACAGACTAACTACTCTGATACAGGAATGATCTTGCAGTACATCATAATCATAGACTTTTGTAGACACAGTATGGGCGCAGCCATCTGTTTATGATTAGTCTACTTAGATAATGAATACAAAACTCCTCGCAGCCTGGATGGTGGAAACTAGATCCAGGGTCTTCATTTCTACTTCTCGAATTGGTACGATTCTATCCATGCGAATAAATGAGTTGATGTCGAACATGGTAGAAACCACTTGATTACCAGTCGATGATGTAAACTGTTAACAAGCGTGAGAGAGACCACCAGTAATGTCAATGGTTCTCAAAGTACCCAGTACAATCCATGAGATGTGAATGAATGAGTTGATGTCGAACATTTCACGGAATCCTTTGATCGAAAGTCATTGATGTAAACTGACGTCAAAGGCGAGAAACCTGCCATTGATGCATGCAGACTTCAAGGTACTGACGATTTCTAAGTCATCTCTCTAGATAATGTGCTGATGTCGATAGAAAGCAACCCGTTGCAGGCAAGCCCGCAACACGAAATCATTGTTCAAGTTGAAGAAATGTTGCTGTAAGGACTGACTCAGGGATGGTCAAATGGATGACAAGTATTTTGCAGATGAAAGTTTTGCTTGCAGACCTCTTGAACACATAACGACACGACAGATGGCTTGGTGACGAATAACTCAAAGTTAATCCCCGGAACCCGGTTAAAGACTTTCAAAGTGGTTTGATCAACTGTGAGGTAAAAGATTTCCCAACCCAGGTGAATGAAAAGTGTCGTGTTCAAGAGTGGTAATAAAGTTTCTTTTGAGACAAAAGGTAACAAACAGGTTCATTCTTCTCTCTTTTCCCCCACCATTTCTGGCAAGTACCTCTTTATTTTTAACAAGCTTGAGGAGGATAACATATGCTTGATTATAAGCTCATCCTTCGGATGAGTCCAACCTAGTTTTGATTCGAACCCTAGGAAGGAGTGGTTCGTTCCTGTTTGTAATTGAACAGGTCCTTTACTGTGAAATGTTTAACGAGCCCAGTACAGGAGAAACTCGGTGTTTTTTCAATTTTATAGAGTCTGAAAAACTTAAGAAGACTCCAAGTTGAACTTTTTCGTAAATTTGTGTCCCTCAAGCCCGAAAAAGTATAAAATAATACCTGGGGGAACCGCTTGATCTTGCGACCAAGGAGTACTTTCATAATTAGTGCCACTGACCTGAAAAGTAAAAAGCGATCAAGGACACGTCGTTTTATTTCCGTATCGAGTTTGAAACGACAAAAACCCGGCAATCTTTTCCTGATTTTACGGTCAGAAAAGAGCTATAAGGGGACCGTCTTTTAATTCCGTCTTAACGAGTGTAAAAGAAACACTCGGCAATCTTTTCATGTTTTAGGAGTCTGAAAAGGGCCTAAAAGAGAACTCCAAGGTTTCACCTTTTCGTAAGTTTTAACGAGTTCGAAAAAATGATAAAAATGTACTCATGGTTTTCACTTTTTCATAAGTTTTAATGAGTTCGAAAAGGGATAAAAATGTACTCATATGGCCGACTTTCAATTTAATTTACGAGCAGGAAAAGACGGAAAGAACTCGGCATTTTCATTTGTTTTACGAGAATGAAAGATAGCAAAATAATCTCGGGATTTTCATGAGTTTAACGAGTCTTGAAAATAACTGAAATTGACTCAAGATAGGTTTCATTTTTACAAAAGCTTGAAACAGATAAAAACTATGCTTCAAAGTAGTTTCATTTTTACACAAGCTTGAAACAGAGAGAAAACTGTGCTTGATGCCCCCTAAGCATAACTGCTAGAGTGCATGCCCCCCAGCTTCATTTCATTCAACCAGTTGGATGAAATGAAGGTTCATGAACGAGATCATTTGAAAGACTCAACCTAAAACTGTAAGAAAATGTGCAAAAACTAAAATAACTAACCTAAATATACGACTTAACATTTACGAGATCTAGTGAAACTCTCGATTCAAGTAGAGGAGGATTTGTTTCATTTTTTAACGAGCTTGACACAGGAAAAGAACTATGCTCGGATTCAGTTTCATGTTTATGCAAGCTTGAAACGAAAAACTATGCTTGTTACAGTTCACATGCTCCCAGCATAATGACGCAAAACGAGGTACATGCCCCCCAAGCTTCATTGCATTCAATGAGGTGGATGGAATGAAGCTTTACTTTCAAGATCTTGGAAAGATTCGACTTGAAAAGGGAGTTGTTTCATTTTTTAACGAGCTTGACACAAGACAAGGAACTATGCTCATGACTACTCTCTACAATTTACCTAACAAAAAACTCTACTCTAAAAACCTTGATTCATTTTTTAACGAGCTTGACACAAGACAAGGAACTATGCTCAAAAATCCTTGTTTCGTTTTTTAATGAGCTTGACACAAGACAAGGAACTATGCTCATGACTACACTCTACAATCTACCTACTTAACCTACCCTTGTTTCATTTTTAAACGAGCTTGACACAAGACAAGGAACTATGCTCAAGACGTTCGCATGCCCCCAGCATAATGATGCAAAGCGAGGTACATACCCCCCAGGCTTCATTGCATTCAACCGGCTGGATGAAATGAAGGTTTACTTTCAATATTTAACTTGAAAAGGGAGTTGTTTCATTTTTTAAAGAGGTTGACGCAAGAGAAGAACTATCCTCATAGTTGATTCATTTTTTAACGAGGTTGACACAGTAACAGGAACTATCCTCAAAAACCTACTTTCTACAATCTACCTACATATCCTAAAATCTACCTGATTCATTTTTAAATGAGGTTGACTCAGTAAAAGAACTATCCTCACAACTCACTGATTCATTTTTTAACGAGGTTGACACAGTAAAAGGAACTTTCCTCACAACTCACTGATTCATTTTTTAACGAGGTTGACACAGTAAAAGGAACTTTCCTCATACAGCCTGTTTCATTTTTTAACGAGGTTGATACAGGAAAAAACTATCCTTGCAACCAACTGATTCATTTTTTAACGAGGTTGACACAGTAAAAGGAACTTTCCTCGAGCTGATTGATCATGGCTTCCAACTGGAAGAAAGACATGTCAATGGACACACCTTGATCATGGCTTCCAAGAGGTCTTCATCAGAAGGAAGAATAGTTCTCTAGAAGGAACACATGTCAAGGGACTCAAAAGGGATAAGAACATCGTGTTCAAATAATCCCATAGATTTCTCCATGTCAATTACCGGATCTAAATCAACAGTGAGAGGCTCACTTACATCGGTAACTGAAAACATGGGACCAGTTGCCACATAATTAACCCGTGGCAGGGTAGATACCACTTTAGCATCAGGAACATTTAGGGGTGTCATATTATTGGTAGTTGAGACAAGACTAGGGAACGAAAGCTGGTCTACAGTCACAATACTGCCATTGTGAGGGAAAGACATCACACGAAAGAGTGTCGATACGATAGCTTTCATTGCATAAACATAGTCTCGCCCAAGGAGTAAATTGAAATCCAGGGACCTCGAACTACCATAAGATCAATACAGACAGTTTTACCTTCCAAGGTAATGGAAAACTTAGGAAGGATCCCTAAAGGTTCACTAATGGTTCGGTTAAAAGCTTTCAGATTCTGCGTAATAGGCGCAAGCTGAGGGGAACCCAAAGCTTTCCAAACAGTTGAGGATAAAATACTAACAGAAGCACCTTCATCTACCTGAGTACGATGTATGTCCCTACCACCAGCCTTGACAATGATTTGGAAAGGGATGGAGGAAGGAAGACGAGGTTCTGTCAGTCTATTCCAATCAAAGGAAAAGACCTCAGTACTTGGAGGGGGTTCTGTAGAAACAGGTGAAATGCCCCCCGGCATAGAAGAATCTGATGTAACAAGAAGAACCTGAGCGGTATGAAGTTCACTTTCTAAAGGGAAAGTGGGATCGACTGAATGTGAAATTGAATCGACCACTTGATCAACTAATGGATCATCAACCTGAGTGACATGAGTTTCACTCTCCAATGGAAGAGTGTGATTGATTGTACTTGAATTTAGATCAATCACTCCGTCAGTTGACGGTAGGTTGGGAGAAAGTTTACGGTAACCAGTTGGAAAGTCTTGCTGTGGAACAGTAAGGTTTTCCAACAATGTTGAGGCTTCATCCATGTGAGGGCAAAAGTGAGTTTGATGACTCCCTTTACATAACTTACAAGGAAACCTAACTTTACCCTTTTTCCCAGGAACCTGACTATCACTGGTTGATGGATCAACGGAAAGTTGATGAGATTTTTCTGACCATACTTCCAAGACCTTTGGAATACCAGGACAATTGACAAGGAAGTGGTCACCCTTACAAAGCCTGCAAGGGTATTTGGGTTTACGATGTATGTCGGAATTTTCCTCAACACAACTAACACTTACAGCCATGGTTGGTTGGTTGACTTCTTTCTTATCTTGCTTCTTCTTCTTCTTCTTCTTCTTCTTCTTCTTAGCCTCCTGGTTACTAACATCGAGGCTTTTACCAGGCGAAGAGGAAGAAATGGAGGAAGAAAAATTAGGCGAAGAAGGTAAAGGGTCAACAGAAGGTTGGTGATGTTGAGATGGTGAACTCTGTTGAGGTGAAGCATCCGGTTGAGGTGGAACAATTGGAGTACTTTGGGCCAACGAAGTTGAAAATAACCATATCGGTAATCCTATTGTAAATCCAGGTAATGACAAAGTAGCCATGTAAGGAGGACCAACATTTCCAAAGTAAGGAAAAGTACTAGGATTCTCATCAGGAGGGGTTCCTAGGTTGATAAATTCCGGAACATTTGCCATTATATTCAACTTCAGTGAATTTTATTAACAATTTAAAACTAAAATTAACAATTCACAATTCACACCTAACGATTAAAATTCACAAATCACACCTATGGTCTCTAAAAGTAAAAACAAACAAATTAACACGCGCTATCAAATCTAGGAGTCAAACCACACACAAACAGTAACCTTCCGGACCGAAAACACTAGTTGGTGATGAAAACTAACATCGCTGAATTCAGTACAGAAGTGGAGGGTGGAACAGTTACCCCGGCAACCTGCTTAATGAATAGACCGGCACAAGTTCCTCCACTTTAACCGTCTCGAAGTGAAGTGAACCCCCCGAAAATCCAAGTGAGTATAACCGACGTCTGCTCCAGGTACAGTGGGACCTTCCCTCCACTGTCACCTTGGGTAGAATCCTAGAGATTATGGTCACTAAGGTTACCAACGGCCACAAGTACACCTGGGGGAACAGTCTAAACTCCGACAGCACGCAAGGGCAGAGTAGCAAGCTCAATCCCCTTACCGGCTCCTTGACAGTAATCCAAGGTTTACCGATAAGTGACCCCTGGCTCCTCGACAATGGTTAATCCGAGGTTTACCGCTTGTAATACGTACTGTCTGGCGTCGTTCCCAACGAGGGGGAATGATCCCCTCACCGGTTCGGACACGAGCTCGTGCTTCTCCTTTAAGAGGAGCTTTCCCAGAGTGTAAATGTAACAATTGGATTTGATTCTATCACAAGATCAGCTACTTGTTTGGTTTTACTGTCTTGGAGAGTTAAGTACTCACCTACTCCAAGACACTAGCCTAAGCTATGTTGGTGCTTCAGAGCCCTAGAAATGTAAAAATTACTAGATGAATTTTAATTAAGCGCTGTGTTATTAAGGCTGTTATTACTCAAATGGGTAAATGGATATGAAACCAATGGTGTTATGACCCGACTCAACTGAATGCAATCGAATATGATAATGCAATCCTTTCAATTCGATGAATCCTAACTAAAGTAAGGAGAGAGTTTCCATTCACTTCCAACAATGCAAAAATTGATCACTAAGAGAAAATATGACAAAATCTCTAATGCACTAATTTCATCAAGAAAAACTAATGCAAATCAATTCCAAACCATTTTTTTATTTTTTATTTTTGTGTAAATTCAAATCAAAGAAAGCTGATCTAAATCTACGATTGATTTTTTCAGAATGTAAACTATGCAATTGTAATCTAAGCACAATTCACTTGAAAAGTATGCAAATGTAATCTATGCACATTTTTCATTCATATTCTGAAAATGAGAATTCTAATTATGCAAATGTGATCTATGCAAGAGAATTCTCAAACACAAGACGATTCTAATGTAATCTAAGAACCAATCAAGTGCAAGTTGAGAAAATTGGGTGAGAGTTCCAAAGATCATAAAATAAAAATACTCAAAGGCGATTAACACTCATACACAATTTAGCCCCCCCCCCCCGCGAATGAGGGGAAATTTTTTTGCAAAAACACAAGCAAAAAGATGCAAAATTGTGAAAGGACTGAGACAAACTTCCAAGTAATGACCAAAGGAAATCAAATCAAGAATTTCTCAAAAAAGAGACTCAAAACACCCAATTGATGAAAGCTAAAGCAGGAATGCCAATGAAACAAGCTTAGGTGAAGAGTCTAGGCAAGGGACTAATGAATCTGGGCAGAAAAAACTAAGAAAAAACAAAATCTAAGAGCAAAAAAGGCAAAAAATGGAATTTTCTCAAATTTTGGCAGGGGACGCAGGCAACCCGTTAGCATAGGTGCGGGCCCGCTCTGTGCACACAGCAAAAGTGCGTCCAGGGACGCACTGTGCAGCACTCAGAGGGTGCGTCCTACTGAAAAACTCAAGAACAACCAAAATAAAACTAATCCTAAGCTAACCCACCCAGAGACAAGGTCACAGAGCCAAAACCAGGAAAATAAACCAATTTTCTCAAAGCAAAGTTCACACAAAAGAAAAGACTCTTCTCATCAATGGAATCTATCCCCAGCGGAGTCGCCAATTTGTCACACGGAATCAGTCAAGAGTGCGGACACAACCGACCTTCCTAGAAATCTAAGACATTCTAATGACAAACAAGACAAACTAGAACTATCCTTCTCTAAACATGCATTGTGATATGAGAAATCAAGTGTTTCGTTCTTACCTTACCTTTGTCCAAACGCTGTTGTAGAAGTCCAAGCTTTGTTGATCTGGATGAGCTCCTCCTTTTCTCCAAAACCTGCAATCACCAACAGTCAAACAATTGAATAGCACCTGATTATAACATAAAACAAAGCATATTCAACATATAGACCAAGGAGTACATGAAATAACCCATAAACAACAAGTTATTGAGAAGAATGGACCAATTTGCATTAAAGGTAATCAAAAGGAACCATTACAACCTGAGCCTTGGTGTTGTGCAAGCTCCTTCCAGGGTCCACAAGAGTCTTCCTCTACTTTGACAAAGCTCACCCACTTCCAAATAGAACAAGCAAAGATGGCAATCTCTCCTCACAAGCTTCTAAATGGGAGTCCTAATTCCTGCAGCATTTACCCTTAGAAATGTATAGCTTTCAACCTCTCCTCCTTCTGGCCCAATGCTTGTATTTATAGTGCTCAAGAAGAGGTTAATCAGGTCCACCATCAATGGGATAATCCCCTCTTTGGGTGGGATAGCTCCCTTATTGATGGGATAAGTTCCTCTTTGATAGGAGTGCATGAACCATCTAGAGGCGCCCAATACACGTCGAACAACCTTCTAGAATGCTCTAGAAATGACCACAAGTAACTTTTTAAAGATGAAACTTGCGCATTCTAACCTTTACAGGGGGACGCACCTGTCCCTTTACATACAGAGCGTCTTTGGACGCAGCTTTTGTGAACATTGGGAGCGTCCCCGCAGGTAAGGTTGAGAGAACCTGCGTCCCCAGAGATAAATACATTTATACAAGACTTTCTCTCTTTTTTGGAGTTTGACATGGAGAGCAGAGGCATAAGACTTGCCTAAGAGGGTAGCATGACTGTTGATTGAGCCATACTAACTGTAAATAGTCATGGTGACATTTTTTAGTGTAACAGGTCATGGCCCAATTCAATGACCAAGTCCTCCATGGACTTTATTCTGTTGTCTTTGGTCTATGAGGAGGCCTTCTCCAATTTGTATTGGGCTGTCACAATATCCAATGAATCTTGTTGCTTATAGGTAGCCATGGCCTTTCCTATGAGGGTGGAGTAAATCATTTCTCCAGCCTGCTTATGTAACTATATCTGATCAATGGGATGAACATCCCTGGCCAACACCTCAAAATTAGTTTTCTTGTAGTCTGTCAAGGTCTTTGGTTGTTGTACAGTGGGATGCAAAAATGACACCTGCATTTTTCCTGCTTTGATGTCAAAGGCTGACATCAATCTGCTCCGGTTTGGTGGAGTATGCTTGAAGTATTGGGCATATGTCTCTGCCTTCAACTTCTCATTCCTCATATTTATCTCTTTGAATCTGTCTTGGATATCTTTTTTCCTGTAAGCTGGCCTGGCAAAGGAAGAAACCTCAACACTTAGTTGTATCTCTATCATTTGTGTGTTGGAGGTTGATGGTTGTTGTGTTTCACCTGATGCAGCTGCTTCTTTACTTCTCTGCCCTATTGTCTCAGTGTCAGTTATTTCCTCTGATGCAATGTTCTCCTCTTGTTCAGACACAGGATTCAACTTGGGCCTCTTTCTTAGCTCAAACAACTCATCTGTAGTGTCCATGGCAGAGCTGGATGCCTCCTCCCTGTTCCTCTTTGGATTCTTTTTCTTCATTGGTCGGCGTTTGTAACACAAGATGAACATTCAATAGTTCTCCTATTTTTGGAACCTGCAGGAAAGAATTCTAGTCAAATTGCTTTTCTAAATCAATCAGTGTGTTCTCAACATCCACAACTGTGTTGTCCATATCAATCAATGTATTCTCCACCCACTCAGATTGGTTAGCAAACTGTTCAATGTCTTTTCTTGGGTGGTGGATGTAAGGTGTCAATTTAACCTTAAGTCTCAACTTGTTTATGACCCCATGGGGTTCATACTGCCATATGAAGTTGTTTCTAAATTTCATCTGTTGTATTAACCTATCAGCCTCTGGTCCAACCTCTTTATTGTTGCAAATGAAAGGGCCCAATCGATTTTTCACCTTGAACTGGGTTTTCTTCCTAGCAGATAGGAAGTACACCTCATCAGAATTGATGATTTGTCTAAAATATTCAAGGGAAAATATCCTCATAGGGAGGTATTTTGGAAATTTATAAGGGGCTAACTAGCAACCATAAACTCTGATCTCAGTGTGGTTCTGGTAGAGGTAGCAATCTCCCACCTTGTTGTTCTTTGCCAATTGTAGCACTCCCTTGATGTCTTGGCTGATTCTAGGTTGAGTATTAGAAGTCAGTATGTTCATGACAGGGTATACAAAGGAATCTATGAAGTCTTTGTAGGTGAATGTTGTGGAAAACTTCTAGACCAAGGGTGTCCAGTATACCATTGATCTCTCCTTTCCCCTGGTGTCCAAATTCTGGATTCTCACAGGGAACTTATCTGTCTGGTAATACAAAAGCATATAAAACAACACTGAAGAGTATTTGAAAACTCTTTCAGTGGGAAGTCTGGTGAATTGGTCATGCATTCTGTCTGCAATGAACTGAGCATAATCATACATGATAGCAGGAGGCTTGCCTAGAGTGAAAATGGACAGGAAGGCCAGGATGACCTCATCCACATGCTCATCTGATGTGTATCCTAGGATGCATGAGAGCATGGTGATTATGTGTCTGCCAGTCTCTAAGAAAATGGTGGCAGCATAGGGTGGAGTATCTGTAGGAGTATGGAAGTCTTCAATGATGAAATTCTGGAAGATTTGCTTGATTTTCACTTGGTCTAATGTGATGTATAAGTCCAATAGGTTTCCAATGGATAGAGGGGTCTGATTAGGGTTAGATTGGATTTATAGCATTTGGTTGATTAACTCAGGTGTAATGGTGAATAAAAACTCTTGGTTTGGGGCAACAATAGCCCTTTGGCTAGGGATATAACAGGCATGACAAAAATGTACAATATCAAGGAATGGGTGAACTTCTAGGAATAGGTATTTGGGTAAATTGGATTCCCAAAGGTGGATGTCATCTACATGGTTTAGAAATTTGTCCTTACTCCAACAATGGAGCTTTAGAAGGTGGGTTGGAGTTGCAGTGTCTTTTATTTGGAAATCCTTGTCTGCTAGGGCCAAATGGTCAATGTCCAAGTGAGGGGTTGACACAATTCTGACATCTAGAGAGGTCTGGGCAGCCATATTTAGGATAAAATATGGGAATTAGACTTATACAGGTTGTGGAAGTGAAGTTTTGACAACTCTGGTGGAGTGAAAGGGTAGTTTGTAGGTCGGAAAAGAGGGGTTTGGGTATTCAAGGGGGAAATACTCTCAATTTAAGGGAAATATTAATTAAAGTTAATTAATTAATGTTTGAATTGACTGTACGCTTTCAAATTGAGATGGTCGTTCTGGTTTTTTGTCAAAATACCTAGAAATGGTGGTATAGGCTGCAAATTGGTTTCAATGGTAGCTGCAGAGGGCACTATGGCTTCAGCTGTGCACTAGATGGCTGAATTGGGCATCCAGAGCATGTTCGGGAGGTAATCAGCGTCAAATTTGGTTGCAGAGGCTCAAGGTGGCGCAGGAAGGCTTAGGAAGCTTTCATAGAGAGAATGAGAAAAAAGGGTGAAAATGAGCGTTTTTGGCTTTTTAACCGACAACAGTTAGAATTTGGTCGGAATTTATATTGAACAGTGGGTGGTTTGGGCTTTTGGTGGGGAGGCGATTTCAGGGGCCATCGTACCGCTTTTCGCAGTCGGGCGGTATTTCCTTGAGAGCACGCGAGTTCACCTAAATCTGCCACGTAACCGAAAGGGGCCCGAGAAAAACCACAAACTCGCGTGCTCTCGAGCGAGTAAAGGTCGGAAAGGGATTCTGCATGATATGGATGCGCGCCATCAAATTTGGGGATGCAAGATCTAACGGCTATCGTGCGGTGGAAATGCATGGAGGACGTAAGGGCAGATATTTGTGGGGCCCGGGAGGATTAATTACACTTAACTATAATTAATTAATGAATAAGGCTGGGTTAAATATAAGTGGGTTTAATAAAGCGGGATGAGGGTTGAATGCTGTGGGGTTTGTTAACCGCACCAGGGTGGTGGGTTAAAAGGGTTTTGTCGGGAAAAATGTGAATTTGAAGGAGTTAATTAAATAATGTGGAGGGGGCAAATAAAACTTAGGATAAAGGGTTTTTATGGGTTTTTAAGGAAAAATATGGAAATTAATAAGGGGGAAGGTGATTTTTTCAAAGGGGAATGGGTTTCACACTAGGGAAGAGAGGTTTTGGGTTGGGAAATGACCTTTGGAGGGTAATTTGCTAGGGAAATGTGTGAAACCAAGGGGTAAGTGTCAAAATGAAGGGAAAAGGGTATTTTAATAGGAAATTATGGGATAATGGGGAAATTAGCAAGTATGTAATGGGGGGTGAAATGAAATGAGAGGAAGTTAATTAAATCAGCTTGTGAACATCTTCTCACTTTCATAACTGCTCCTGCACACTGAAACATAGGATTAAGCATGATAAATGTGCTTTTTCTTTAACAACCTTGTACTTCTGCAACCTTTCTTGTACCTACCCTTTACTTACCCTAACATTTTTTCTTCACTTTATTGGGTGCATTTAAACTAGCAGACCCTTTCTTTCCTTTTTCTTTTGAAAAGCAAACTATGTAATTCTAACCTTATATCTTCCAATGGCTCAGATTAAGCTGTTGAGAACATTTTATTTCTCTACCTAAGTACTGATCTACCAAGATTAAAAAGTTTGGCTAGATCTTTATTCTCTATCTATAAACATGAAATTTAAAGGATGAACTAGTCAAGAGTAAACTATTTGACTATCATGGGTTGTGGCATTTATGACAAGCTGCACACAACCATTATTTTTCACAATAAAGTAAGAAGTAGTGGCACTTAGACTTGCACACTTTCATAATATATTTTTGTTTGGGGTTCATATTTTTTTCACTTTTCTTATTCTTTTTGTCCTTTTATATTTCTTTTAGGGCATACCCTCTTTACATTTTTTTAATTTTTAATTTGGAAAACATTTTTCAGAAAGAAAAAGTATGTACAATATTACAAGATCAACTACAGCCAATTCAAAATTATGAATCCTATTATTATAGGACCCTAGCATACACCACAATATATAAAACTATTTTCCAACTTTACTTACAAACAAAATTGCATCATCTAGATCATAATGTTTTCAATTTGGTTTCAGAAGATGCTTAGTCAATTTCTTGTACCAGGCTCGTGGTGCTTGTTTGAGTCCATACATCAGAGATTAGGGGAAGAAAGACCCACACACACAAATATGGAGGGGGGAGAGAGGAGGATAGAGGGAGGGAGATAGTGACAAAGTTAGAGGGTTGAGAGAGAGAGAGTGATGGGGGGTAGAGATAGAGGAAGGTGGAAGAGAAAGGGATAAAGAGGAAGAGAGAGAGAAGGAGAGAGGCAGAGGGAGGGAAGATGGAGAGATATAGAGAGAGAGAGAGAGTGACAAGGAAAATATATAGAGAGAGGGAGAGAAGAGAGATATAGATAGATATATAGAGAGAGTGTGTGTGTGTGTTTGGGGGAGATAGAGAGAGAAAAAGGAGATACTGAGTGAGATAGAGATATATATGGAGGGGGAAGAGATGAAATAAGAGAGACAAAGAGAGGGACGGAGAGAGATATAGATAGATATGGAGATAGAGAGAGTGTGTGTGTGAGTTTGGAGGGTGATATAGAGAGACAAAGAAGGACAGATGAAGGGATATAGAGATATATATGGAGGGAGGAGAGAGGGAAGAAGAGAGGGATAGAGAGATGGAGGGAGGGAGATATATGTAGATATGAGTGTGTGTGTGTGTGTGTTTTTGGGGGGTGAGATAGAGAGATAAAGACAGAGAGATGAAGGGAGTTATAGATATATATGGTAGTAGAGAGAGGGGGGGGAGAGAGAGAGAGAGAGGGAGAGAAGGAGATAGGGAGGGAGATAAACATAGATATGGGGAGGGGGGAGAGAGAGGGAATAGGAAAGAGACACATAAATACAAATATTGATATTATATAGTATTATATAATATTAAACATTATTAACCATAGAGGAAGGAAAAGTAAGGCTTTTACAAAAGGTGAAAAAAGTTGGATTTAGAAAGCAATGCATATTTTGGTTTTCATGGAAATAGATGCATTGATTTCATTTTAGATGTTGATTCATAATCCTATTTGATTGATTGCACTGGATACATTGATTTTAGTGTAGATATTGATTTCTAATCTTCTTGCTTGCTTGCACTAGATTCTTTGATTTCAATGTAGATGTTGATTTCTAAACCTATTTTACTACTTGCACTATATGCATTGATTTCAATGTAGATGTTTATTTCTAATTTGACATAACTATATGTATCATGTACTTTCAAAGTAATTAGATTAATAGTGTGCATTGATTTCAATGTAAGCACAAAAAAAAATTAACGGTGTGCATTGATTTCTGTGTTACAATAATTCAACCACAAATAAAATACTTAAATTTTCATCATAAATAAAATATTCACTTACTTGAAATGTTTTCTTCTTGAAACTATAAACTATTTGTAATTGACTATATTCTTATTATTCCCATTTTTCATTATTCAACATTGTTATTAACTTTGCATTCAAACGAGCTAATAGAAAACAACTACCATTGAAACTTACTTAGGGTTTAACACTCCATAAGTCACAATGATTGACTTTGGAGAAATCTACTATTAATATTGGAGAGCAAGAGATACAATCTTAATACGTTTACTACAATAGATTGAGTTAAAGATTTTAATGGTCTATGATTTCAACCACCCTTTTCATATGATTGATATGAAAAGATCGAAAAACTAAGAGGGGTAACAACAATAACAACATAAGAAAATAGTTTGAGATTGATCATAATGAGAACTATTTGTAATTGAATACATTCTTATTATTCATGTTTTCTATCATTCAACACTATTACATTGTCACTTTGTATTCAAAATTTTATTTCACCATTTTTCATCATTCAAGTTATTAACGCTTTCTATCATGTCAAAAAACTGAGGTAACTAAGAAAATCTAAAATTAAAATGTCCAGATTAATCTTAGACATATCCGATATTTAAAATGACGAGAATAAATATATTTTCAACAATTTTTGTGTGATCGCTCGTGACTGAAACCAACCTCGATCCATCTTGACCCTCGATCTATCAAATGTCGAGAGGGATCAAATCTCTCAAGGTGCAAACCTTTCCTAAAGTTTTACAATAATAGGTGTTCACCTCAAGAGATTTGATCCCTCTCGACACTTAATAGATCCGAGGTTAAGATGGATCTAGGTTGGTTACTATACGTACTAGGTATGTGTATGCTAGCTACATATCCACACCTAACATAGATACATTAGTATCTTATGATTAGTACTAAGCTTGAATAATAGTTAAACTCGATTAATTGTTAATTAATTGATTAAATATTAATCTTGATTAATTATTAATTAATGATTTATAATTATTATTATTAATTCAATATTTAATTAATTAGGATTCTCATGAGTCCATTTTTATTTGATTAACTCGTAAAATCAAATATTGTGGGTTAATCAAATCTCTAAGTTTGTAAATAGACTGTATATTAATTTGTTTCATGACCAAACTATGTTATTACTCTCTTAATAACTAAGTTGCATATTGATCCTTTACAACGTAACTAGATTGAATACTAATTAGCCTATACTTAATCCTATGTCTTTTTATCTATGATCAAAGTTGTGATTTGAATTCCTTCATTTCATAATCATAACTATGTGGTATTTCTATGACTTATAATTAGGTTTACAATTTAATTTCTTTGATCTATAAATTGTCGTAGATATTCCACTCGAGAGTTCATCACAACAAATTTGACAATGTTATATTAAAATATTGAATTCTACACTATTACAGTTTTATTACATTTATGGATCTGTAGATCTACTATTAATAGTGCATGCATGTAAATTAAAATTATGAAAAAAATAGAGAACGGAAAAATAAAGGCTCTCACACACATAAGACACAAGATTTTCTCTGTGAAACCCTTTTGAGAGAAAATCCCTGATCCAAGATCTTTTGCTTACAGATGCATCAGAATTACATGAAACAGAGCTTCTTAATCATGGAACTTAAAAGCACATAAAATAATGTGGAAATAACACGATAAGCAAGAAAACCTTGACACAAAAGTTTGATTACAGAGTTCGCCCAATTTGGATTACGTCTTCGGGCCCTACTCAATAGTGGGGAGGCCTTCTTTCATTAAGTGGCATAAAAAGAGATAAAAGTACAAGCAACATTCTTTACAATCCTTATACCTCCAAGCTGGAATATGGACGAAGAATGGAGAGCCCAACTTCAAAAACAGACAGTACCACTGAAATCCTGGTGAAAAATCGTGCAAAAATTCCTATCCAAACACCCAATTCAGATAATTGGGCCTTTTGCACCTTCTTAGAACCTCCCTGCTGCTCAAGGTGAGGTCCCGACTTGTTTCTAGGTCAGGGTCTATTGCGCTCAATAGCTTCTGAACTAATCTTCCAATCCTCTCTGCCTTTCTCTGACATAGATGGTCCTTTATATAAGTTGGCGGCAAAATCCCTCAATACCCAGGCAGTTCCAAACAAACGACGAAGTTTAGTAAGTGGGAGTTTTCCAACAAAGGTTCTCGGGCCCTGAATAGTATGTGGCAACAACCCTTACAAACATGGAAAAACCCCTTTAACTATGCGTTGAACTCGGTAGCCTTTTACTATCGAAGTTTCCCCGCAATTGGCGGTTTCATCGGCATACAAACCAACCCATACATTAAGCAGACCCGGTGGGAGTATTAAACATACATAACTTATAAAATATTGGGTCCAGAAACCCCATCGCAAATCGCAATCGGCAAAGCCCATCAGGTAACATATATACGGGTGTGGTGCTTGTGCGATATGCGATTGCGATATCACAATCGCAACCTGATCTTGCCGGAGGCCGATTCTGGACTACTGCACCTTGTGGTGTGTGATTGTGATTCATCGCATCACAACCTTGACTGTCGGGGGCCAATTCTTTCACCTTCTCCTTTTGCAATGGGTGATTTTCGATTTGATCTCATCGCAACCTTGGGACGATTTTCCTTAAGCTGCGACCTCTGATTTCTGTGATATGCGATATGTGGGACCAATGCCAGCCTACCACTTGGTGCTTCCCTATTCACTGAGAGTGTCTACCACGTCATCTCCTCCTTCCACCTAGACAAGTCAAACATAAAATTTGACTTTCTCTAACTTCTTCATATTAACTTAGATTTGAGTTTCGTTCACATTGTTGGAATAAGGATGACGAGCACTTCGATCCGATGCTAAGTTTATCCAAATTTTTCCACTTTGAGTTTTGAGCCTTTTACCATGCCACTGGTACTTCTTTAAAGATCCACCTAGATCAATCCTCCCCACTAAGAGCTTTTGGACCACCAAAATCCCTTTCAGTCAATTGGCAAGTGAGGAAATTTCTCCCTCACTTTCTCTTTCTCCATCCATCAAGCTTTACTCAGATGCATTCCTTTGAAGCCAACACGAATGTACTCCACATCTCCCCATCATGAAGTTCTGGTTTTCTTGTCGAGAATGATATCTTCGGGAAACTTGTCTAGATACTCTGGTGCAAAATCATCCACTATAGGAATCTGTGCAACCTCTTCGGTATCCATAATCAATGGAGGTTCATAAAGCTTTAGGTTTTCAACATTTACCATTGAGTACATTTGCATATAAGCGAGCAAGTCAAGATGAAAAGCATTGTCTCCAATCTTTGCCAATATGGTGAAGGGACCATATCGAATGGGTCTCAATTTCTTCCCTTCTCCCTTCATTCTATCCTTGCTGATGTGGAGCCATACCTTGTCCCCAACTTGAAACTGATGGTCAACTCAGTGCTTATCATGTCTAGCTTTATACTGAGCCTGACTTTTCTCCAACTGCTCCTGTACTACCTGATGAATCACCTGTATCCACTGAATAAACTTTTGTGCTTTGTCCCTATCATCTCGTCCATTTCCATCCTCATCTTTCCCAAAGACCATGTATAAGGGATCCCTTAGTAGATAGCCAAAACATGTCTCGAATGATGATCTCTGTGTGGATGAATGTGTTGCTCGATTGTATGCATGTTGCACATAAGGAAGTTGTTCATCTTACAACATGGGATGTTTTCCACAATAGCCTCGCAACAGGTGTACCATGGTGCGATTGACGATTTTTGTCTGCCCATCAGCCTATGGATGAAATGTCGTACTTCTTTTCAGCTTAATGTCCATCATTCTCCATAAGATAGTCCAAAACTCTCCAAGAAAGCGAGAGTCTCGTTTGACACAATAGATGTGGGAAATCCAAAATGGACCCAAACATGCTAAAAGAAAAGATAAGCAGTCTGCTCAGCAGTGACCTACTTTTTACAAGGCATTAAAATACACATTTTACTAAAATGATCCACAATGACATACATATAGTTGTGACCTTTTCTAGACATAGGAAAACCACCTAAAAAGTCCATGGACACACTTTCCCATGGTCGAATCGGAATAGTGAGTGGTGTGTAGAGCCCAAGTTTTTTATTAGAGGGATTTGAAACAAAACATAACACACAACCCTAAGCAAGTCACAATGTTTTTCATATGAGGCCAAAAACAAAACCTCTGTAAATGACATAAAGTTTTTTCAACCCCAAAATGACCAGACACCAGAGAGGTATGAGCCTCTCAGATTACATGTACCCTTTCATCTATGGGTATGCACAGTTTTCCAAGGTGGTACAATAGTTTTCCTTGCAAATAATAATTGTCCACTTGCAATCCATGAGTCAATTTTGCATAAATATCTTTAAAATCATTATCATTAGCATATTGTTCAACATAACCTTCTAACAATAAAGAATCATTTTGCAAAACTATAGATGAGAAAGCAGAAATAGGAGGGGAGAAAGCATATCTGCTACTTTGTTGATGGCACCCTTCTTGTATTTTATTACCAGATCAAAAAACTGGAGGAATCCCATCCATCTAAAATGACGAGCTTGTTGAAGCTTGGTCTGTGACTAAATATACTGCAAGGGTTGATGATCGTATGGATGATGGTCTCCTTGTTGATCAGGTAGCATTTCCACTTCTTTACAATATGAACCAAGGCGTACAATTCCTTGTCGTACGTGGGATAATTCACAACATCTTGGGAGAAAGTCTCTGAATGGTAACATATAGGCTTCCTTTTCTGCATCAATACATTGCCCATGGTATATCCACTGGCATTTGTTTCAATCTCAAAAGGTTGTTGAAGGTTCGGTAAGGTTAGCACTGTGTTGTGTTGATCTTCTCTTTCAGCGTGTTGAAGGATTTCTACTACTTTCCTTCCCATTGAAAGGTCTGCTTCACACTAGCCAATGCGTGCAAGGGGGTTGCAATAATAGAGAAGTTTGCAATGAATATTCTCCAATGTTGTACCACACCCCAAAAACTTTAGACCTCTATAACATTTGTGGGCTCAGGTCATTTCATAATCACATCTACTTTAGAGGGATCTATCCTCAATTGCCCATTACTGACTATGTGGCCTAAATAAACCATAGAGGTCTTCCCAAACTCACACTTTCACAGTTTTACATACAGTTTGTCATTTCAGTGCTTCACTTGGCTAGAGGAAGGACAACAGTTGTAGATAGATATTGAAGAGATGCAACATAAAGAGGCCATCTTAAGGGCCAAAACACAACCATGGAAAGAGGAAGCAAGCCGACTTACTTTGTCAGTTCAAGAGAAGTTGAAAACTATCCAGCAGACATAACAGACGATGGGCCTCGCGATGGAAGACCCTGCTACAGAGAAGCTAGTTGAAGAAGTATATCAGGCCGTGGTGCATGGTACTATTGTTTGCAGGTGCTGAAGATAGAGTTTCGCGAACTCTAGGATAATATTGTTGTGCCAGTGGAGTGACTCGAGGGCGAGTCACCCAATTTTTGTTGGGGCTTGTTGGGATAGGGTCCCTGGGGTGAAGTTGGTCAAATTTTGGGTAAACTTTGTAATATCTTTTTGAAAGAATATAAAATCTCCGCGAAATGTGGAAGCGGAACGCAAACCTAGTATGAGTCAAAGGGGATTTAGTCCCTTATGTGGGTAAGTGATAGAGAGTTTTCAGACCCGCCCATGGTCTGCGGACCATGTATTGTAAGCGAAATGTTATATATAGATGATTCATAACGAGTCTGGAGAAGTGTTAAGATAAGAATTTGTGTAAGGGAAAGTGAGCTACAGTAGGAAAGGTATGTTTCCTATACTTAGGTGAAAGGGGAAGGCTCCTACAGTTGAGTGCACGTAGACCTTGATAAGTCCACCGGCTGAATGCGCGGGTCCCTCTAGCCGGGTGCGCATGGAAAAGAAGTTTGTAGCGAATTGATTATACTTAATAAAGACAATTTTGAGCCAATTCTGATGCATCTAAGTCATATTTATTACTTTTGAAAACTATTGTATCTTCGCTCTGTGTTATGATTTATATGAATTAATGCTGATTTTCTGCGCGAACATAGTAGATCTGTAATATTTATGCATGTTAAGAATAATTAAGAACCTTCGCGAAGATTTAAAAGTTGTTAAGTGCATTTATAGTAATTGTCTATTCAGAAGGGTTAAGGGTGCACGAAAGTAGATCTAAGCCATAAGGACTACAAGAACCTATCACATAGGCCTCTCGATGCAGAAACCTGGTTCTGTCATCCCCTAATACTACTTCGGGTGAGATTGTGGCTTGCGCTACGCAGGTTGTTGCTGAAAGGGCCAACAGTTAGGGATTTTTTGTTCGCACAGATAATGATGAACTTGGGTCAGGCCCCATCAAGCCAACACTTTGGGAGTTACAACATTCTTGTTGCAATACCAAGGCTCGTCACTTTTTGGCGTCGTTTCCGGGGAGGTGTCAAAGTATGCATTGCTTTCTTCCCTAGTTGATTCATTTCTTTTTACTTTCTGAAAAAAAAAAAACAAAAAAATTGCATTATGCATCTTTCATTTCAAGAATAGAAAATTGAATTGCATTAGCATTATTATTCAAAAAAAAATCTCCAACATCAACCCCCCTCCCCATTTTATCACATGGTGCAGTAAGAGCCACATCACCATTCATTTTTGCAGGTAGAAGAAGAAGAAGTGGCAAAGAAGATAGAAGAAATGGATGGAGATGATGACAATGAGGAACATCCTCTCGGATTTTCCATTCAAGATACTGATGTTAGTGTGCACATGAAGAAAATCTCTCCATATTTCTTCCAAACTTTCGTGGTCTAAGGTCAGAGGATCCAGAAATCTTTCTCTTTGAATTTGAAATCCTTTATAGATCTTATGGTTACTTATCAAACAATAAAAAATTGAGATTATTTCCAATAACATTGAAGGATAGAGCTCTTAAATGGTTCATGAGTTTAGGGACTAATTCAATAATATCATGGAATGATATGCAAAAGATATTTCTAGAAAAATATAAAGATCATCATCTTAAAGAAGAAATATTTAGAATGAATCAGAAATAAGATGAGAGCCTTGAGAATCTAATAGAGAGGCTCATGTATAATGTTAAGAGGGAAAAAATACATTATTTAGGATCTGACGCATTAAAAACCCTCTTACTTAGAACAAATAGGGATAAGTGGATTTATCTCCTTGATATCATGAGTAGAGGAGATGTATACCAATGATCATTTGAAGAAATTTGTGAAACATGCAAACACGGATCAAGAGGAAGGGAAAGAGTAAGTAAATCAGCATCAAGATCGGTAAGTCAAGCTAAACTTGGAAATTTTTTTGATGACTTTAAAATAGAAATTCTTATAAATCTAACCAAACATGTAGAAATGTTAAGCATGAAAGATGGGGAAATAAGATGTTGATATATGTGTTGTCCATGCATAATCACTTGTTATTAAGAATAGCCCTCATTACCAAGGTTGAAGGAAGTTTACCAAGAGGACAATGGAGCAAGTCAATTGCCAATGCAACTATGTTATGTAACTCCAAGAGGACCATGGTAGCCTATTAATCCTGATACGATGCACGATCCTAATTCACAAAAATTTCAAGCTTATACACAACCATCTCAAAGTAATTGGAACACACCCTTTCCTTGGCAACCTTGGCCATCTCAACCCCAAACCCATATTGGCAACAATGTTGGCAAGGAACTTATGGGAGCCATCCACAATATCCTCAATATTTTCCTCATATCCTTCATACCCAACTCCATGTTATCCCTACCATTCACCTCCACCACAACCACAACCCCACCACATCCATTTCAAATATCCACTCCCACTCAACCACCTGTACCACCATTTCTGAACCCACACAATGAATTAGCTCAACCCACTTACAATGTTGAGGTACACACTTCCAAACATCTCCTCTTGATCTAAATGGTATTCATCTTAGCTCAAGAAGAGTATAAAAAAAAAGATTCTCTTGATATCATTGAAGAACAACATGTAGAAAAATGATTCAAATAAGAAGACCAAAAAATCATGGGCTGCACTTGATGTTAATATATGGCAACAAGAATATTCCAATTTAATTGTCCTTGAATTAAATTGTGAATTAAAATCAAATTTAGTCTTAGCAGCTACTTGAAAATAATTAATTAGTTTATTTTAAATTAATTAGCTGGAGAAATTCAAGTTAGAAGTCTTTCTGAAGTCATGCAAGAGTTATCCCTTAAATTAAGGAGATAAGATTGAGTTATATTTGAGTTGTAATTAGTTAACTCAGTTTACTGAGTTAAGTCTAGTTAAATTAGTTCCAAACTATTTGAGGAACTAATAGTGAGTTAACAGTCAGTTGATGCATTAATGCACTCAACTAGTGCTACTCCAGTTAACTAAAGATTCCCTCATCAGAAACTCATGCATGTCTATTATGAGAAAGACCCAGTTGAGATTAATGTTCAAGGACAGTGTACTATCAGTTGCATGTTTTTTCTCATGGAGAAAAACTCATGCATGCAGTCAAGGATTCATCCTTGAGGATTGCGTAGTTTTGAAGGCTGGTTTTTCCACTTGGTAATGGGCTAATCATCCACAAGGAACAGCGCAAGGAAATAGGAGCTTGGAGGGCAGAGAGGAAGGCTGGAGAGAAGCCAATATTGCCTGTGAGCATCTGTGAGGATTGTACTGAGAGCTGGCTAGCTGTGAGAGCTAAGGCTTTGTATAATTCCTATGTATTTCCACCATGTGTGATAATACAATAGTGTGAGGTTTTTATCTGGGACTTTCCCAAAGTATTTTTATGTGTATTGTGCCATTGATTCTTCTTCTGGTTATATTGTTCAGCTCGATCTTTAAGCTTCCACAAATTGATAGTAGAAGTAGGTTATAGTATTCTGCTTTGATTTATATTGCATTATCGGGTTAACCTATCACATATTTTCTACATGGTATCAGAGCTGTGAACAGTATACTGAGAAGAGAATTTGAAGTTTGAAGTTCGGGGTTGCAGGTGCAAATCGAATTCATATCATACTTCAAGGTTGGCCAATGGTGTTCTATGGCTTGAGACTCGAGTATGCCTTGGAAGGTAGCTCGAATTACATAGCATGGAAAGATAGAATGGAGGTTGTATTAGAAGACAATGGCTTGAAGGAATTCATTGATCAAGAAATCCCAAAGCCAGCTTCAACTAATGCACAAGATTTGGCTGAGTGGAAGAAGTGTGTGGTGAAGGCGAGACGGATCATCCTTGAGGGAGTTCGAGACCATATTGTCTTGAGTCTCCATGGGAAGGATACTCCATTTTCAATGTGGAAGACATTGAAGGACCTCTACTAAAACAGTAGCGACTAGAGGAAATTGCGCTCAAGGATAGATTCGAAGAATCAAGATGGAGAAGG